>JAFBJQ010000143.1:60539-121017 GCA_016785345.1 Trinectes maculatus
CGCAGATGGTGCAGGCTATTGCCCCTTACGTTTCCGGTGGTGCATCGCAACTTTATTTGCATGTATTCTAATGAATTGAATGGCGTTCATCGTGTTGCTTAAAATAATATACAATGAGACGACCACAAAATTTCTCGTCGACCATATTTAATAGTCGACGTCGTCGACGACGGCGACTAATCGTTGCAGCCCTAAAACAAAACAAAACAAGTAAAAACTATCAGCTGAGAATATAAAACCTAAACCATCACAGCCTTATGTCCATATCACCAAAGTCTCATTATGGTCAGAAAAAACCCTCACTACTCATATGTACATAAAAGAATTAAAACATGATTTAATTGTAGAGCTCTGTGTGCAGCACTCTTTGCCTTTCTGTCTCTCTCACTCTCTCTGAAACACACTGACCTGTCTGTCATAATCAAGCTCATCATCAGTCGCATCTAAAATGCTGCTACATCTATGGGATTTCTTTTTTTTTTTAACCATCTTTGGTTGAAACAAACATCATTTGGGACTAAATTAAAAGGTTCTGCTTTAGTTGCTCCCGTGATGGGCAGGTCTAAGCAGGCAGGTGGACCTTGGTGTACCCGGTGTGCACCTGTCAGTGTGTGTGTGTGAGCGCACGTATGTTCACAATAATTAACTGCCCTCATCAGGCCTGATTATGTGTAGGGGTTTTATTTATTACTTCTTCTCACTAAATCTCATCTTTTTCGATTGGTCTGACTGAAACACAAACAGAGGCAGAAAGTTACATGCTGTGCATATAAAATAAAATAAAAGCTCTATACCAACATGTGGACCATAAGGAAGGTAGAAGTAAATGTTTACACATGAATCTCAGGCCAAAGTCTAAAAATGAACAGCTCTCCATGTGTTGCTGCATTCACAGTGTGGTTTGAATTTGTATTTGAAGTCAGTGCAGCAATAATTCATATTTGCAAACATTTAGAAAAGGTGCAGTGTCAGGATCTTATTTTCATCTTTCTTATCTATAAAGAGTAACACTGCTTGCCAAGACTAAACTTGAGCTTCACTTATGTCTTGCCAAAATACATTTATAAAGCAGGTGCAGGGCCTGTAAATTACAGAGTCTTTCAAGGGGCTTTGGAAAACAATCTTTAAAAAATATCAAAGTCATATCATGCATGTTACCAACCATACTGCAGATATCAGCTACACAATGTACTGTGGGTAAACTGACTCAGCCTTACAGCCAGTGATCACACCATGACAGACACAGCACATACAGGTAAAGACAAGCTTCAAGTCTCATAATACAAACAGAAACTGATCAGTACAGTCAAATTATCTGCTCAGACACTTTGTCATTGCCAAAATCTATGATAGTGAACTATGAGTCACTCTAGCATCATGTAGGAGGGAGCACACGGTCTACAGTTTGTGCTGAACAAACTGTGCCTTGGGTCGGCAGGCGAGTCGACTGTGGACCTGAACAAAAGCCATTCACAAGAACTTGGCAGACTCAGCATGTGCTGAAAAGTACTGTTCAAGTCGCCATGGCGGTTGGAAAATAATCACTGGCCTCTCAGACATAACTCTGATGTGTAGGTCAGACAATGTGTAAAATAAACCTAAAGAACATCCTCAACTAGTGTACCTGCTAATTCACTGAAAATAAATATGTATTGGTTGAATACAGGTCAAAAACTGTTTCACCTCATGTTCCTTTTAACGAAATTCAATGAATTTCGAATGGAATGTAACTCTCACTAACATCGTAGCAACAAATACAATGATCCACTATTGTGAAACAGCTCACTTAACAAAAACAAAGGTGAGCCACTGTAAGGGCAAAGGCACTTGTGTAACTCTTCCCTGTAGCTACATCTCCGAGGTTGACTGACTTTTGCTGCCATGGCATCTCACTGTGTGTTTGATGGCATACGTTTTATGGGGAGCTGGGGCCCGGTGCTGTCGGGGTGATCTACTCTGCAGCCATGCTGCCCTGTCAGCAATCTGGAATTCATTACTACGTCTGTTATCTCCCAGCAGCCTGCAGTGTGGGGCAAATCCTACACCCAGTACGACCCAGCCCACTACAGCCTACTCAGCTTGGGAGAGATAATACTCATGTGTCAGCTATTGCAGAGGGCTGAGGTACGTGACTGTGGATGGAACAAAATTAGAGAGCCTGTTGCTGTAAATGAACCACTAACTAGAGACTACACCTGCAAACAGAGCTGCCGGTTAAAACTGTCCGGGTGTAATGTTGCTTCATGTGAATACAATTAACACAATTTGATATTGTGTTTATTGAACTTAGTTTAAAAGGACAAGCTATTAATATAGATATATGGTGACTCATTGACATCTTCGTCCTCGGTTACTATTAAAACAATAATTTACGACATTAGTACATTCAAGGTTTTCCTGTTTTCCATAATTGCACTGAAAAATCTCTAGAGAGCACTCAGATGTGAATTATACCTGAAGGCGGGGAAAACAACAGCAATAATGTGTGAATCGTTCCTGTGAGAACAATATGCAATGTATTAGAATTCAGATACAAATATAACATTATAACTGTAGGTGCATCAACTGAATGCACAGCAGGGGGTTTGCCCGCACCACCACAATAACATGACTGTTATTGTGGGGACGCCAAGTTGTCTACCATTGGACAGGGAGTGCAGCTCATCTCTCTTAAGGAGGAGGAGGTCTCCCTAACTCCTCAACAGTTAATCTCACTGCTCAAGGCCCTTTGCTCATACAGAGTAGACAAATTTATATATTATGCTTTATGGGGGGATTTACTGAGCCCGTTCTCTCAAACAGAAATAAAGGACATCATTCATCCAAATTACTCATACTGCTGCAGGACAGTGGGGGATGCACCAGTACAATAATACTGTTGATACGAGAGCCAGTGGTGTGCATAAGTAAGATAAGTTTAAGAATAATGACTTTATTTTGCTCGAAGTGTCTCATAATGTCATGAAAACCATGTTAAGCTTGAGGAGGGGAAAAACTGTCTGTGCAAATAAGAAAGTGATTTGGACACACGCCCAATATTCTTGATTTTATCAGATTTGTTGGCAGGTTGTCTTTTATTGTGCTTTCAGAGTCAAGACAAAGTGCAGCCTATCCCCACACCCACGTAAGCTGAAAGTTCACACTATACTTCAGGGTAAAGTAGCATTAAATCAAAACACAAAGGTACATAAATCTGTACTGAAGCAATAAATAATAATTAACATCAATCATGGTCTTGAATAGCAGGCCAGTAAGTGATAACAAGCAGATGCAGCCAAGTTTTGTGGTTCTTTTTTTTGCATGAGAACAAAGGCAGTGACTGATAAGGGGTCACACTGCATTTTCAGCGTTGCATGTACATTCAAACCATACACGTGCAATTCTTTACATGCCACATATATTTGTTCACATAGTAGCTAGAGGGAGGCCTTTGAAGGTAAAGCACAGAGACAACAACCAGGTTGTTCTGCTTCAACCTGCTGAGCCGCTCATTCAAACAGAGTAGTGTTTACCACTGACAGCCAATGCCCTTCACTCTTCTGTCTGGGAAAAAAACCAACATACGTTATCAGCAGGTCAAGCCTCTGAGAGCAAGGCCCACTATGAAAACATGATCTCCGTTACTGAACAGATAATGGAGGTTTTGTGCACAGTCTCCAAACACTGTCACTGACCAGACTGTGTAATGTGCAGTATTTCATATCAGATGGGCTGTTTCTGTCAAGTTACATGACATTCAAAAAGAGATGGTGCAAATCCCAGGATGTGTGAACAAACATATATAAAGTTTTGCTTACAACTGTAAACACTTTGCATTTGCCTGCCTGACATCAGCTAAACAAATGTTCTGATTTCACAGGCGACCTTTGGACCATGTGGGTGGCAGCAAGCCAGCAAGAGTTAAGTTCAATACCACTGGAGTAAAATAAAGAAAATTATTAACTGAGGGAAGTGTGGGGTAAAATAAAATTCTGAGCCTGAGGAGGTGAGCATTAACTGGCTGCACACAGCTGTAATTTACACACTGAGCATCTACCAAAAAGCTTAAAACAAGCTCTGCCGTCTTATCAGAGTACAGCAAGAAACTGCAAACTCCAGTTCATTAAAAAGGTGCATGCGTCTGCAACCTACAGATAGTAGATATGCCATTACAAACTGAACACTGTGTCTGTAGTTTATTTCTAATAACCTTTTCAGTAATTCACATGTTTCATCTCCATTCTGACAAAAGACATTTAAGATAGACATATAATTTTCTTTAAGGAATTTGACTTTGTAGTAATAATAATAGTAGAAGTAGTAGTAATAATAATAATAATTTGTTACCTTGTGTAGTCTCCTTTGGCTTCCTAAAAGGAGGAAATAATGTCATTATTAAAAGCAGTGTAAAAAACAAAAATGACCAGCATGCTAATGTTAGCTACCTGCCCAATTGCACAAAGGTAACGGTCCTCGATGAAAGGTCAACACAGATAAGCTAACAACATGTTCATTTTCTCAGTGACAGACTCCGTCTTGAAGCACAGGCTCGCTGTGAAGGACATTATCAATGTAAAAGAGCCAGGCTATCAACAATAGCTGCGACCGAAGCGACCTCAACAGACAACTGTGTTCAAATGTTGCGTGTCCCGCGGCGTCTTCATTCACAACTGGCCAGAGGGACACAATTACAGCCCGCAAAGCCTGCGCCAAACTCTTTCTTACCTGCAGTGCGAATGCGGCTAACTTGAAAACATGTTCACTCTCGACTTCGATGGTCTCCTGTGGTCAGAAAATGTTCAAATGAAGATGGTTTGTAGGGAAACATCCAAACACACGCTCACACACAGTGCAGTCCGTCCCAAACACTTGACTTGAGAGAAAATGTTCCCGTCCCGTACCCCGGTCCCACCGTCACCGACTGAACCACTGCGGTACAGACACTGCCGTGTTTTAAACTGCCCCTGAAGTGTTTTCAGTGGCGTTTCCTCGGTGCCCGACTGAAACTATCGTTATCCATAAACGAAAAACAAAAAGTTGTTGCATGAAAGCCCCGAACTGTGCCCCCCAGTCTAAACTTACAGCCCCTGTCGATTAAGTGGTACGGTCCGAAAACAGGTTCCACAGTCTCCGTCTCCCTTGGTGACCAGTTTGTTCTCCCCGCGAAAAAAACATACACTGCAACGTTTGATCGCATGCTGCATTCAAGAGCCCCTCGTACACTTTCACGTCCTCATTAGGAACTACACGCCCACGACAGTAACATAATTTTATATGTATTATTATTTGTTATCAAACGTACTTATCGTAATGTGCTACGGTAGCACTTCTGTATAAAAGTTCTATAACTATATACAATTTAGATTTCTTTAATGGTATTGACTGCGGGAAGTTAATATTTTTTGCTTCAGTGATTTAATACTTAATATATTCACAGACCAATGGTCGTTATCTGTCGTAATCTACTTTTGTGTAAGGCATTTGCTCAATTTGAATTGTAAGTTTGAATGAATGGATGGCACTGAGGTCGTCGCATTTTGGACTTGCAAACAACACTTGAAAGCATCATTCTGAATTAGCGCTTGAGCATGTGATCTTCATGGGTTTTTAAATGTAAATATTGTGGGTGCTACATATTGTTTAAACAAACGCAGAGGCATTCATTGTTCAATAAACAACACGTTAAAGTGACATAATGCTATGCATGTAGAATAATCTACTATATGATGCACTATATGATGTAAAATTTGACTTTGTATATAAAAAAAACAATTATAGACTCAGATGGGTAAGATGTGTGTCCATTGACCTCGAACTAGGGTTATGAGACACAAAAACAAACAAATGAGCTGTGATTTCAGAGAATAAATACCTACCTTAAACACTAAAGATTTTGCATTCAGGAAGAAGAGCTCCACAGTGGTGTTCTCTCTCAGGAAGGTGATCTTCTCAATATAAAACCTAAAAAGAACAATAATCAGGTTCACTTAAAATGGATTGTAAATGCATTTTGTCAGCATTTCAGCAATAATGTTCAATTCAACTATTGCACAGCAGGGCTTAATTTGTGTTAAACTGCTGCCACCTGCTGGCCAGGACAAACCATGAACCTAATAATACAACAAACTTGCTACTGTCAATTCCATTTCAGTTTTGTATGAATAATACTTAGAAAACAGTAGGAAGTACACCAGTATTCTACATTTGGAAAGAGTTTACAGTGGCAGCACTCACCTCACAAGAAACCTGAGCTCCAAAGGCCCCGAAGTCTTGGAGAAGGCATGATCAAGGACTTTACGATCCAGCTGGAGCCAGTTATTCTGGCCACTGAGTAGGAATAAACAAATGAATAATAAGCTGAAATAGTGCTATACAGCTTTTCTCTCATTTCCTCCCTTCTTTAAACAACTATTGTTGTTAAATCAGCCATTCACCATTACACATGCTGCTATGGCATTTCACATTTTTTTTGTCTTTAAATGCATTTTACCCAGAAGAAACACTTACGTGTCATCTATGAAGCACAGTCCAAAATATTCTTTCTCCTTCAGGTTGAAATGCGAGGCCACCAAATCGAGCAACTCCCGGGACAACAGCTTGGGCTGGAGAGTGTTAGAGTAAAACACATGAGTTGGGTTTATTCCACTGGTACACTCACTAGAGTTTAATGCGCCTAAAACACATAAAAATACAGACGCAGCAAATCAAGTGCAGACATGAAAGAGCTCCATTATAGGTCCATAAAAACATCTGACTGAGAGACAGATAAATCCAACAGAAAAACTACCTGTACCAGGAGCTCCAGATTCCTCTCATCCAGGAGGTGAACCTGACAAAGACGGCCTTCAGTCATCTAAAGGAGAAGCACAGAAGACCATGTGAGCCTGCAAGAGTCAAAGCACACCGTCTCCACCTCTACCTGTGCCTCTCCACATATAGTTGTCCTTCCAGGAATGTAGCCCTGGGACAAAACTGCAGCATCTTGAATGGTGACGCACCTCGATGTCATGTTTGGCTTTGTGCTGAGTGAATAGGTAAGAAGAGCCGGCAGGCAGGTTTCCATATGGGACCCAAAAGATCAAAGTCATTACAAGAGTGTCACTTTTACAAAAAAAATGAGCACAGACATTTTGGCCATAAATCAGCGCTTTATAAGCGAATCATAAATTAGAAAGCAGAGTCTCAGATGCGCTGCTGGCTTTTCACCCACGTCTCCTTCACCTTTATCAACACTGTCTCCGATGAAAATCCCGGAGATGCCATCATCCCACATTTTCCTCCCCCTGCACAGCAACTGAACTAAAGTACAATGAAGCGCTGCTGCGTAGTGTAATTGCAATGTTCATCTTTTTGTTTAAGATAAATATTTTGGAGTCAGCCCGTTGCAGTCAGCAGATATTGTCTTTCATACAAGACAAGGAAGAGTTGCTATTGTGCAGAGATGAACAATATTCAACAATGTGTTGCTGCAACCAACAGTCAGGTCCATGTTCTGGTTCTGACAGTGTGTGTATAATCTATTATGTCTGATGTTTTTGCCATTCATAAGTGATTAAATGTTGTAATCATGTTAGTAGCTTTTTCCTTTCCCCCATCATCGTGTGAACCTGCATCAGATAAAAGTAATTACAGCATGATCTTACTACTGGTTGGTCAGAGTAACACTACGCAGAACCTCGGGGCCCAGAGTGTGTGTTTGCTTTTACTTGCCGCTGTTTGCTGTGCAGGAATTTGTCCCAGGCATTTTTTTTAGCTCTGCAACTTCAATGAAAAACATGTGGCATCCAACTGCTTGGCCACTGTGCTGGAAAGTGAGGGTCATGTTGACGTCCAGTGTGACCACAGGGAGGAGAGACGCTCCCTGGCATGGTGTTAAACTTAAGTCTTGCAGGACATATGTATTGTTCTCGGCACCACAACAGAGCTGTCATTTCATTTTTATATTGCGCAAGCTACTTTTGCACATTGCTGTTTTTCCACACCCTGAACCTCAGTGAGGTTCGTGGCTCTGTGGGCAGAGCTTACTACTCAACAAAAGGGTTTCATTTGCAGTCACCATAACTTGGTAACATGCAAACTTTTGCTCTGAAGCGCCACATTTGCACCACACTCCCTTTGTCCACGTACAACGTGAGCCACACAACAGGTAGTTTTTATAGCTCCATATCACAGTCATCCAGAAAAGGCGAGAATCTTTATTGACAAGAATAGATAAATGTCAGAACTAAACTCAATGAAAACAGTGGAGATTAATTATTATAGTAGCCTCGTTCTAATGAATTGGATTTGCTGGTGAGGGCATTAGCCTTCCAAGAGCTTATCTTTCAATGCTGCATTGTTGTTAGCCCATGACATCATTACATGGAGAAATGAACAAGGGCCTTTAGTCAAAATTCTGATTCCAACATTGTGATTTTTTTTATATCTTACATTACCCAATATTTATCTTCACAGCCTGTGCATGTGATTCACATCCCTCTTTGTCTTATTTTGTTATATCAAAAGTGTGCTGTTTAAAACCACACTTTAAAAGTGTATCCTTAGTTAGAGCAGTGCTTTTGTAAGTGACGCTGGTGAGTTGAACTCGAGGTTGAAACTCAGATAAAGAGAGGACCTGATCTTCAGCGTGAGGTCTTCCATGATAAAAAGAGAGGTCACAGCTGTGTCAGGAAGGTCATCCCCCCTCAGCCCCTGCCACTGCACGCACAGAGGCCTCAATAATGCTCCCATCACATGACCTTCAGCCACTGACCTGCTCAGGCTGCGCGGCTTTGATTAAACCACTTCACCCCTTAACCCCAGGAAACCACAAGCTCAACTACATGGCACTGAGATACACAGAGGTGGAACGAAAAACAGATTTGTTGTAACTTTTTAAATTAAGAGTTTTCAGTGTGTTTTCAACACACAATCAGTTTCTGCAGTAAACAACAGTTACTGTACAACGAGCTTCCACAGCAACTAGATACAACATTAAAATATTTCCTAAATGATCAGTTGAAAATAATTTCACAACTACATAACTTAACATAACTAAAAAGGGGCAATTTACCAATGTATGTGCTTCATGTAAAGTTATGTTCATCTTTTTTAAAAACACTATACTCTTTAAGGCAGGATTTTTACTTGTAGTACTTCATCCTGAATGTCCAGAGTACATTTTATTTACTCATGTATTTGTGGTGTGTGACAAAAGAGAGAAAGCCATCAGCTTTGGTACATTAGCTGAAAGTTTAATTCTCTCCGTTATTCCGATGACTGCTTTACAGGTGTTGACACGACTCTGAATATTGTGATCTGAATAAATGCAGTAGTAGTAGTAATACTTTACTCATGACAGGATAGCTGGAGTAACTGTAATACATTTGAGTAAGGAGGAGCTGATAGCCATGCAGACAGTGCTCAGGTGTTCAGATGTTCCAGCAACAAGGCATTTCAAAGACGAGTCTGAAAGTTTTCCACGGCAACCAACCAGTGAGATCAAACAGCTGGACACGCTGCTCTATAATAACTTCCAGATGTGCAGGGAGAGAGACCCTTGTTAAACACACACAACCCTGCGACTGAGCAACAGACAGCCTGTGCCTCCAAACAGGCCCACAAATAAATACACTAATGAGACGTTACTGTCCCCGCTTCGCTCCGAGGAAAGATTCAAGACAGATTGTGGGTAAAGTAAGTGATCCCATTTCAACTGACAAAACACATCTGGCAACCAGCAGGTAATTACATTCACGCATTTATGCTCCCACTGTGCAAGGAACTTTCCTACCTGGTAGCATTTTCCAATCCTGAACCAGGCCTCTAGGAAGCGTCTGCAGGGCATCAGCCCACGGTTGTACCATCTCCTCCAGGTCTGATGTGCCAGGCCCCAGACTAGCTGGCTGCTCGAAGCAACCAGGTCTTCCATTCCCCGTATGATGCGCACAGCCATGAGTGCCTCTCCGACTTCGACTTCTACCTCACAGATTCAGCACCATAGATGATCTGCAGACCACTTTGTTTTGCTCCAGAGCAACAAGCTGAAAGGAGCATCTACACACCAGCGCGCACACACACACAGTCTACTATGTCTCTCCAGCTGATGTAATGTCAGTGAGAGTCTGTGCTCTGGAGAGGCTGGAGCAGAGCAGCGTGCCTCAGGCTTGGTTCTGGGCCCCAGTCCAAAACACTGCCTCATAGAGTGCGGGGAGGGGGGGACAGAACCACGAGGACCCTGCTGCAGAGGCTCCAACTCCAATCCACACAGACGCACTTGTATACAAACACAGTGCACACAGAAACAAACTCCGGCTGGCCATTAACTTTTACATTTCAAGTCATAAACCATTTGCTCCGTGACTCAATAGTCTGGTGAAATTCTATATATTTTAAATTATCTTCAATATAATCATTAGAAAAGTTGCACCAAAATATGCACATTTTGCTTCACTAAGGCATTTGACTATACCTTCTTACTATTATTATTATTATCATAATTCTTAAACGTCTGCTTGTTTTTACATTTTTATTGTCTGGAAAGGGTGTGGGAACGGTCTGACACTTTGTCTGGGACGTGGAAGCAATTTCCTGAGGAGACAGACATCCCCACCCAATGCATTCTGCACGGACACTAAAATAAATGGATGTGTTTGTATCAACGGGGATTGTAGGACTGCACACGGGAAGAACCTTATCAAAAGGGTTTTGGCGAAAAAACATGGACATAATTGTGTC
The DNA here is from genome assembly GCA_016785345.1 of Trinectes maculatus. NCBI lineage: Eukaryota > Metazoa > Chordata > Actinopteri > Pleuronectiformes > Achiridae > Trinectes > Trinectes maculatus. The sequence goes on from JAFBJQ010000143.1 coordinate 71,235, forward strand.
TCCTGACTAATAAATAGGTAAACGTCGCACACAGGCTGACTCAGATAAACAAGGCAACAAGAAGCAGAGCTGAAAAACAGATGAGCGGTTGAGTTGCGACAGCTCTCGGCAGCTATGTGTTCCATTTCAGCTGGAAACAATATCGTCACGTTAGCTGATGTGACTCCAGTTTCGGAGAGCGCGCTAAACTGTCCAGAGTCAACATGGCACTGTTTGACTGAACACGTTCATCCAGAAACGCCATGAGCTTAGTCTGCAGTAATAACACAGGTGAAGGATTCAGGACAATGATACAGGAAGCAGAAGAAGACATGTTCCTGAAAATGTCATAATAATAGTTCTCTCCAAAAAGCAGATAACTGAGTAACTGAGTGATGCTGTTACCGTGGCAAACAGAGCCTGATCCCGGTTGCACAAGTGTCCCCGTACAAAAACACATCATCCAAATCACACGTCTTATCAGTCAGGCATGCAATTGCTTGTTCTGTGCACGGTTGCACTCATGTTTAGTGTCCACTCTGAAGTGTACAGACTGGAAACAAACATAGGAACTGCAATTACACAGACAGTGCATCTGACTATGCTGAGCACCGGCAGAGGCAGGCAGCTGTGAAAATGGGCTCTGGCATTAAAATGGCATTAAGGGAAATTATGTTATTGTGCATCTTCACTCCAACACAAACATTTCATAAATGTTACACTGAGTTGAACAATTTGAGAGACAGGTGCAAAAGGACCAGTTGCAGTGTCATATTTACCATAGTGACAATAAAACTGTATCACTCTTCTCATCCACAATGAAAAACAATAAAAAATAATCTAATAAACTCTTTTTTCAGCTACATAAAAGATTCTCATCTTCTGGAAACAAACCGGATGTGGCTGGAATATAAGTCAAATTCTGATGCATTAATCATTGCAGGACCAGAGTGATCTATATCTGGAGGGCTGGACGCATTTCAAAGTATAGATGCATTGTAACCAGTGGACCATGATAAACATGGACAGGCGTGTCAGGCCACAGCTGTCTGGAATGACAACGGGCAGGGCGGCCAAACATATGGTGGACACGAGCCACTAGTGATCGCACACATGACTGACACGTGTGGAAAGAAAAGCAGTGTGTCCTGGTGCACAGATTGTTAATATACAGGCTGCAGGGTTACGGATGCATCTGCTGCATACATTATTTGAGGCACAAACCGTCAACCTTATTTCAGAAAACAACTTACAACAAAATAGACAGCCCTGGTAGTGCAAAGGCCAATTCAATCAGAAATATGCAAATAAGATTTAATGTATATGGAAAACTTAATTTGTGTACAAAATCAAAAATAAATGCAAACACTTTAAAGAGTCTATTCACTGTTATCAGTCATCGGTTTTGGGTATTCTTCAGTGAAAGAGCATCATGTCTACAGGGAAAAGTGGGAATGAAGTGTCTGAGAGATGCACAGTAAGCAGCTATCTGCACCTCATGTTGTTTGTCTCAGCAGTCTCTGTAGCATCTCACTAATTTATTATGTAATTATGTAACATTTAGATAGGTAATGGTTCCCATGTGACCCATTGTTCAATTTAAAAGTGCATAGATTGTAATCACACATGTAATATAATCAGGGCTCTCTCTTTGTTGGATGACATCACAAAGACTTGTGCTTCTGCATCACATGATCTAAAGCCTTGGGCCGAACAAACTGGGTTTTCATTTTCAGTGTGTGAATTATCATTAATGAGAAATTCAGCAAATTTTTGCTTTTAACTCACAATGTTTGTGTAAGTGTTGTCGTAAACTCTCCATGTCCCCCTGTCTCCAGCCTGGCACCGAGACCACAAACACCATGACCTCACACCATGACCTCTCACCCTCTCTGATGTCACTCCATTACTCTACACAAATCATGTGCTCCACACAAGACCCTTGTCATTTAGAGGCGTACTCTTTTCATGCTGTTGTTATTCACTGTCCCTCACACCCAGGACAATCAATTACTGTGGAAGTGCAGTGGTGGTTTACATATATTCTTCAGGCTGCAATGTCTGTTTGAGGCCAGCAGATGGGGGAAGCGAGTGGAATAAACCCTTGGGAACAAAAAGAGGACATACAGTACATATAGTGCTGGAAATAGCGTAGTAAATGATGCTGTTTTGAGGCTCTTCCCATTTCCTTTTATGCCAACGCCACGCCTTTTCTCCTGAAACCAACGCCTCGTTATGCTAGTGAATCCCAGATAGAACGTTTAATAAGAATACACACAGACAGGCTGTTTCAATTTAGACCCCTGCTCTGCTCTGTCCCAGACGTTCACTATTAATAGGCCTGAATCTGTTGAGAATACAAGGCAGGGCGTGATGGGGGCAGCCCGGCTGCCAAGATCATCACAGTTCCCTGTCCCCGGGCTGATTTCAACATGGGATGGCAATTACCATGTACAGTAAGTGGTAGATTAATTGTGGAAAAGAGGTCGGCCTCCGGGTGAATGTGACAGAGCCTGAGTGGGGCAGGAAAACAGCTGTCCTCCACACGGGCCTACAGATGATTAGCTATGCCACATACTGAGGCTGCAGCTGACACGCTGAATGGAAGATATCCAATGCATTGTGCCAAACACACACACTTACACACACACTGACACACACACACACACACAAAATGGTTAACTTCCACTCATAATGTCCAGACCGTCATCTGTGGTTAAAAACAGAGCAGATGGACACGTCTGTCAGACGTCATGATACTTGATAGGGGGACAATTTGTCGTCATACATCATACATGAGTAGATTATGTTCATAAAACATGAAAGAGGGCCATCTCTGGTCATGCATATAGTATGACGCACCTTCTAATGGGCGTCTCCACTGCAAGTCTCACATGCAACACGAGCATATTTGCATCCTGAAAACAAAATATCACATATTCTCTGTTTGTTTTCCGTGTGGTTAGCTCTCACCCTGACGTACTGCTGTCTTTTCCTTTATTTCCAGTGCAAACAAAAGCAACTGCAGTTACGCCGGATACTGTATGTCTGCCCTGAGGCCTTCACGTCTGCCAAACATGCCAGTAAGTAAAGGGTGTTCATTATCCCTCATGACTCAAATTGTCACTTCATCTGTTTAAGAAACCACAAGACATTATAATTACAGCCAATTAACATCACGTGATAAAGCTCCATTTCGTAAATGAATGGAGAGATAAAAAAGCTTTTTGTGTGTGCTTAGGCAGCACAGTCACGCTGGGCTTTGTGTTGCCAGGCAGGGGGTCGAAAAATAAAAGAAGGCAGGGAAAGAGTGTTGGGCTGGGGGGCTTCATGCTGCCACCATCCACCTATCAGCTTAGTGCTTGTGTCTGGGGATTTGGGGCCAGCTTCTCTTGCTGTATGCGCAGCGCTCTGGGCTGTGCTGGAGGCCACAGGCCATGACAAACCATGTGTGTGTATAACCCATATGCTATGAAGAGGAGGAGGTCAGACTGGGGTAAGCTTGTGGGAGGTGCAGGCCACAGTGTCAGCCAGCAGCCCCACACGGTCTGCTGTTAGAAAACGTTGCCCCGAGGGTTTGTGGGTGCCCAGCTTTGCCCAGAGATTTTCTAGAAAGAGCATAAAGTGCCTGTGTTATTAGTTTTCAATATCATAGTCAGGCTCGGGCAAACATGAATGGTCAGTGTGGAGATCTCCACAGGCGTCCATGTGAAACAAAGAGGAAGCAGTAGATGAGGAGAGAAGGGGGATGGGACACGACACCACAAGTGAGAAGCTTTAATGAGCGTTTGGGCAACAGAGAGGCTAGACTTATTGCAAGAAGAAAAGAAAAACTAATTAAATGGGTCAGCTTGTGAAATGGATAAACATTGGTACAACTCAAATGAATCTGAATGATTCTAATTTCTTTTCTGAATAAATAAGGGGAGTTTTTCAGCTCTCAGGCATGAGATATTTTCAAAAGTATCCACGTGATTTACAAAAAAAACCTTTTCGAAATTGTCTGTTATACAGCAGACTATTCACCAATGGTTCAGTGTGGACAAAGCTGTCTTCAGTCAGAGCTCTCCTGGGAATTACACTGGACTTGCTCTGCAAATGTACAAGGAGCCAAGTTGGAAAAACGAATAAATGAATGAACACAATTACGCGTTCGGTTTCCATTTTCCATTCATAACTATGAGTGTTGATCACGGGAGAATGTATGGAGACCAGGAAAAGGTCAAAGGTCATTTAAAAAGCCATGAAACCTCAATTTTTACCTGCACAGAACTAATTTTTGCTCAGCTGCTCGCGTAACTAAAAACTAACCATAAAAATATATTCTTGGAAGTGGGGATCCTGATATACAGTATAACCTACTGTTTTTTACATACATGTTTAATCTGATAGCACAGTCCACGCCCTAAGGACATGTGGCGCCATGAACTCGAAAACACATGCAAGGTTTATCTCTGCCTTCAGTTAAATAACTCCATTTATATATCCTACAGACACACCCGAGAGTCCAAATCCATTTTGTAGCCATTAAACGTTTTCCATCATCTGAAATCTGAATTCAGATGATGGAAAGTAATGAAACCCTCCGGTTTATCACTCTCAATCCACTTTATTAACTGGATAATGAGATCAATTACACGGCCTCGTCTGGGAAGGGAAAAACAAGTGATCCAGACATAGCGAATAAACTCACGTGGGCGTTCACTGACAGTCAAAAGGGGATTTATAGGAGTAAAGCTTGTGCATGGAGCAAAGAGCCTCAAAGCTGGGTATCTGAGCTTGTTTACTGCTGCTGTGTCCAGTTCAACACTATCAAGCCATCACATATTCTGAAACAGCTACTAATCCGCAGATGGCAAACGTGTCCCATTGCGTTTCAATATTTTAAGACGCCACGTGAAGAAATTTTGTTTTTGACTGGACAACTATCCTCAGAGCATTGCTGGAGACAGAAAAAAAACGAAACAACTAAATCAGACATGTTGAAAGTCAAACCTGCACTTTTCATATTTTGATGAATTTATATTTTTGGTAAGATTGTAAAAGTCCTAATCTAGTAGATGATCCCCAACTATTCTACAGTGGTTAAAATGATAGAATGTTCACTTCATGAAGTAAGGTATTGTCTGCTATTTGAAGTTATTCCAGTTGTTTGCATTTCAAGAATGGACAGAACTGTAGCTTCATCCAATAACAAAAGCTACAGTTATGTCAAATATTCTTTGACTAGGAGTCGTCTAACTACCAGTTCACTTATTCTGATAATGGTGCCAGTGAAACAGTAATCTGAGACATCTGCAGGTCTGATCAGATCAGTTTCCCACGTCCAGATGCACTGTTAACACTGTGTCTGGGTGGAATTAGCATTATCAGGGGACGCCTGTAATTTAATTTTTTTGCCAGCCGCGCAGATGATCAGTCATCTGGACAGCTCTACCGATTACAAGGATTCCATGCTAATCGACGGATGTGCCACAATATGTCAAACACGGTGCGGTGACAAAGGCTGAGCCGCTTTAGCTGGCTTCATTTCAGTTTGAGGCTCATGGAAAATTCACATTATAACGATACTATAAATACTGATTTGACTTTAAGATTTATCTTAACTTTGATTCGAATGTGAAATTATAATAATTATTGCTTCTTGCTTGAGATATGTCAAATGAATTTGTTATTTTACTCCACCAAATCTTCAAATAATGATCCAGATCCTTTCAGAACTCTATAAGTAATCATAAAGGAAACACCCTGTCACACTGCATCTGAATGGTACTGTACATAAATATATTTGAACATATGCTGATGGAACCATTCGTTTCCCTCTAACAGCCGCTGCTGTCCCCTGAGGATACAGTGCTGTATTTCTTCTCAGTGTGCCTGACACCTGTTACGACTGTGCCTGGATCAGCTTTCAGCCAGACCCCAGTGTCATCAAACACTGTGCTGACATCATTCTGTTCTACCCACTGACTGTAACACAACACAACACAACACTACACAACAAACTGTTACCTTGGGAAAGCATGCTTTTGTAAACCACTCTAGTTATATGAGACGTGTGCAGTACATATACATTAGGGGAAATGGTATACACACGATCATTTACAAGGAAGTAGACAGGTCTATTAACAACACAATGAAACTTTGAAATGACCCGCTGATGAAAGGCAGCGGTTTCTATTGAATTACAGGGTTTCCTCCAACATGGTTTCCACAACGCAGCTACACCTTTCTCCATGCCGGCTGCTAATATATCGTCTGTCTCCACCATCCCTCTGTCCCTGTCAGAGGGCTCAGCCTGGCCTGTCTGAGTGGACCAGCGGGGGGGGGGGGGGGGGGGGGGGGCGGGCGTGGGGGGCGGGGGGGGGGGGGGGTGGGGCCCCCCCCCCCCCCCCCCCCCCCCCCCCCCTCCCCCCCCTAAAAGCAGAGGCTCACATAACAATCCATTAATGATGAATGCTAAGCTACAGTGGGTGAGCACCTACACATCCTCCATATACTCACATATTGCACCTTGATGGCTACAATACTACAAATCTATGGACAATAGAACCGAAAATATAATTAACGCGCTGAGGCAAGATTTGAAAAAAGAAAAACCGAGCACAGCCACTCAGCAGGAAATGACTGTGAGGGGGGTTGTGAGATTCAGAGCATCACATATTCACTGGAGTCTCCAGTGCATCTCTTTATCATGCCTCCACCCCTTCTGGCATTAAACATGGCAAACACACACACACACACACACACACACACACAGGCTTTATGCACAGAGCAGTATTGATCACAGTGGATCCAAAGCTGTAGGGTACATCTGCTGTAGAGGCACGGTTGTTTGGTCTTTTTTTCCAACTCAACATCATGTGCCCGCCTGTTTGCGCCTGAGAGGGTAATAATAGCAGCCCAGGCCCTTTCCATCCACCTCCCCCTCCTTTACCTTACACACACACACACACACACACACACACACACACACACACACACACACACACACACACACACACACACAGTGACTGGAGTCTAATTCTGTTCATTACCGTTCAGGCTTTCAAACATCCTCTCCACATCATCACCTCACAGCAGTGTGTAAGTGAAGGAGGTCGTGTGATCAGTGCAGAGTGTATTTAAGAGGAAAATGGGATAAAAATGGATGGATGGATGGATGGATGGATGGATGGAGCCTCGCAGTATTATTACAGGTAGGTGTGCTCCCCTCTTGTTCTCTGCAAACTGCCTGTGCAGGCCAGCAGCAGTGCAGACAGAGTCAAGGGCTTTGCTTTGTTGTTATTTTCATTTTCTCCACCTCAAAGCAATTACACCCCAGTCTGAGAGACACATACAGAGGAGGAGGAGGCAAACAGATATAGAAAGGGAGGATATTCTGCTCTGGAGTGCATCGCGGCATAGATGTGTTGAGTTCAAGGCCCCCATTACTGCCGCAGGTGGAAGAAACTGCTCGTCTCACCTGCCCACCTGAGCAGCAGCAGACAATCTTTTTATTTTGGAAGGCGTGTGAATACCTGATTCCCGATCAGAGGAGAAATAATATCCACTTCCAAAGAAAATGCTATGCATTCAAAAGCATCAACACATCTTTTCTTTCTGAGAAGATGACACATTTCCCCTCATGCAGAACTGTGCTGTGTAGCTATCAGAGCAAAACACAACTGTTACATATGATGACAATATCTGTGCAGCTTTTGCATAAAAACTGTTGTCTTTGTAGCTAATGGGAAGATAATGATGTTTCACCAACTGGCTGTTTCACCTCATTTGTATAGCTTGTTGGAATTGTGATTAATTTGCCAGTAAAACTCCCCTGAGAATGGAGGCTTTTACTCTGATGTGTCCAGGGTCAATAGCCACTGAAAGATATGGGTAACCTATGAACCCATCCCAGTGTCCATACTTTAAATAATTCATAGGGAGGTGAGCTTGAGTGCAGCAATGTGGGAGATTTTAGTCCTTAAACTGGCAACTGTTCTTACGCTTCTTTAAGCAAATTTATTTGAATGACATAAACACTGGGTCCCAGCGGAATTCACAGCTCTATTCCCAACAAGCTGAGGGCAACACTTAATTCTTTATTATTATATTTTTATTCTGAAGGGAAATAAAACAGGGAATATTTAACATAATGACATCCGGGAGCCAAATCCCTCAAGAAAAAAAAAGAAAAAAGAAAACTATTTTTATTCCATCAAATTTATTACACCGTAAATTCTGAAAAACACAATGAACATGGGATGTTTCACAATGTCTTGTGGTCGGATGTGAAACTAAGGTCTAGACTCTTTGTCTTATTCAGGATGTCTGTCCTGGCTGAGAGGACAAAGCAGACACGAAACAAGGGAAAGAGATGTAGCGTCAGCAGCACTGCTGAGCTGGTCCGCAGCCAACGAGGAACAGATTCCTGTTGACACAACTTTCAGTGGGAGCCATGTTTTCACTGATTATGTTACAGGGGGCACTAGATGCGAACATAGCAGGGCTGCGACAAGTGTGATTAAAGTTAAAGTTTATTTTAATATAATGGATTAAACCTTTTTCACACGCAGCCTCTTTACTCTGATGTCCCCATTCCCTCCAGCATCTGAGATGATCTCTGCTGTAAAGACTATAGATTACTGCTGACCCATAAACACATTAACTACAAAACACCCCAGTGTCTGTCCCTGAAGCCTGAGCCTCCAGCAGTAAGCCTGTTTGCATTTACCAAAGTGCTAATCCACAATAAGCATGTTTTTTTTTTTTTGTAAAGAGTGGCCACAGCTGAGCGCTGATTGCTCTGGTGTTGTACACACACACACACACACACACACACACACACACACACACACACACACACATATATATATATATATCCTGCTAGTAATGGAGCACCATTAGCTGCATATTTGTGATGTCATTTTCATGTACCCACAAAACACCAAACACCAAACATCAACCAGCAGCATGGAAAATGCATTGATTTACCTTGCAAATACTTCCTGTACGCGCGGCCAGACTTTGACCTATAGATAAAAACCTCTATGTGTTGTCCAAACCAGTCTGGCAGGAACTTGTTTTCTAGCAGTAGCATTCAATTATACGAACCTGCACGACAACAGTATCACATAGCCTCACTGACAAATGCTCTCATTCAAATTGGTGCAAAAAGCATTATAATGAAGGCGTGTGGGAAAAAAAGGGAAAAATGCTGACGAGCAACTTTTTACACAAAACAGGGACTTGGATAAGAGGTGGTGGGAACACTTCATCAGCTATGGTTACACTCACCAGGTGGACAGGATGATAATCTTGTTTTGACTTGCATAGACTGCTTGTACATGGATAAGGCTGTTGACGGACCCTGATTAGCAAATAACTCCTATGTGCCAAACAGCAGCGCTGGAGAATTCAGTGACGGTTAACAGCTTTATTGAATCAGTGGTGCTGACCCCATTTAAAGCTGATGAGCATCCCAGACTGAAGCACAACACAAAGCAACGCTGCCTCTGCACTCTGTGTGTGTGAGTGCGCGTGAGTCCGAAAGACAGAGCACACGTTTCTCTTGTGAGGCACAAATTCAGTGTAGTCGCTCACACAAAACCGGCGCTCTGCCTTTGTTCCGCATCACTCACACACCTCATGTGTCTGGGCTTCCCCATGAATGAATGAATGAATGACTGTGAAGGAGAGCGGGTCAGACCACGTCACCTTTTTATGTACTCTGTACTCTGGTGGTCATACTCCCATTGATCTCAGAGCATGAGGTGACACAAGACCCACACAGGATATCACATGGCTCCCCCGCCATTGTTTGTTTGCTCCATGCAGGAAACAGGATATTCACAGAAGAGAGAGAGAGAGAGAGAGAGAGAGAGAAGGTAGCAGTGCAGCTGACCACAGCACGGAGAGAAACAAAAGTCTCAACTTTAAAACACACAAGTCTTTTCCACTTCCCTTCATTTGAGGGTGTCTTGCACCATCAGATAAAGGTGCATTACGCACAGGTTGTCACTGAGGTGCCCACACTCTCCAGCACTCCACTATGCTGACAGCCACAGCTCCAGTGCGCCTCTCTGACCAGCAGGACACTCATGTTGACATGTCAACAGCTCCACAACCAGCTGACAACACACCCAGTCAGCACACACACACACACACACACACACACACACACACACACACACACACGGGCTCCATGCTCACTTCTGCTCAAACAGATGAACGCGCAACAAGCGCAACGCAAAACCATTAACATCAAACAAGTGACGCAAATCCACGTTTTAAAGTTAGAAGAAACGACAGATAACAACATGAAGCAGCTGGTTACACCTGATCACACAACTACTACACTGTTTCACTGTGAAGAAGACAAAAGGCTCCAATGAGCGCAGGTTAGGAAACTAATCAAGCGACTCTCACCTCGGCTCTTTTGTTGTGATCTGATCGCTCCCACTTATTGTGTGTTGTCAGACGGTGTCAGCCTGCAGCCTCACTCATACAGCCACCTCTGTGTGTGTGTGTGTGTGTGTGTCGGACCGGAGCAGCTGATGGATGGAGGATGGATGAAGAGTCAGAGGAGAGGAGCTGCTGCCTGATCGGCTCAGCAGCCTGGTCTGCCGGGCTCCCACACACACACACTCACACACACACACTCACACACACAGTCCCGTCCGGTCCCTCTCCCCGCCTCCTCCGCTCAGAACGGGACACACGCGTTTCCCTGCTGCTGCCTCAGCTGTTGGCCACTAGAGGGGCGCTCTCGGCGCTGCTGCCCGACAGAGACGCGGTACCAACGCATAATCAGACACAGTGGCAGGGTCGGATGAAGGGAACACTTCCTGGATTGTGTGTCAGATCGCGAGCAGCGCGTCACATGGTTTTAAAATATCATATTGCCTAAAGCTTTGTCGGCTCATCAGTGGCTCAATTGTGTTTGCAAAAACATTCAGATTCAAATATGTTATCTATCTATCTATCTATCTATCTATCTATCTATCTATCTATCTATCTATCTATCTATCTATCTATCTATCTATCTATCTATCTATCTATCTATCTGAAAAAAAATCACTGATATGGACATGAAGCACTGTGCAGGTTTGTCGTTGAACATTACATGTGACGTTTTGGACATATTGTAGATTTCCCTGTGGTTACAGTGTGAGGGGAAGGAAAGGAGTGCCACCCTGTTGTGGCTCCATGGCAGCCTGAACAATGGAAAGGCCCACTGATCCATGACGACTGCAGGCCTGAGGAAATGGGAGGGATGAAAGTGTAAACCAGTGGAAGCAAGTGTCAGGGCAGCGGCGAGGTGACTCTGCCTCGGCTATCTCACCACACAGACCAGAACGACAAAAAGACACAAAGGACGAGTCCTCTTGTCTATTCTAGGCCAGTTGTGTGATGGGAGCAGTCCTGTTTTCCTCCCAGTGTAAATGAGTCACTCCAGGGACAGCCCCCTCCCCCTCCCCGTTTGTGAGGATTTCTGGGAGCCCGTGATTAGGCTCAACCCAGTGCCATGTGTGCACCGAGTGCCCCCCACCACACCAAATCTCTGCTCTGCCTCAGCTCCCAATCAGATCGCCCTGCTATCTATTGTTCTAATGACACTTCACATAAGCTGGGCTCTCATTATGATAAGACAAAGACAGCACCACATCACATGATGAGTTTGAAGAGTCATACATGCTTTGTAACCGCGGAGGTTTGGTTTGTATATCACACAAACATTAAATGTACAGAAAAATGATCTAAGAAGAACAAAACCTCCTGTCACAATCCAAACAAAGATAACTTTTATTTATATCTCTGGGACATGCTCGTATTCCAGTCCTTCAGACCCTATATTTATATAGGTCATTTCGTGTCCTCATTAAATCATAATTTACACAACACCTCAGGTTTTTAGCCCAAGTTAAACAAGTGAGAAGAGAACAGAGGATGCAAACGGGGGGCTGTGTTAGTGCAGAGGGAGGAAACTATGAATTTTAAGGACAAGGGGATTATGTTGTCCTCGTGAAACAGATGTTAACATGGAGAGGTCTACACTCCTGAGAGCAGCCCCTGACAGACACACTGTCCCACACTCCCTGGCCTATTGTCAGTGTGCATCCTCTCTCTCTCTTCAGTTCCATGCTGCCCCCACCCCCTCCAAGACAAATTAACTCTGCCCCATGCCATCAGCCTTGACCTTGATGGCCTGCTAATGTCATTTACTTTTGTTCTGTGACAGACGTTGACTCTTGCCAACTTACATGCATCATCCCAGAGAGACCTCTTTGCATTCACGATCGGTCGAGATAAACAAAGGATGGATGACTAGAAGTCACAATAAATGAGCGCTGACCTCCTCCATTCCAGCTCATCGTCTCATCAGTCCTCGAAGCAGGTCAGCTGTTGTGTCAACCCAGCCTCCGTTCTTGTTGATAGCTTGGCCATTTCAGTGTCTCTTTAGTATTCTCCAGGTCAGGGTGAATAGATTGAAATGTTCTTACATCTCCACCACATTCAAAACTGAGAGCAGGAATGTGGTCATTTGTAAAATATTATTATTAAGGAACAAAAAGTAAACATACAAAATAAATAAAAAATGTATAATTGTCACGTCTGAATGCTTAACGCTTTACAGTCCAAGCCAGGTAAACAATGAATTTGTTTACCCAGTCTTTCTCTCTGGCTCGACGTCCCAGGACACGACTGGATGGCACAGAGAAGATGAGTAACAATGGGTGTGTTTTTAATATTAACTGGCCCATTAATGTAGCAGCCAGCTGGGGGTTGTTTTGGTACAGATGATGCCCAGAAGAGAGACCAGAACATGCATTTAATTGTTTCTTAGGACATCTCAACTTCCTGCCAATATGCCTTCTCCTATTTGTTTGAAGTATGAATTTGGCAGACTGTTCCATTCAGAATGGAAAGAGCTGGAAACAGTACGTCACCAGGAAGCTGAGAAAGCAAAACATAATTTATAACAAATGAAATCAGCCTAAAAAACCCCAGCTGTGACAACACAGTAAATATTATGTGCTCAAACTTTTATTAGCCCTTTTTTAAACAATATTTAGTTCTTAAATGTCTTAAATTCCATTCCACCCACAGGGTGTTGTAAAGACTTGTTAATAGTGAGTTAATAGAGTTTTAATAGAGGTCACTATTAAAATTAATACTTTAAATAGATGCAGCGTGGAGGCAGTGTGATTACGGTGGTTTTACCATTTTAGCCCTTTATTCATGAATAACACGGTCACATTGTGCAAGACCGTGAAGTAGTGTGTTTAGAGATCTCAAGCATCAAAATCTCAAGCATCAAAAGTCGAAAGTCTTTTTTTCATAACAACAAAGTTACTGATCCAAACCATGTAGGTAGATGAACAATTGTTGGTAACTGTGAAAATAATCATTGACTCAACCAGTTACTTTTCATTTTAATAAAATTAACAAAGCAAAAAAGCTAAAATTAGTCAATTAGCAAATAAGAATTTTCATGTGGCTTTGACGCCCTCTAGTGGTATGTTAGCTGCAGCAAACCTATCACAGTAAACCACTTAAATCTTAAAGATTTTATTGTCAAACAAACAGAAGTTTTCTGTGTGACAATGTCACTAATGCACTGTGGCATGCTTGACACTGTTGCACGTCTGTCATCTATTCTGTTGTATGAAATTTGCGTATGCAGAGTTTACAGCACAAACAGCACTATGTGACAAGTCCATAAAAAATGACAAGAGCATGCACTGTGGTAGAATATAAACCACATCTATTTTACAGTTTTATGGTTCAAAAGACACAGGACGCAGTAGAACGTTTCATTTGTGACATAATAAGGAAAACTGAAAAAGACTCTAGAGAATTAGAGCAATGCAGATAAATAAAACAAACAATATAAAGACAAGGAAAAAAGTAAGTTGGGACAAAAAAGTTCTTCACACATTGGAAAAGTTTTATTCTTGTGATTTATTTGCATGCTGGAACAGTCTCATTATGTCTCCGTGCTGCAGGCTCTTCGTATTAAAAAGGGCTCCGTCACAAATTCACTCTTTGTTCAGTCACTATATAACAGCTCTGCGTTGCATTTGTCCTGACAATTGATCCTGTATAGCTTTATGTTTCCTGCTTGCGTGAGATGAATCTGTTTCATTAAGCGTGTCCCTGTGAAGTACGCATAATGTGTCTTCATTATTAATCAGTTTTTCTTCCTATATGGTTCTCATTCTTGATACCATGTTGCTTGTTGGCTATGACGCATGATCGCTACGTGTGTGCTCCTTCTCCATTATCAGACAACAGTGAGAAGTGTAAAAAAAAAAATCCTACTATTAATTAGTTATTGTTTTTTATTGCAGTGAAAATGATGCTAATGAATTGTTGAACAGGGTGAGCCTAAAATGTAACTGTAGGCCAGTGGTCAACATACTGCACTGTGTCATTCTGGCCAGCTTGTTTACTGTTGGCATCTGTTTTGATAATGTTTGGGGTTTTCAGTGAGCCATTCGAATACAGTTAGCAAAGCTGGGCTTCTCCATCCACAATGTGTTCGGTGTATAGCTTTGGAGTTAGGTCTGAAGAAAAGGGTTTGGCTGATGTCTCCAGCATTGCGCATTGTAATGAAATATTCAAAATGAGAAAAAAAAGGGCCCCTGACACCAGTGAGTGAACCATCTGTGTGATAAAAGTGAAATGAAACCTATGTTAACTATGATTCCCAGCCACCTACATGATGTAAATTAATTATAACAAATATATTTGAAGTTCTGGTGGTATTGTGCATCCTGCAACCACACATTGATGGGCTTGATAATTCGGAAAAGGAATTATTATCTGTACTTTTCTGCCTTAAATCCTGTGAATAACTCATTATGCTGGGGAAAGAACACACGATGTTGCTTTGAATTGTCCTTTTGTGCGCAGACAACTGGCCTTGTAACAAATAACATCCTTGCACATCAACCAGAAAAATTCATTTTCAGCCTCAGCCTGTCATGGAGTGGAACAGACGCATGGGGGTGTCTCCTCCACTGACTCCTCCATGAGGCAAAACACATCTGACAAGCCACATTTACTCACTCCACACAGTCTGTGCTAGGCATTAGTGTGATTTGATGTGCTATGTGGTCATTTTTGCTGGTAATTAGAGGTAAGGAAGAATGTCCCTTAACATGTACAATACAGTATTTCACAATAGTAGATAAGGGTGAACAGCCTCTCATCCCACGCAACTGGAGGAAGGTGATGAAACAGTCTAGAAAAGAAAGCGCCACTTTTAGAGCAAAGTTTCAGCATGGAAACAGCTGAATCATAATCTTTCCTTCCTGTTTTCAGTGGCTGGACTGTGCCACATTTACAACCTCTGACAAATTCAGGCTCTTGCCCAAAACCCAAATCCTATATTGTCTTTCATAATATAACCACACTCCATGTTAATTTGGCCACATGTACCCTCCCAGTGCTATTAAGGAAGGGTCCTCATGTTACGATGGTCTCGAGATACGACGTTTTCGTGGTTACGACACATCTCCCATGAACTTCCTTGTTTCGGCTTAAGCGGTTTGCCCAGTAAATACATACAGACTTCGCACGGGAACTAGTTGGTGAGCGCTCTCTCTGTCTCTCAGCGCGCCTGCCGGCTCTCCAGCACCTCCACAGCACAGCTAGGCCACTCTGCCTTGTGTTTACTTATGTGAAATGGACGGCTGGCGGGGGGGGCAGCGGCAGCCGGTAAGGAGATGCACACGGACACAGATGGGTTCGGGATCGTGGCGATACCGTAGGTTTATTCACAACACAGGGTCGACACGGTTGATATCAGAAATCTAAAGAAAATGCTCATTACACTCACAATGTCAACCCCTACAGTGTGTCAAGAGGGACAAGAGGGACAAAAGGCAATTCACCACAGTAAACTCTTATTGTAGGGTGGTGTTATAGCGACATCTGGTGGCACAACTTAGTATCTACCTTACATATGTATGTTCCGACTTACGTCGAAATTCGGTTTCGACACATTCTCAGGAACGGATCTCAGTCGTAACTCGAGGACCCCCTGTATATACCGCTGCAAGATAATGCCATGCACGTGCAGAGGAGGTTGCTTTAGGGGCTTGAGTGCCCTTCTGAGTGGCCATACATTTTTTTCAGCATTGCATTATTATTATTATTGGATTTGTTTGTTAAATTACATGTTACATAATAAAGTGTTAAAAATGAATTGTTTGTTGAGCCCCTACCCCTCCAAAGGTCTCTACACAGTGCCACTGACAAATGCCCTGTGAATATAGTACAGTAAAAGAGCAAGAAATACATGAATTGAAATCCTTAAATGTAAAATTTGTGTAAGTCTGATATATAAAAAGCTCGAAACAAGACAAAGACCTTTTTACCTTGACAACAAGGTAAACAAGGATAATGACCCTTTGGAATAAATGCCATGGTTTGCTTTGAGTGACTTGAATTATTGTGCTTTTCATTTTCAGCGAAATGACTCCATGAACATTCTGTCATGGGTAGTCTGTAATCTAGGCTGTAAATATAATGTTGAAGTGCAGTGGAAAGAAGAAGAGCAGCAAATTGCCTTTCATAAATGACCTGTTAGGATACAGAGGCTTCTGTCGTAGAGTTGTGTTATAAACCACTCGAGGGCAACTATTAAGTCTTCAGTTGTGGTACTTTCAGAGGTTTCACAAATGCACTTCAAAGCAACTACAAAGTCCTTTATTTTTCCTTAGAATAATTTCCTATTTCTGTCTCTTTCTGTTCACACGTTTCTACAAATACCCAGTTCTCAGTCCTGCAGACACTGAGGTACTGTGTGTAACAACTGTACAAAACCTCTTCGATAAACCACTCTCTAATCCACCACTTCGCTCCACTCAGCAGTGGCAGTGAATGAAGATCGTGTGCTAGATAACTGTTCCTGTTGCAAAACTGCAGAACTGCTTGACCTCCTTCCCTAAACCGATATATCCAATTTAGCCACAAATGTCAAGACGTACAGGATTTGTCACTGTGAGACATCATTGTGTCACCGCAGGAAACCATGACATCCCGGACCACTTTAAAAAGGACCTAATTCCTCAAAACGGCACAATAGTGACACTGGAGCCATTCAGTCGCTGACAAAACATGAAAATAAAAAGGTAAGGACATTTCTTATGCTCTGAAAAATGAATTTTTATTCTTCATACTCCTTCTGTTCAACATAAAGGTCACTGATGTTGTCTCCTGCATTCCCATGTGCCTTCTTCCATGCTTAACATGGACATTTATGAGCAACTGGATAAGTGTTTTATGCACGCGGTCGTAACATCTCCAAATCCTAACGATTAGCAACACATCAGCTGTGTGTCTGAACTACACATACACATCATTTTCATTGTCCCCTGGTAAATGCCTCTGTAAAGAAATAGCTCTCTGTGGTTTTCATGGCTGCTGTCGGAGATGTGAATAGCCTGAGAAGTAATCAGAAGTTCACAATAATAACTACTGCTGACTATTTACTGGTATAAGAAGACCTACCTAAACATTGCACTTTCCCAAATAGCGTTTATAGTACATGATGATCCTGTGGGTATTGTGGTATGAAGAGAAGTAACATTTTTGTTTGTGTCATGAATTTGCATGAGAATGTACACGAGTGGTAGGTCTAGAACTGAAAGACCAAACAAAAAAATATTTCTGAATTTTGCATTGTAATGAATTTATGACAAAGGACCACAGGGCTATGAGCGAATTATGAAAAAAGAAAAACGAGAGGTTCAAGTAAACAAGAGATTAAATGAATTTACATGCACTGAATTGTGATAATGAATAATGAACTTGTATTTGTGGTTCACTGCAGTCTGTTGTTACAGAAACTATAGACACCATATAAAAACATATAAAAAAAACAGCAGCTGCATTCCTCATATCTGGCATTTTAAAAGTGTTCTATGCGTGAACAAAGTCCTCACCCTTAGTACTCCAGCATTCTTGGTATTGGTATTCGTGTCATTTGACAATAAAGATGATTTAAAATATAACCACTTCCGAATGTTTGAATTGGCTTCTAATTATTGGTGCTACTTTCGAAAAATAAATAGCCAATTAACTTAAAATTCATGAAGGTAAAAAGGCAAAAAAGTGCAGATTGAACATTTATTTTCAAAATACCTCATCAAAAACATTTGACTCATGTAGAATTACACTCACTGATCTACCAAAAGTCACGCATCAAGAATTTAAGGATTAAAATTTGATCATGGCCGTGACCAATGCTTTTGTGTCAGCTGGACATAAATCATTACAATTAACATGTGCTGTGTGTGAAATCACTCACTCGTTCCCTACTCCCTATATAGGGAAATAAATGTAGTGCACTATATAGTGAGCTCAACAGAAAAATCTTTCAGACACTACTCTCGGGGCCGGTAATTACGTCATTGCTGTCGCACAATTAAAACGTACCACATTACTGTCGTCTCACAAAATATTTGTTTGTTTACCACTGCATTTTTATTAAATTAGAGGCTTTTGATTACTTTCCTGTACTTTTTATTTTCGTATTTTGTTATTTTTATAATATTTATGTATGTTTCCCTCCCGTCTGTCCGCCATTTTCACTTCCGCGCAGCCCAGAGAATTTCTGGCAATGCATGATGGGATATCTTTCTCCGGTTAGTGACCATCGGATGTTCACTACATTTCGCGGTGAATTGTGGGATACATTGAGTGCACTATATAGTGGACATGCTATGATGGCGTGGTCAGGGAGTGATTTCGGACACAGCCATGGTCTTTTAAGCAAGATTACTACCCATTGTTTACATATATACATTGACCTGCACATGACCTATTTTGGAAAAAAAGCATAAAATACTGTAAATGAATTACAGGGAGCAGCCGGTAAGGAGATGCACACGGACACAGATGCGTTCCGGATCGTGGCAATACTGTAGGTTTATTCACAACACAGGGTCTACACGGTTGATAATTGTGGGATACATTGAGTGCACTATATAGTGGACATGCTATGTGGACATGCTATGATCCCTAAGCTTTCGGACACCACTACAAAATGGCGTGGTCAGGGAGCGATTTCGGACACAGCCATGGTCTTTTAAGCAAGATTACTACCCATTGTTTACATATATACAGTGACCTGCACATGACCTATTTTGGAAAAAAAGCATAAAATACTGTAAATGAATTACAGGGAGCAGCCGGTAAGGAGATGCACACGGACACAGATGCGTTCCGGATCGTGGCAATACTGTAGGTTTATTCACAACACAGGGTCTACACGGTTGATAACAGAAATCTAAAGGAAATTCTCATTACACTCGTGATCTCAACCCCTACGGTGTGTCAAGAGGGACAAGAGGGACAAAAAAGGCAATTCACCATAATAAACTCTTATTTTAGCGTGGTGTTATAGCGACATCTGGTGGCACAATGTATGCACAATGGCACAATGAATGTATGGTCCGACTTACGTTGAAATTCGGTTTCGACACATTCTCAGGAACGGACCTCTGACGTAACTCGAGGACCCCCTGTACTATAGTCATTGGATTCACATTTTGAGTTGCCGAAATATGTTTTCAATTCAATTCTGCTCGAGGTTCACTACAGAAATCAATGCTGAGAACCTTCACCTTTAACACAACTTGTTTGCTCTTGGTCTGTGAGTGGCGCTGACAACATATATGACAATATAAACAGAAATATATTAAATACCTACTGTTTAGATCAGTTTACATATCACATCTGTGCCTCATGATTTAAGGTATGTCCAGAGATTTACATTGCTTACGTTGCACAACTCGTGAACAAGACCCCTAAAGAATCTCCAGTTTTCAGAAACAAGGGGCAGATTTCTTTGAATAATTAAAATATTCTTTGGTTAAAAAAAATGGAAAAGGATCAGTCAGATTCTTTTCTGGTCCTGAAGCGCTGCCAGTGGTAAAGTTGCAGTGATAGCTGCAGACTGGGGTTGGATTTGACATGCCGGCCTAATTAGTGTGATTATCACACAGCTGCACAGGCTTTGAGGATTTGAAGTGAGTTTTATCAAAAGGATCATTTTGCCCGGGAATGTCTCATCCTGACAACATGTGCATTGCTAGATCCATTTTGGTTTGGGATGTGCAGGCGATGTCCACTCGAGTACACTGGAGATTTGAAAAGGTGAACTCAGATCGGAGCTTTTGCTCAGTGGAGAGAAGCTGTGGTTACAGGTAACGTCCTGAAACCTCACAACAGACCAGATGTCTGAGCCAGTATGAATAGGGGAAAATCAATTTGGCAGATGATGCGGTGCTAATTAACAGAATTGCCTGATATAATGCCTGATTCTTTCAGGCTGATCAAAACTGGGGTAATATGGAGTTACGACAAATAAACTGTGACTTGAAGGTGCTCTAATCGATGTTTCTAAGTGCAACCGTTGCTCAACTGACTGTGTGCATATGAAAAGGATCCCATTGAGTGATCACTGCACAATGAATTACCAGGAAGCGTTGCAGTTCACCTCGTTTTGGTCTGATTGCCTGCAAATCTAATGTCTCGGTTCGCTAACCTCTGTAGTTCTTAGACACAACAGGCAGCTCCTTTCGCTGGAAAACAAAAACAAGTAAATAAAACAAAGTCAGGCTGTCAGCACTGAGCTGCTGAGGAGGATATAAAGGGAGAACAGTAATAAAGGGAGTGTATATATTTGTCATTGTTTTGTTATCGGATCTACGCAGTGTGTAAATTGGCAGCATTGAAAATAATGTAAACACTGTCTGAATACTGTCCAACGTAAAGACCATACTGTGTACACAACACACTGATCAGCCTCAGCAGCTCGTTCACTGACAGACTCTCACATCCACGTTGCACAACAGAGCGACACAGGAAATCATTCCTGCCTGCAACTGTCAGACTCTGCAATGACAATCTATAAACCCACTCACTGTGTACACTGTGTACGCATCAGCTGGTTGCGAATATGTAAATAATTGCAGTATCTATTTTATTGTTACAGTATTTTATTGCATATTTTGTTTATTCTCTTATTTAGTTTTTAAAAGCGCTACAAATACTTACTTTACTTGCTTTTTCTATGATTCAGGAGTTTTTGTAATTTTTTTGAATTTCCCTCCGGGGATTAATAAAGTTCCTCTGATTCTGGCTCTGATTTATATGCAGCTTTCAGGAGATATTCACCTAAATGTTTGATTTTATTCAGAGTACTTGTTGTACAGGCAAGGTTTTCTTGACAGAGTAAGTCAAATCATCATAATGGATGAGGCAATGCTGTGTTTACGTTTAACACCCCCTCTTTCACGTTGCATAACCTCTCTGAAACATGAATTGACCTTTCACCCTCATTCAAAGAACAATAACATATTCTGGGTCGAGGAATCCCTGGCTTTCCTCTCACTCAATCATCATATTGTACTCCACTACAATACCACATATTGCTCACTGACTCAGGATGGTGAGAAATGCAACTGGCTGTGCATGTAGCATGTTTTTTAGCCTGGTATGTTTAACTCCTCCCTCATCTCTTTGCCCTTGGGTGGGCTGGGGTCTCCAGTGCTCCCCCGGACCTGCACGGCCCGTACAAGTACTTCCAGAATCGCCCTCCTCTGCTGGCTGTGACGTCACAGGTCCAGCTCCAACAACAGCTGCTGTTTGCCCATCGCCAGGGTCAAGAGCACGGTTTGGACCATGAGAGGAGAACCAGGGACCGTTTACACCCCGGCACCCATCACTCCTTCACCGTCCATGTAACGCCTTCCCTTGGCCGGCTTGCTGTGAGACAGCTTCCCATGGAAGTCCTTGAGGTAAGACTACCGCCAGTCGCTAAAGATGACAGTGTTCTGTAAGCAACACCGGTGGTGGACATGCTCTTGTAAATCTTTGATTCTGTGTATTAAAAAAGGAAATATAGATACAGTTTCAGTTTCCAAAGTCCATGATGTCTTGTAACGCATTATGAACTTTATGAAATTCCTAAAGTCTTGTCAGCTCCTGAGAGACAAATACGGTCCTCTGAGAGCGGACTGTGTTAAATCCATAGAGGGGATTATCTCTTGACAGAATTCCTGTTTCCAGACATTCAACTCATTTAATCCTATTTGCTCCACTCCACTGACATATTTTCATTCATTTGATTCCCAGCACAACCAGATCACTATGAAATACATGAACACGCAAAGGGGGAGATGTGTTTTTTTTCCCCTGTAAATAATTCTTACAGGATAACACATATTACATATTCCCACAATAACTTACACAGTGTTTTTAGATTATTGAAAGGACTTTTTCTTGACCAAATGTAATTGTAGCATCTTGAGGCTGAACCAGGTGCTACATTTCACCCATTATACAATTTCAAATGTCTGTGAGGGAAAATTCCAACCCGTAATGTGTGTGATGGGTTTAGAGATATCCTGACTCTAGAAGTTCTAAAAATACCGTCCTTTTTGCCGGCTATCACAGATATGCATGTGATATCATTAAGACCAATATGTTCTGCAAGACGAGTGTAACATTTGGGCCTTTGGCTGATGGAGACATTCTTTAAAAGTCACGAAATCACTTTTCAGTTTGTGAGAAACGTATCATTTTTGTCATTGACGTATTTGTGCGATTATTTATAACAAAGATAATCCTTTCGTACTCGACCACTGTAACCTATTTTAGCGTGAAAATCAGATTTTTGTCACAGTATTACTTGGCACGTGGCTTTCTGTTTGCACATGGCTTTGTATCTATGTGCTAAATCGGAAACGACTTGTTTATTTCCGTGTAATAATATTGCACTACCATGTGAAAATTATGCTTGGGGCTATGCTGGAACTGGAATATACTGCTTTTCCTCTTCGAGTTGCTATAAATGATGGTTACAAAACAAGGAAACTCCTGGGAGGAACTCTTTTTATCATACCGTGTAATACTCACAGGACTGAATCCAGGGCAAGGAAATACTCAGTTTCATGTACAAACACTTTTTGACAACTTGAACCTAACCTGTGGATTATCAGAGACCCCCACCTCCCACCATCCATCCATGCAAGCGAGGCAAAATTAGCTTAGAAGTACCAGTCAGAGTTGCCAGACCTTGAAAGTGAAAACATAAAGCTCAGATGAGGTTGTTCAAATGGGGAGGGGAGCCGTTAATTAGCCAAGTTACCTCTGACCCCTGTGGGAATCAAGTGATCAGAGATCAAAGCAAAGGCAGGCAGAGTTAACCCAATCAACCATAAATGTTTTCAATTATATTATAATTTTATTATTTTTATAATTATATTAAAATTATTACAAAAGTGGTTGAATTGATACGCTGCAATACAGACTAAATCAGCTGTTGTTTAAAGTCTGAGACAGAGGAAGTCTGGCAGCTTTCCAAAAAAGCTTAGGGGGCTGTAAACACAAAGTAAAAATTGTCAGAGAGTCAGTGAGAATATGCTAATGGAGAGCAATCACAACAGACAACGATGATATTCAAAACAACAGTTTTTTGTCTAGTCTGGGGTCCTCATGGATGAAGGTTTCGATAAATGGTTGCCTGAGCAACCTTCCCTAATACAAACATAAACACAGACAAACATTCTTATACTGCATTCCTACTAAGGACACTCATTGACATAATTGATCCCTAGCCCCCCCAACCCTAACCTTAACCATCACAACTAAATGCTTAACCTAACCCGTATCTGAACCTAGATGACTCTCAAAACTTAATAAATCCAAGTACACACACACACACACACACACACACACACACACACTTGTACTTCTCTTCTATCTTAGGAAGAACCGTCATTGATATAATTCCCTGGTCCTGTATCCTAACCAATAACCACAGCTTAATGCCTAACACTTACCCAACCCTAACCCTAAGTTACCCTAAAATGGTACTTGTAGGAGCCATATTGGTCAGGTCGATAGGTTTCCTTTGAAGATGACAATGGCCACATTGGCTTTGATAATGCTATTTTGACCTTCCTTTGGGGTCATGACAACCTCACACACTTCACAGCCACCATACCTCCCACAGCCATGACCACACAGAAGACAGAAAAGGAGCAACAGGAATCGGTCAAGGATTTGTCAGCCTACAGAGCAAAATTTCTCGACACGCATGCACCGAAGCCTCGACACCCACCACGTCACATCACTACTAGGAAAAAAAAGAAAGAGCGTGTCCTGCTCATTCTGTGTGGTAGTGGAGGTACTGCTAACTAACCACTGCTTGTTTGGAGATCATGGCTGCCTCTAAGCCAGTCAAGCTAATGTCCGGGACCAGGCTACACCGCTGGCAGCTGGCACTGCTAGTTGGCACCCCCATCGTGCTGGCAGTGGGGGCGGCTTACCTGTGGCACTGCAGCAGGAAAAAGCAAAGGAAAGAAAGGAAAACACTAGACGGCAACGACAGCCCTATGGAGGGCCAAGACGGAGCAGCCCAATCCAACCAAGAGCAGGAGAACATGAGCTATTTGGATCGGGCCCAAGCAGTAAAGAACAAACATTATTGTGAGCATGGAACAGCCTTCAGGACTGTAGGGCAGATATGCTCACTCAGCTTACGGTGCTGATAGCGCTCATGGAAGGTTGGTACAGCGTTTTCATGGGTACAAATGCCACACTCGCCACTGACAGACAAATAGACAAATAGGATTTGTATGAACCAAAGACCACAAAGGTCTTCTTTGAGGAGAACACTAAAAACTGTTGCACTGCAGTGAAGAAGGTTACAGAGGTAACAGTGAACCTGGCGAGCCTATCCAGGATGACTCAGACTGGAAGATAACGTATCTCAGATTTGAATTAATAGCCGCCATTTTGGTGGCAGGGGACTTTCAGTTGCCTCATCAAGAGCTACAGGATCCACGGTGAGTGACAAAGAAAGAGCAAAAGAAAGAGCAGAGCAGGCAACCTTGAAGGCACGCCTAGAGGCTAGAGGCCGAGAGGTCACAAACTAGGTGCTCTTGTCTCCCCCCTGGGGAAGCTCCACTGTTCAACAGTGATCCTCTCACCTACAAATCGTTCATCCGAACATTTGAAAGTGTCGTGAAAGAGAAAACTGACTGTCATGCGGACAAGTTGGACTACTTGCTACAGCATACCAGGGGTGAACCACAGGAGCTTGTCCATACTTGTGAGCTTAAGCCAGCTGAGAGGGACTATCAGCTGGCTTCAGGACCATTATGGTAGTGAATCAAAGATAGCCAGGCGTTACATAAATAAAGCCTTGAGGTGGCCTCAAATCAAGCCAGAAGATGGCGAAGCACTGAATGCCTATGCTCACTTTTTGTTGGGATGTAGGAGTGCGACGGGTGATAGTGAATGCATGGGTGCAATGGATATCCCTGACAATATAGAGGCTGTGTGCTCAAAATTTCCCCACAAGTTGAGGAGAATGTGGAGAAGAAAGCGACATGAAATCCAGGTGAATGAAGGAGGCAAAGCAGGGTTTTCTCACCTGGTGGACTTTATTGGGGAAGAAGCAGAGATATTTTTGATACCACTTGCTGGCCTCACAAACTGACTCACAAGCTACTAAAAAAGGGATTACCAAAGAGAGACACGTCTGGAAGACTGGAAAAAGAGAGAACTAGTTTGCATTCTTGGGATAGGGACCATATGGCCTCATGTATGATAATATTTGGGTAATTGTTTACCTAGGATAAACAATTAGGGGCTGGAAATGTGGGAGTTATATTGGCCAAGTTGACAGGTTTCCGTTGAAGATGACAATGCTCCTGTAATGTGGCTTTAATCATGCTTTCATGGGTGACACTTTGTGGTTGTGACGACCCTACACACGCCACAGCCACCAGGATGTCCAGAGCCAGACCCAGAAGACAATTTTAATGGAATGAAATTTAAGTGTCCCGGGAAATCATGACAGTGAGCTTGTACCATATACCAAATCTCTCGATCTGGCTAACATCATGGGGATGCAAATTATATGCTGTCAACAAGGCCTATTACTGAAATGTTTTTATGTATTCAGTGTTGTAGTGTGGGAACTCATCTTAAATGAGTGTGTAAGTTCAGAATTTACTGGACAAATCCACATTCCTAGTGTTCTAGGAACATGTCCTGCAGTAGTTCCTCATAAAGGTTGCAAAAGGTAAGCAAAGCAGTTAAGTTTAAAATAAAACCATGAAAATCAAAAAAATAAAATGTCTTCAGCCATTTGATTTCCTTTCTGTCCCCAAATGACCCCTCAGACAATAGATTCATGTTACTATTTGCAACAGGTCGGTTTACAGCACAATTTAAAATCAATATCTTCTGTATGCTTTAGCCACCTCTGGGTATAGTGGGGGGACGCAAGTCTCTGGCACTCTTTTATTTTAGGACTCTGCCATTTAAAACTATTACAGTTCAACCCACAGGGCATATCACCTGACCTTTCTTCCTTTCTTGTAGTGTATTGCACAACTTCTGTATTCATTCTTGCTTGTGTTATTACTGTATACAAACCATACAGTTGTCTTAACGAGCAGACACTTTTGCCTTTTACTGTCGTATCATATTTTATGGTAAATTACACAATGACAAACAATTTTCTTTTGCCTCATATTTCTTTCTATACAGTAGTTGCGTGTTTGATGTTTCATTATTCTAAACTTGGAGCACCAATGTTCTATCCCATCGTCATTAATGGGATTAAAGATAGTCAAATTATTTGATGGCTCTGAAAACCTCTGACTTTTAAAAATCATCAGATTCAATTCCACGTGCAGATGTTAGTGGTTTATTCTGACCTTTTCCTCAAACTCCAGGCGCATTGAGCTGAATAACGCTCCATGTTTGTGTTCTTTCATTTTCGGGGAAGGCTCTGAGGTCTCAAGCTGAGCTGGGGCTGAGCAAAGAGAGTCTTTTGTTTGATACACTCATCAGAGTATACCTAGAGCTCTGTTCCCGATTTCTAAGAGCCAGTTGATTCCTCAAGATAACATTTTCAAAGTGAAGAACATGTCCGTTTAAATGTCTCCCGCAAGAATCTTTTTTAGCATTTTTAGTCACAGTGACAAATTTGTGTATTTCATTTATCAGTGCTGCACTTTATCTGCAAAGTATATAGATAGTACTGTGTGGACCATTTCCTTGCTGTTCATAGGGAACATACAGTATCTTGTCTGAATCACTTTACTGTTTAACGTTGTCGTAGCACGCTGAGTGCTATATTAAGCTTTATTGTTTTTCACTGTAGCAAGTGCATGTTCCTAATCCCACAGACTGGGTGGATGTTAAATTCTTGCTAATGTTACCCTGAAGCCATAGGGTAAGGCTCAAAGAAAACGTCTCTTTGTCCCAAGCGCCTCCCCTTGATGAACTGTTCTGTCTCCTCTATACAGTAGCTGCTGTTTGCCAGAGAGAATTGTATCTAAGGGCACTGGGGAGGAGAGCAAATTCTACTTCCTCGAGGCGATGGAGGAAACCACCACTTGTAGTAGCTGTTCACTTCCAAAATCCTGCTCCTTTCTCATTGTGTCAGTTAGTTAAACAGCCTGGGACATAAACATTTAGGCCCATTAGTTTTGGCCATTCAGTGACATGAATGCTTTATATGCATTATATAATATGCACAGATATACTGAACAGTGAAGTTTTTGTTGAAGTAAAACCATTTTTTTTAACCAGTGTGTCTGGTTTGTGCTGTGGAAAGTGACAGAAACATGCAGTGAAAGTTTGGCTGTCAGAGCAGAGACATGATGCAAGGATTGGTAAATGTCAGGCATCTGTCTCAAACGCGGCTTCCGATTGTGTGTTCGACTATATTTACAATGCCCATGCCCATTTGTGACACCCAGAATGAAAGAATATGAAATCCTGCTTCTTAAAACGTATTGATTACATGCAGAAAAGATCAAAACTACTGGCAAGTCCAGAAACACATTGATATACCAAGCTGTAACAACCCTACTGGCAGATTTCAATCTATATGGACCATTAGGTAAATCTAATACACATTTGAACATACCTTTTGTGTACTCTTGAAAGAAACACACATTTTGTATCATAATCTATTTACAAAACATCACAACTTAATACAGTTGGGAGGGATTCCCATCACTTGTAGCTTGTGTTTACTAATTATTAGAAAATGTCATCATATACCAAGATGATGAAATGTAAGTGTTGACATTCTGAGTTCCTCAGCATGCTGACGCTGTATTTACCAGTTAGCCAAAAACATTATTTTGCAGTCTTACTTTTATTATTGCATTACTTGGGGCCACTAACAAAATGTTTTCTACAGGCCTGTGAAAGAACAAACGCTAACTCTGTCACGACCTGACAAGATTGTAACTTTGCCTTTTCCTTATCCATCATATACTAATGCTGATGCTGATATTCTGAGAAAGCCCCCCGAGGGCCCTGTGGCACCAAAAGTCTGTGTGAGTGTTTGAACAAACTGCAGAAACATTATTCACAATTGTTTCCCCAAGGAGAAGTTGAGTTTGTCGCTCTGAGCCACAGAAACCTCCATTTAAAGCAATGATATGTCTGCTCTTAGCTGATATGTGTGCTGAACTTGGGGACCTGAGATGTATCTAAGGCAGCATCTTTAGTACAAGTACAAGAAAACGTACCGCTACTGTCACTTCATTGTTGTGAACAAAATTCACTGGTGATCTTCAAATCACTGCAGCCTCTCAGCATGCAGTGATTTTCTGTCACTCTATTTTCTGCCAGTGATCCAATCAAACACTAGCTTGCTGTAAATATCATTCATAGGTCTACATAGGGATATGTTAATAACCATATGGCATCAGTCTACTAGCACCTGTTCAGTGAATAGCATAAAATGCATTCATCAAACATACAGGTGTTACAATATTGTACATTGTACAAAACATTAGGGAGCATGGGATTTACTGCAGGAGGTTTATACGTTAAACCTCAATATGTCTTAGTGAGTTCACACAACAATGATTGATTCTTTCGTAACCTCAATCTGTGACATGTGTACAAAAGAAGGTCCCAAATGCAGCAACTCAGATAAATTGATTTTTACTAGGCATTAAGCAGTCTCCTGGTAAAACAAGCAAAAGGTGACAGTAATCGCAGAGTTCATTCAAAAGTATCCAACAAGTGTAAAGCAACAAGGTCAAAAAGAGGGTCGGTCACCAAAAGAGCTACAATCAACAAGGACAACACTAAGTCTGGAACACTGACGGAAACAGCGCAGAGGAACTAGGGATGAGACAGGTTTAACACAGAGACTTATATACACAGGGGAGGGGGAGGAGCCGATTGGACACAGGTGAAACACATTAGGGAACCTGATTGGACACAGGTGAGACCTGACTTCCCTAATGTGTCTCACCTGTGTCCAATCAGCTCCTCCCTCTCACACTGACAGGAAACACAGGAGGACACAGGAAGTGAAGGGACCCGTAACAGGGTTCAAAATAAAACAGGAAATGGTAACATGACTGACAGACTGTGACACAATCAGCCTTAAACAACCCGAGAATGTGCTTTGCTAACACATTTGTGTCAGCTAAAAATCCCTCACCCCCATCTGCCTCTGTGAATCACTGCTCTGTAAATCACTGGTGTTTTGTCATGAAAATCCTTTGGTTCCAGCAGGGGATTTGTTCAGTTTCCTCTCATCAATACAAATAACATGATAAATCAATAAAGTAACAAATGGCTTTTTCACAAGTGAGTTAGCTATGGCCCTGATTAAAATGTAGATAGAAAATAATTCAGATTTAGATTTAATGTTTACATAACAAAATTTGTGTAAATTTTCAAAAGGATTTACAGTGTAGTTTGTAAGGGTATATATCAGAATAATCATTTAATTTCTAATTTAAACTTTTATCCGTTTTGATTTAACCTCCGTTTACTGTATCACTTGGGGTATGGGCTGTATGTGATGGGGAGTGATGGTAAGCCAGTCCAGTGGCTCAATGCATTCACGGTCAGTAGGTCTACCATAGCCATCGCCTTAAATTTTAGGACACAGTAAATGTTTACAGTCGTCCTTTGTCAAAATGCCTTCAGTAGCGTCTGCTTGCCAAGAATGCAAGAACCAGAGAGGGGCTGGTGGAGCGATATGAATGGATCTGTTTCTTTTCAGGGGTCAAGGAGTGACGACTGTCTCTTGAAATGTTATTGGTCCTCAGGGCAGATGTCTAAAACATGGACCCATGTGCTCTCCTTGAGAAGGTAATAAACCCCTGTCTCACAAAGAGTCTATGAATAAAGTGAGAGTTCAGCATGCTGTAGGGATAAATGAAACACATCCCTTGTTTAGTTTGCGCTCAACCCAAAGGTTTGGCTGAAGGAAAAGGCCACACTGTGGAGGAGAGACAAAGACACGCTCTACTATGAGTTTATAAAGAAGGCTTTCTCTCTCCTATCATATAAGGTTCTGTAAAGCCAGCGGCACTTCCCTTGTGTTTGTGTTCACCTCTCCAGCTCCTAGTAAGTTTCCAGGAAATCCAAACAAAGGCATGATGCTGTGTGTCCTAGCAGCATTACACGAGATGCAGCGGCAAGTGTTTGCATTATTTAGCTACAAGCCTGATAGCACGTCATCACGCGTGAGGACCCTGATAAGCATCTTATGTCCTTGGATAAATGTTGGATTCTATGAAAGATTTGTCAGCTGTTAATGCAGTGTATCAGCTCTGGTGTGATCTGGTTACGAAAGCAGATTGACATCATTATAATAAATAGTTATAAAGTTACAATACCGTGAATAATGAATGATTGAATGAATTAGTTACATGAGTGAAACATCTGATGCATTTTTGGAAAAGAATTTGCTGTGACATCGATGTTAGCCAGATGCTAAGTATTAATTATAGCCTAAAAAATGGCAATTTGGCAATTGATCACACGGAATCATATAAATATATTAACATTTTTAAAACATACACAAAAGACATATGTCTGGGGATGTTTTCATCTTAAATGTAACAAATGTATCATAAATGCTTGAAAAACTGGATTAGTTATAGTTCTTAAGGAATCCCACAATGTGGAACTCTAAACATTTTTAAAACCGTTTTCAATTTTATTAAACCTTGCAACATGAGAAGAAGAAATATAATTTTCTATTTAGAGATCAACAAAGTGAAAGCAAAAAACTATTTACTACAAAACCAGTGTATTGTCTGGGCTCCTCTCTTGAGAAAGGGGTTCTACGTATGAAAACCTCTACAAGACACCAAGGATGTGATTCAAGCCAGAGCAGGGAAACAGATAGTGGTGCTTCTGGTAAATACAATACTGATAGAATTTTAAAATGTAACAATCTAAGCAATGATCCACATCTCTCCATTGATGCTAATAAAAAATACATTTTTAATAGTATCACTTCTTTATGGTTGAACCCACTGCTCGTGCAAAGTCTCTTCCTTTACATTGTAAAACATAAAAATGACACCGTTTCCACCTTTCAGCACTTGAATTGGAACTGAGGACAACACTGCAGCTCAACTATGCAACTACGCTGTCTTTAAAAGCACCCCAGCAACGCGTCATCCACTGTGACTGGTCCCATCATCAAAAAAACTTCACAAAAAAATAAAGCCTCGAAAATCCAAGTTCTTTTGAATGCTACTTTACTATTTGATTGTAGGCTATTCCAAGGTTACTATCAATTGCTTTCTGGTAAAGAAAGAGATAGAGCTGATATGGACTCAACAGTACTTATTACTGTTGAGTCGACTGTTGAGTTGATTTTACTTATTGAAAAGAGCAAACGTAATATGTATTGCTTAACCCCGAAGAAAACAAAAACAAAAGAAAATGTGACTGCATAACAACTGAAGGTTAAAGGTAATTAACCTCTAGAAATCCCAAAAATGGGTTGGTTGGTAAACACACCATACATTTGGGTTTTAATATGGCTAGTTTTTTGAACAATGGTGTCAGTTGTCCTCTTGGTGCTCAGAACAAATAATGTGTTATACTAGATGAGCAGAACTAAAGATTAAACGTTAGTTGGCCTTAAGCAAGCTTCAGTTCGCAGACGACTGGTCAGTCAGTAGAAAGAGTCCTTTGTGCGCTGGTGGTGGTGACGTCAAATGGGCTCTATAAAGAAATAAATTCATATTTTCACTGGAACAACACAACAGTGGGAGGATGAGTCTTAGTGTCCTCCTCCGTTCCTTAACTTTGCATAACTAATGAGCCTTAAGCTCTGGATAAATGAGGCCGGACGAGTGACTTGTCTCAGGTTTGAACAAACTAGCCTGCTGTCCACTGTAGGCCAACAAGATAAAAGGGATTATATACTGTACGTAAACTATCATTTACTACCCAAATAACATGATGGAGATGCTTGAATACAGCCACTATCAGGTGAGAGACAGGTTGTTGTTGTTTTTTTGCCTTATTGTTAAAAAAGATTATGCTTTTATTTCTTTTATTTTAATTATTTTATTTCATTTTTTTTTCTTCAAAATAGCATTTTTCTGTACTCGGCCAATGTACCATCATTTACAGTGATCAGCGGTGTCTGCCGCTGTTGACGATATGATGAGTTAAAACATAACGTAGAAGAGTTAATGGATAGATCATGTGACAGAACTGAAATGCTCTACAGTGTCCTTTTGTACATAAAAAGATTTCATCTTCACGGGAACAAACTGGCCTGTGTCAGGATGAACAACACTATTATACATTGTACAGTTTGTAAACACAAAGTTGTACGAATTAGGTTTAATGCAAGTCTGCTATAAACACATACAGTAAATACACAGTAACATTTTTATTAATTTGTAAGCAAAGCTTTAACTTAACATATACGCATCCAACATGACAATGAATCTAAAGTATCATTAGACAGATATTAGTTTTTGTTTATTTGTTGTTGTGACACATTGGAAACTCTATATTTAATTAGCAGTTCAGATCCTATCGACACAAATTATTGATGTTTTTGTTGATGTTTTTCTTGTTTTTGTCCTTTTGTTAATGAGCTGTTGTTTATATCCTTGCCATCTACTTAACATAAGTATATAGCTGTTATCGTGAAAAATGTACAACGTGCTGTATATCTGCTCTCATATGCTAGCCTGAGAAGGAGAAATATAAAAATCTTTAAAGGTTTTATTCAGTTTTGTTTTTGGCTCTTTCTCACACAGGTGCAGTCCCACCTGGAAAATCCTACAAAGTACCACATCCAGCAGACTCAGAGGCAGCAGGTGAGGCAGTATCTGTCCACCACCCTGGGTGGTAAAGCCGGCAGCCAGTGCCCGAGCCAACCCCCTGAACACGGCATGCCGCCTGGACCTGCCAGTAGCGCCCCCAACAGCCCCATGGCCCTGCTCACCCTCAGCTCCAACTGTGAAAAAGAAGTATGCCTGCTAATTACCTTTCCATCTTATCAGATACAGAAACCCTGATGAACTGTGATTCTTTATTAATCATGAAATTCATTGTGGTTTTATTTTTTTTGTGCAGATGGATGATGTCATTGATGATATTATTAGCTTGGAGTCAAGTTATAATGAAGATGTTCTCAGCCTGATGGACCCAGGACTCCAAATGAACAACCCGGTACATTTTTAAGGGACTTTAAAACAATATATGTTGGTAATAGGACTGTGAACAGGTGACAACAGTGTAAGTAACTACCAGTCAGACAGATAATTGGAATAATATGTATCATTCTCTTTAGCTCCCTGTGTCTGGAAACCTTCTTGATGTGTATGGCAACCAAGGACTTCCACTCCCAGGCCTTGCCATCAGCAACTCCTGTCCACCCAACATTAAAAGGGAATACACAGGTAAACCACAGGGGAAAACATTTAAGCAACAGCACATGTCTATGCTTATGCTATTTTGACTGTGAAATCATTTTAGTGAACCTTCCTGTGACTAACAACCGAGTAAAACACACACAATGAAACGTTTGTAATTTGTCCAAAGGCCTGATACATTTTCATTGCTACTGTGAATTATTGTGTTCATTAAGGCTAAATTCTGGTCAAGGAGCAGGTTCAAAATGCATTGCCATCAAACGGTAGACAATGAAAGTATTGCGGTGGGCCAATTTTATATTGTGTGCAATTTGGAAATGCACAAGATACCATTAAGCCAATTATTTGCCAAATAATTACTCCAGCTCCTGGCATGAAGCAAGTACTGGACAAGTCTGGATCCTGTGGCCAGTATGAAAACTATCAAAGGCCAGAGGGCTTTCCTGTAGGTAAGCAAGTATACTGAACAAAATAAGAAAAGATGTTTTTGTAAATCTGATTCTCAGAAACTGTTTGTAAAATATTATTTGTATGTCTAAATCGCACACAATATGAATGTAAAGTGTAATTACAGAAAATAAAAGGCTAAATGACACATTGTAAATGATCTATATACTGGGATTGTGCAGCATTACTTCTTAAATAATACCATTTAGTATGTGCTTGGGTGCAAATTTAGTTTATAGCATGTCAAATGTTAATATGTAGCTATTCTGTTGACTTTGTGTCATATTACTCATTTAATAAATGAATAATGTTTTCTCAAAGCTAGGACATTTCCATTTGTCTTCACAGAGGCTGAGGTTCGTGCACTGGCAAAAGAGAGACAAAAGAAAGACAACCATAATTTAAGTAAGTCCTCGGAATTCTTCTGTGATTCTCTAGATACTTTATCAATCTTTAGTTTGTTTTTAGCTCTGTTATTTGTAAATTTGTAAATTTACATTATAGTTTACAACAAGCTAGAAAACGTGTAAAGGTTTATACAATGATCATTTGTACTGATTGGACCTGGCATAATTAATGCAACGTATTTTGTTCGACTACAAACTGTAGTTGAACGAAGACGCAGATTCAACATCAATGACCGCATCAAAGAGTTGGGGACTCTGATCCCCAAGTCGAATGACCCGTAAGTATTTTTTTGTTTGTGTTAATGTGTATGAAAAAAGTGATTAGTGCGCTGATTTGTTTGTCTGTGTATTCATTAACTTAGTTTTCTACATCCTCCTCTTCACGCGTCCTTTAAGTGTCCTTACAATGTCCTTAATGTGTAATGGCTTGTTTGCTCTGAGGGTCTGTAAAGAATCCTGTGCTGTTCTGGTCAGCTGACTCTTACTCTGTAGATCTTTGTCTCCTGCATACCCCAGAGACATGCGCTGGAATAAGGGCACCATTCTGAAAGCGTCTGTGGACTATATCAGGAAGCTACAGCGGGAGCAGCAGAGAGCCAAGGAGCTTGAGTGCAGGCAGAGGAAGCTGGAGCACACAAACCGCCATCTGATGCTTCGTATACAGGTATATCATCATGAGATGGTGATAGCAGATTAAATAACAAGACTTTTTTTATTTCACACCATGGAAAGAAAATGTATGTGTATGTGCACTAATAAAAATAAACTGGTCATGTGATAAACAGATACAGACTGATTAGACTGGTTTTAGGCAATAGCTAAAACTGGACGTGTCCTCCAAATTCGAATAAAATCAGAAAAAACGAAATTCAGATGAAATTCAAATACAACCAGAATTGACTCTCTTATCAAAGTTGTGTGCTGTAAGAACTGACAGAATTGGCTGACCTGATATTCCTGATCAAAACGATCCAGAGCTTTGGGGCCTAATGGCAAATATCTTATCTTCATTAGTGAATAGTTAGTAGGCTTCACTCAATCAGTTTTAGTGTTTCAGCTTGTTTGAATTATCTGTGCAACTACAAGAAGCTTTTGCCCAAATTCCACAGATTGGATAATATTTGTTGATTTTAGATTAGGATTTAATTCTTGTTCCTGTAAAAGGAAAGATGGAAGTATCTGTAATAAGTGACAAATAAGCATGTAAGCAAATATTAACATTAGAAAATATCAAAGAAGTGGAAAATTAAAATAATTATGTTGGAAACAGGACAAATGAGATAAAAGATGAAATTTTGAAATTATAGGGACAGATTGCACAAACAAATATTGTCAATGTAAAATTGAATGAAATTGCGTGTGACAGAATTAGTGGAGATTGGTCTAATAGTTTGGGTAGTTATTACTTTTATCAAAATGTATACAACTAAACAATAACTCTGCACCAATGTCTTGTTGGTTTATAATTTATATTGAGCAACAATGTAGTTATAACATTTACTTTGCAATGCTCTCTTTTCATGAATCCCCTTTAAAAAAAAACATGATCATGACTTATTAATGCTTAATAAAGCACTAGTATATACTTCAATATCAATATATACCGTATTTTCCGGATTATAAGTCGCTCCGGAGTACAAGTCGCACCAGCCATAAAATGCATAATAAAGAAGAAATATACATATATAAGTCGCACTGGAGTATAAGTCGCATTTTGGGGGGAAATTTATTTGATAAAATCCAACACCAAGAACAGACATGTCATCTTGAAAGGCAATTTAAAATAAAAATAGAATAGAGGCAACAACAGGCTGAATAATTGTACGGTATGCTAACGTTACATGGCACATAAACAACAAACTGAGAACGGTATGTTAACATAACATATTAAGAGTTATTCAGATAACTATAGCATAAATAACATGCTAACAAGTTTACCAAACCATCCGTGTCACTCCAAATCACTAAATCCAATGAAATCGTCATCCTCGGCGTCACTTTCAAACAACTCCGCTAACTCAGGAGGTAGAAGATGCGGCGCTTCCTCTTCTACGTCGCCACTGTTTTATCAATTCAATTATCAACACGGGCCTAGAGCGCCTTCTTGCGGTTTAGTGTGAAAACAACATGTGACAGGATATAATAATGTGTTAATAATTTCACACATAAATCGCACTGGAGTATAAGTCGCACCCCCGGCCAAACTATGAAAAAAACTGCGACTTATAGTCCGGAAAATACGGTTAATCAATATACTGGTGCTTTCTTTTAACTTTGAACTCTCTTTAACTTCGTTTAATTCCAGGTCATTGGTTTCATTGTCTTTACAGCCTTTGTGTTATGCTAAGCTACTTCATTCTGCTTGTAACTTCTTATTGAGCCCACCGACATTAGATACAGTATGTCAGTGATATCAAATTTCTAACCAAACTTAAGAAACTCTAAGGCAAGAAAACATAGAAATACTTTACTACTCTAGTTATCTTTGAAAACCTCCTTTATTTGCAGATGATCCATTAATCATTTTATGCTTTAAACCGAATAGGTGAATGTATTTTTTTTTCTGTTTTTCTATTCTATTTCTTTAGTTTCAGATATTTTTCGGAGTGTGGCATTAAAGTAAAGTGTTTATTCATCTAGGAGTTGGAGATTCAGGCACGGGCGCATGGTCTTACAGTGGTTTCATCCCCATCGGTCTGCACATCAGAGTTACTGGCCCGAGCCATTAAACAGGAACCTGTTCTTGGCGACTGCCCATCGGAGCTTTACCAGCACAGCTCGACTCCTGACATGTCTCCTCCAACCACACTGGACCTCAACAATGGCACCATCACCTTTGACCAGATTCCGGTTGACACGGGCGACCCCGGCCCCTATGGAAACTCCAGGACCTGTAAAATGGAGTTGGTAAGAGACACCCTATCGTCGATTTCCCCAAGTGACCCCCTGCTGTCCTCTGTGTCCCCGAAGGGCTCCAACAACATTAGTAGCCACCATAGTTCCTGCTCCAGTATGGAGGAGAAGGAGCAAAGCTGTTAGTATTATCCAGTGCCGTGAAAAACACTGACTCTCTCTGTCTGTAGCACCTAAATTAAAGTGACTTAAGTGGAGGACGGAACTCAAAGCTAATTTAATTTTGATTTCACATTTTTTCTTAAAGTTCACCAATTTATTGCTGATTTTTTTTGTTACGGTGAACTTTCATTAACGTCAGTTCCTCTATTGCACACTGTATTTATGCAGTCATAGGGTCTTGATTTCATACAGAAGGACAGTTCAGTATTACTAACATGCAAAAAGACTGAGAAGTCAGGTACATCCGGTCAGCAGTCTGCTGACAGTAAAGACTGATCAACTTGATGATTTTCTAGTTTTTAAGGGGTATTTTTAAAAAACTTTTGTAGGAGATATACAGCATACAGAAATATCCATGGCAAGTGGCAACACATTCTAGTAAAATGTAAAAAGTGTAGTGTTGTGTTCAAACTTGCCTGAGAAAAAACTTTTTAGATAGAAGGTAAATTGAACGACTATGTATTTAAACTTCTGATGACTCCATTGCAAGAAAGACACACAATCAAATATCAAATTGTAAAGTATTGCATAATACTTTAAGTAATTTAGATTTTAATATTTTTTAAGCCATGACTTCAACGTATTCTGAAAAAAAAAAAAATCAAATGAGAAATATTATTGCTCCCATGACTGCTATCTTTTATTTATTTGCTTTTCGCTTTTATTCAAGGAGAGCCGGTTGTTTTTCTCTTGCAAATTTTGAACAGCTCATGTCTCACAAACAATTTTATCTTAACTCTTATTTTAACATGTTGTCAGACATCAGAACTTTAACTTCTTCCGGCTACTAAAAACACAAAAATAAAACTAATCCCTGACAAAGGGTAGCTAAAAGTTGTATTTATAATGTATGACAACATCTTTTAAACTATGAGTTGTGTTACAAAAAAAAAGAAAGAAAATAATTTGATCAACAAATGAAAAAACAGAAGAACTAATGTTATACATTCGTGATTGTGGCTCTATTTGAACTGAGTCCTGGTTGTAACATGTAACGAATCCCTTACACAACACACCAGCACACATATCTAAACACATAACTAAACTAAATAAAGCAAAAATGTTGCTTATATGCTAACAGGGCCTCACAGTAGCCTTTGCCCCAAATGTTGATTCAGTTGCTCAGAAGCTTACAACACCTCTAATACCTGTCTGTTATTGCTAGCAAACATTATAAAAGAAATCATTTGAGATATCATGGTGTATATAAGGCCTTTTGTTAAAAAAAGAAACAACAAAAAATAAAAACCTAAAACAGCTGTGTTTCATTTTGATTTGTGAATACTACACTTTGTCAGCCTGAGACTCAGAACAGGACTCAGATGCAGAAGTGATGTTAAATACAGCAGGCTTTATTTAACAAAGGCAGCAGGTACGCCTCTTGGCAGAGTGAACAAAGTAACAAAGCTACAAAACCTTCTAACACGTATCTCACCTGTGAGAGAGTACACAATACTAAGAGGTAAATCTCACCGAAGAGAGTTAAACATAAAGTGCTCCAAAAGGGAAATACTAAGTCTAATAACCTTAATACTAACACACAAAATCTCTCCTTTTAACGGACGACAAAAAGTGATCGACAGAAGATCACTCCAAAAGGGAGGACAAACAAAACAGCTTTGCTAAAGAACTAAACTATGGGCTTCAAACCTGCGCTATGAAATTTACAAAAAAAATCACTCTTAAACAAGGCTGAGAACAATGCTCATGGAACAAGGCAATACTATGGCTGTGGACGAGGTAGGGCTGGAGTGACACACAGAAACAAACACAATGACACAGGACAAGGGGAAACGCAGACTACTTGAACACGTGGGGGTAAGAGGAAACAGGTGGAAACAATCTATAATCAGGGAAGACAATTAGACTGGTGTCACATGAGGAAGGGCAAGTGACCTGAAACGAGAGGAGAGTTACTTTTCAAAATAAAACAGGAAATGACAAGACCAAACATGGAGACAAGACATAAACCCAACCTGACATCATCCCAGTGTGACATACTTATTCTCTACACTCAATGCTCAATACTCATTGCTGATCGATGAATTTGTTGATGATCATACATTTATAATACTTAGCCAACTGAGTCCTCTCTCTTTGTAATATTCAAATGTTTATTTATTTTATTGTTTAGATCAGACACTCAGCCCATAACAGAATAAAATCACAGACATGTAAAAGAAAAAAAAAACCCCAGACACAACACATAAAACAGTCCTTATACTAAGTCCTGAATGGATAAGTCATGGTGCCAAAAGAAGTTATGTGTGAAGGCATCGGAATGTATTATGGGTGTCATGATGGTTTTGTCTGAGGCGTATCAAGGAGTCTTGCTACAAAGGAGTGTTTGAACTTATGGAATCTGGGATCGAATGTGTCAATTCTGTGACTCATACCGATGCATCTACTGTGGCCCAGTCAAGTCTTGCTGTGCTACAAATAGTGTTGCAACTGTGGTATGCAGCACTAAGTTGTGGATAGCACCAATGCAATAGTGGCATGACAAGTTATCTTTAAAATAGAGGTGTCTATTGTGGCATCAAATAGCGGTGTCGTCCAAGAGGAACCCTAGGTAAGAGACGGACGTGGAATATTGTTAAATGGTACCACAATGAAAATACATGCAGAGGGTTTTTTTTCTCAGTAAACACAATGTCATTAGTTGTTCTCACATACATGGATGAGTCACTGCAAAGCTTTCGCTGATGGACACATACAGCAAATATAATCTGCGTACCCAAAATTCTCCAATTAGCTCCAAACTCAAGTCAGATATCTAGATGGGGACAGAACAGAACACTTCCTTGGGGCACACAATTGCCAACATTAAAGCTCTCAAAGCCCCCTCAAACACTGAACAATAGTTTAGACTTAGACTTAACTTTATTTATCCCTTGGGATGACTCCTTCAGGGAAATTCAAGATATTTATCGTACCACACAACAAGTAGGCATCCCAGGTAAAGAATCGCCTTTCTTTCAAACCCTTTTTAAAACAGCATTAAATGCTTAAATTGGTCAGAGGCTTGTGTGGCGTCTAAAAAGTACAAGAAAACAGGAGCGCCTCGGCTTTGGTAATACTTAATCTCTCTTCAAGCACAAAAACACAGAGGTTGGTTCCAAGCTGCTTCTTGAACTGATTTTTGGGTGTACTGAAATGATCCCAGCAGCATCACTTGCACCAGAACGACCACTGACTGCACAAGGGAGAGTAGATTTGGAGACATTTTGGGACATAGGGTCCAAAAGCTCCTACTCCCCTCTTTTAATAAAGTCACAGCCAAGTGAGTGAGTATTTGAATTTGCACCTTGAGGTTCTCATAAGATCCCAAATGGCCCCGTGTTTGGGTCAGCAGTGTCCCACCAGAGATTAAAAGACTGCCGGGCAACGCTATGGAATTCTTTCACTCGTATATTCCAACCAGGGACTGAGTGGGAAACGGTGTGCGGCTTTCTGGAGAAACAAGATGATTTTGGAAGCAAATTTGTTGACGGATTCCCTGCGGTTTATGGAATTCTGGAATTACGTACTATAGATTTGAAGCCCTTAAAGCTATCAAAAATGGTGGTACAACCACTATCATCATCAACAGCTGTAAAAGACAATTTTTTACAAAATAAATTAAGGATATTAGTAATTTCTTTAACAGGCTAAAAGTATAATAATGTTTTAGAGACACCTGGAAGTGTCCACAGAAAATCATAAGCTATTTGATAAATAAAACAAATGTACTGGTATTTTTCACAACCACAAAAGAGCCTCACAAAAGAGATTATCTTCTTGCTATTCAAACTGTACACAATAATCATCACACCTTTTTACTAAAAACCCCTCTTTTTTATTGGATCTGTTTACAACATTTTGAAAATTTGAAAGGAAGCAGTCAGAAAAGGGATTATAAAAATATGCTGTAAAAACACCTGTGGAAATACCCCATGTTTTTCCTAAGTTGCCATAATGTGGAAATGCAATGACCAATTGAAAAGTAATAAAGTAGATATAGTTATATACTTCAGATTAAATGAATTGATGGGGTGGCTGCATGGGCAGGTCAAGGGTCACAGCTGTTTTCAGAGGAGACACTCAGCTCATCGCGCCACTTCTCATAAGCTCTGTGCAGGGTCTCGCAAGATGTGTCATTAAAGATCTCTGCAATAAAAGACAAGATTATTAGCAGCCTGCTAACATTTTACTAGTTAATTTACTAGTTAGGGACCACAGTAGAAAAGACATTACCAATGTGTTAGGATCAAGAGGCAAATAAGACCTAGGGTGTAATTACATTGCAGAAATGTGTTGTCACCAAGAGTTGTGTTTGTAGAGACATAAAAAAGATGGATTGAAAAAAGGCATTAAAACAATACGACCACATGCACTGTCCTAATTACAACTGTGCTTTACGACAAACCATGTTAGCAAAAAGCCCCCAGTAATCATACTTGTGCCTGAAACACATGGAACAAGGCTTTGGATTTTGTTAAAAAGCACATGAGAGCTTTTGTGGATGTGAAAAGATGATATCACACTATTCCCTGTATGCTGATGAACAATTTCGAGGAATGGTCAGATGCTGTTGTTTTTCTGATTTGGACACATCATGGTCATTCTTACCTGCTTGCCCGAGACCAATAGGCAGGGGCATCCGGAAAAGGCCACCGGAGTGCTTCAGCCTATCCTGCAAAGATCTCTGAATGAGCTCCATGGTACATGCCTCGTGCCACACGGGGAGCTCCAGGCCCACCATGCAGCTGATGATCCTTTGCTTATCCTCTTCGGTCAATAGGCCTCTCTCTTGAGACACGTATACCATGTACGACATGTCAATGTTCACTGCTTCGCCGTGCAGAAGAGATGGCAGAACTTTCTGCGTGGAACAGAAGCGTGTGAAAATGTGAGGACGTTTGCTTTGTCAGCAAAAAGAAACGAGCATGTGAAAGCCGTATTCCCCTTACCATCCACAAACTCACATTGAATCAATTGTGAGCTATATGAACCATCAAGTATCAAAGTACAGAAATGTTGAGCTACGTCTTGATCACTTACCATCTCTAATGCTGGACTGATAAGGTGGCCAAAGTCTACAAGTCTGTTTAGGTCGTCCTCCCAAAGATTCGGGGCAAGCTCCTCGAGCATGGTAATGATTGCTATATGAGTTGCTTGTGATGCAGCCTGTAAGCAGTTGTGCCCATATAAACTGTTATCACTCTGGAATTTTGTGTCCAACAGCATACGGCCATGTTTCTCAAGAAGCTCAAACAGGCCTCTATGCTTCATCAAGGCCATCTGCGAAGAAACAGGTGAAATATCAACTGTTAATATATTAAAAAAGAAATAAATCTGCACTTCTGTATTTCTTACAATCGATAATTGCTTTCTGTTCTATAAATCGGACAGTGTTGACACGTTTTTGGCACAACCTACTTCACCTGCATCCCAAGTGAAAGGAAAAGGCGAAAGTCTAATGAGGACAACACTGCAGCAACAGTTGTAGACAACAGAACAACTTTACTCCTTTTAACCACTTCAGATTAACAATAAACTGTTAATGTGTAAAAACTGACAAACTGACATACTAGGTTATTCTTCTTCATCACATATTACATACTAATACCTGTATATTAAATAAAAAGACAAATATTTAGAGACACACACACCACAGGAGACAGAATTTGACTTGTACAAGGAGAGAGCGAGCAGGCACACACTCTGTCTGCTTCCTACCCTCTGAGGCGAGTGCGGTCCCACTGCTTCCTTTTATTGAAGACACTCACATGCAAGGTTAAATTGGGTCACACAACATCATCGGTTGACATTTGTATAACACCAGCTCCTCCCAAGGGGGCTGTCATCTTATCTAAGCTCTGCTGCAACAACTTCAAATCGAGCAATGTATTCCACTTCTTATTAAACAGTGGAGAAATACTACGAGCAAAGTCACACAAGCACTCATGCAATGTCTAACAGTATTCATCTCGGGAATAGATGATAACATATATTTAAATTTTTTTGTCAATCAGCTTTAATGTATAGGTTCTACATCGCAGGCTTTAACGTACCTTCAGCATCTCTGCCAGACCGTTGGAGATGTGCCGTCGAGGTACAGTTTGTATGAAGGACAGGTCAAGATAGACAGCAGTGGGTGGAACGTAAGAGCCTAGCTTATTCTTGCAATTGGCAAAGTTAACTCCTGTTTTGGCCCCCACACTAGCATCAATGTAGGAGAGCAGAGTGGTTGGGACCCTGATGTAAGGAGTGCGTCTCCTGTAAAGTGAGGCAGCCAGGCCAACTATGTCCAGACACACTCCTCCTCCAATAGCAATGATGGGTTCTCTGCGCCGGTCGAGGGAGAAATTGTTCACCTCTTCTATGATCTTCAAGGCCATTTCCATGGACTTGTTCTCCTCAGTGGTAGGTAGAGCCAAGATCTTGTACAGGACTTTGTTAGCCTCTAAGTACTGCGTTAGCTTCGAACTGTAGATAGTATAGACGT
Source organism: Trinectes maculatus (assembly GCA_016785345.1). Lineage (NCBI taxonomy): Eukaryota > Metazoa > Chordata > Actinopteri > Pleuronectiformes > Achiridae > Trinectes > Trinectes maculatus. Next base: position 115,340 of record JAFBJQ010000143.1, read on the forward strand.
TCTGATCAATGACTATAAAGCGCTTGAGTGGTTTGCTTGACTTTTTAATATCCTCCACCTTCTGCGGGTCGGTGATGTGACCCAGCAGGAGTGTGTAGTTACATGGGTCCAGCAGGTTCTGAATTTCTGTGACCTTGTAAGTGAAGACAATTGGGCTGACCACTGTCCAAGTGGTCCCAGTCTCTGCGATGCTCTCATAGCTGCAACACAAAACAGATCAAAAATTGATATCAATTTCCTGTTTACTGTGGCTGTTCTTACAGAATAAGATGTTCATGTTTTTAAACCGTTTTTTCTGTTGTGTCAATACATTGTATTAAATACAGTTGCCAGCTGCTAGTCAAAAAGGTCACTCAATTAGCAGCCAAATCAATGACTAAAATATGTGTGTTAGAGTTTTACAAATATCTTGCAGTTAGACAGTTAGAATGCCAACAAAGTTTAATATTTATACTGAGTCTATTGTCAAATGTGGACAATTGATTAGGAAACGGTTTTTCAGTTTCATAAAGACACTTTTATCGTTCATTAATCAAAAGTCTGTCACAATATTCAAATTTTCTGAAATAAGTCATAATTGTCAAAAGGCTAGAAATATTTCACTTGATGATGATGATATGAGAGTTTCACTTTTTGAATGGAATTACTGAAATAAATGCATCACGTTATTCTAATACATTGAGATACACCTGTAACACTGAAACACAGACATCTCCTTCCACTTTTACTTGATATGACTACTGAGTCTATTGTAAAAATGTGGACAACTGAAAATCCATGTGCTGAGGACGCTCAATCAGTCAACAAAGTTTTTTTAAACGACACAGATCAGTGATCTTATCAATAAATAATAAATTGATTTTTGCAGATTTTCTTATTAATATTTTTTTAAAGCAAAGAAAAACTGAATTCCAAGTCATGTCTTCACACGTCCAAGGAAGTTATGCAACCTTTTTTCACACCTGACCAAATCGTAAATGTTTTTGTAAAAATCCTAATCGGCATTTAATGGATCATATTATAAATGACATAGTCACATATTGTGTAGCAATGCAATCTAATACATAGCAGTGATGCCCTCAGTAGTGATGTGTCGTTCACAAAAGAGCCGACTCTGAGAGCTGATGCTTTGTAGTGAATCAGAAGAGCTGACTCCCGTTGATTGAGAGCCGGCTCCCTGCTTTCCTATTAGCTCTGCTCACAAACCTGAGGACAGGAACAAAACTGATGGGCACACCATGTGGCCAATCACAACAAAGACATAGGATCATACCATTATGTTAAAGCAGAGGGGGGATAGGCGCTCCACCATGTGTAGGCATAGTCCAGATACAGACATATGAGTGATACTCATAAATGAAGCACGATTTGTCTGAAATTTAAGGAAACTGGAAACAGCAGAGCACAGCGACGTCATTGTAAATTGAAAATTACAGTAAGATGAGTCTCAAACCAACAACAGATGTCGCAGCAACACATTAAAAGAGTTTGCTTTTGACATTGTAGATTTTTTATAAAATACAAAATAAAGCAATTATATTATAAAGTTTATCATAAAAACACTGAATGCAAAAGGGCTTCTCACCACACAAACCATTAATTTTTGCTTAGTTAGGCTACAAATGATAACAAGTAAAGAGCCGTTCAGGAGCCGAAAAGAGCCGTCTCTTCTTTGGGAGCCAAGCCTAAAGAGCCGGCTCTCTGAAAAGAGCCGAACTTCCCATCACTAGCTCTCAGGATCCCGAGATCTGATCAACTGCTAAATTGCTATTTATTCAATCTTGTTTATCTTGCTGTCCACATCTGTTTATCATTTTCGTTATTTTGACATTTATGATAGGCTGCTGTTTGTGTGATTGTAATTGGGAGTTAGCTGGAAATAAACTGCTCGCCTTGGGATCAATAAAGTTGGCTGAATCTGAATTTAATCCAAACCAAACCAGGCTGCGCTGACAGGAGCTGATAGCAACAAGTGTGTCTTGTGAATTGCTGTCTCATGTGTCTCAGCAATTCGAATCTCAAGGACCACATTTAACCAGGACACAGGTCTCGAACAGATTAAATATCAGTGTCTCCATAACTCTATGTCCCTGTTTTGTCTATTTGGAAAATAAACATGTTATCATCAGAGCACACTCGCCATAAGGCAACATGCATGGCAGAATAAGAGAAATGATACTAAGCAAAACTCATCCAACAACTTGAAAATGGACATTAGTAAAAATTAAATAGAAAGATTATGGGGGAAAAAACATTTGCAGTCATCTTCTGTCTACAGCATAATCTTTGCATCTAACGTATATTCTTTTAATTTTTGCAGCTTTTGTAAAAGATATATTACAATATAAAACCAAGATAAAATTAAATCAAACAACCCCACATTTCTTCTACCATCAGATTACCATGACTCTGCATTGACAGTAATTTGGATGACTGTGGGTAAAGAAAAAATAACTCACATTTTTGCAGCAGAGACACAGTCAGCTGTGTCCATATTGGCCTTCTTTCCCAGTGTGCGCTTCCAGGTACCTTTGACCCGAACTAAACTGAACTCAGTTTTATTCTCCTCTGCATCGTTTTCCAGAGTTACCTTTCCCATTCTTGCTGTGACGTCTGTATGATTCAAATGTGAACAGAGCTTGTCAGAGTCTAAATGAGTCTGTCATACCACAAGCCTTTAGGTAATCATATTTAAATAGCTGCTTCTACATGGGAGGAGCATCTTGAAGGCGCATATCCTGACTGTATTGGGCAACAGTTTACTGTTACACAAAATGCAATTATGTAATATTGTACAGCATTAAATTACTGCACAATATGTTACAAATTTAAATATTGTATATGTTGTGTATATATAATATTGTAATAATATTGTATTGTATATGTGGTTATAGTCAAGAAAAAAGTAAGATTGTGATTTTGCATATTATGATCCAAGAATTGGCTAGTGGCTCCCGCTCTAGGGTAACTGCATGTGTGTAATTCCAGTTCCACATGAATGAAGTTACCAACAGACATGTCAAGTGAAGAAAAAATTTCATAACTACCGTAACCAGGGCATGTGAAGACATGGCACAGAGGAATGCAGTTTTTCTTTGCTTTGGTTTTCTTTTAAAACTTTGGCTAGAACATAAAAGCAAATCAAAATGCCATTTGTTTTGTTATTTATATGACCACTGATCGGTAATTACCTACACAGTTTGTGGCTGATTAAACTAAATGGCGTGAAGCAGGCATAGGTTGTGTCTCTTACACAGTGGGAGAGACTGCTTTCCAAAATGCAGTTGGACTGGGTTACATATGTACAACATGTTTTTGACTGGGGTCACTGATATAACTTGCATTTGGGAGGCAATAAAAATAAAAATAAAAATAAAATAAAATATAAGGTTGCCTGAGATACTGTTGCGAACACTTTTAGTTTTCACAGTTCTTGACAGGTGCGTTATTTTACGTGTATGAAATTTGTTGCTGACACCTGAAGAAAACCTGTCAAACCAGGAGACTTCACTACAGTACATACATTAAGCGCCTATGTTCGTCATTTGTAAAACCTTTATAAGAAGGGCTTTCATTTGGGGACTTCCATATTGTGGCAACCATGCACAGCAAAGTCCGCTTAGTTTGTCTGGCAAAGGCTGACCTGTAAGTAACTTGGGATTGACCTGCTAAAAATAACATTCATTACTGAACACTTACAATACAGTGCTAAATATAGTTTAAGTTTATGACGGGTCCAGTCAAACTCAGCAGGTGGAAGCATGTAGAAACAGTTGTTCTAGATGGCTACTGTTTGAGTTTAGTAACATATAGGCAGAGGGAGTGAAAGATAAGTAAGACTGCACAGTCTGGATGTCTTCACCATGTACAACAATGGACTGACTGTTGATATCAAAAATATCGACCACCGGAGGCAGAATGTAAACACATGGCTACTTTACTTACTTAGGCAAACAAAGTGCACTCAATCATTGCAATGTGATCAGTTACTTTTCCTTGTGATTATAACTTGACACATTGCAGTCATGCAACCAGGCGGTTTAAAATAAGATAGTGGGATTGTTCTTCAGTTTGGTAGCCGATGCCAATAAAAGCCAATAAAATGCAACAGGGAGAGTGAACCACACCTTTCCTTTAGAGAACAAATCTGTTGAAGCACAACAAGGCAACCAGAAACTGTCATACTGCGTGCCTAAGCTGCCAAACAGGACATGTTAAAAAAAAATAAAATAAAATAAAAAGATATGTCATGATCTGTGTTGGTTTCTGTGGTTTTTGTTTCCCTTTTCCCTGTCTTGCAGGGGTTGCCGTGGCTGAGGTGGAGTCCGGGTGTGGGCAATTACACACAGGTGTCCTGCATTCGGTGATTACCTGGTCTCCTATTTATGTCTCTGGCAGACCTGTGTTCAAGGCTGGAGTATTGCGATCATTAGGTGATTGTTTGGCAGCCTTTTCCTGCTTGCTCTCGTGCTCTAGCTTTTCTGACTACGTGTTTTTTTTCTCCCTGCAGTTCTTCTCCTCGAGCTGCACCCGGACTCGCTGCCTCCAAGCCTGCCACGGCGTTTTGTTGTTTGTTCCCCTTTCGGAACCTTCCTGAATTTTTGTGAATTTTTGTGGTCCTTGCTGTAAATAAAAACAGCTTCCTCTCTCACCCAACTCGCCTGGTCACTGATCCCTACCTGCTCTGCACCTCAGCCGTAACAAGATAGTGGGATTCAACCTCAGGTGGCTCAAAGTCAGAATGCTGATAACAATGCAGGAATTAAAAACAGCTCTCTCAGCCAGTATAATGAGACTGATAAGGGGAACAAGGCCATCAAATGTTTGATGTAGTAGTCTATTCCTCATCCTGTGCAGATACACCTCACCTCTCTTATTTGGCATATCTATGTTGAGCAGAGGTCAATGCTAGTCTTCCCCTCTTACACTTTTCAACTGCACAGATGCTGTCCATCTCACCCTGCCAACAAAACAATGTCAGAGTTTACGAGTTATTACATTTACTGTACACCCAAATCTTGACTTCTGGTTAATAATCTTTTTAATAATCTCTTGGAAAAAGTAGGTTCTAGCTGGACATTTAAAGTACGTAGTGAATAAAAGCCTGGTCCTACCATACACTGTGACCTTCAGTCCTGTGTTTCATAAAAAAGAACTCTCTGACCCAGTATGGTCAGATTGTAGAACAAGGCCACCAAATGTTTAATGTCACACTTCCTTTACCTTTAATAAGTAGTTTCCTCTGGAATGCTGTAAAATATCCTCAATGGCATTGAGTTTAATATGCATTTAACAATATAACTGTTATTTAAATTCACCGCTTATTTTCCAGTGATTGAAGAAAATAACAACAAAATGCACCAAACACACATAGATAATGTTAATGCACCTGTAAAGGCTGTACAGCAGTGCAGTAGTATGTATATTAGACCAGTTTAACGTTTAACAATCAATGACAGAGAGTATAGAAACATACCTTCTGTCAAAATTTGATTGATGACCCTGACCTCCAAGTGAACCGCCCCCAACCACAAACCCCACCCCCCCACCCCCCCGCGCTCCCCTCCCTCCCCCGCCCACACACCCCCAACCGCAACCCCTTCCGCCTATATTCCGGTTGACCATATTTGTCAAGTTGGGTTCTCCAAAGGATGACGTATGGTGACATATGGTAATGA
>JAFBJQ010000144.1:0-53023 GCA_016785345.1 Trinectes maculatus
ATGAAAACGTAAACGTTAAAGATATTGTTGACTAACAAGCATTATTTAATATTCAAAATGTTGAGACCTTTTGGTAAATTTTAAATGTCTCATATTAGCGTTCAACTTAAGGGCCTACAGCACACACACACACACACACACACACACACACACACACAAAAGGCACCTTATATGAGACGCAGACAGTTTAGCAGAAAGCATATATTTATATGATGCATTTATAGCGACCTGAAACGCCTCCAACTTCCAACCACTTTCATGTGTTTTTATGTATTTTCTGTCTGGAAAATTACATAATAACAGTAACATTTACCATACAAAAAAGGGAGTGTTCATCTTGGGTTACTTTTACTTTTAAGAGAGAAATTAAGAAAATTGTGCAAGCTGGCAGATCCTTTATGGGTCATTCGCTAAATAGGTTTTTATATTGTATGCAGTGAAGCAACATGGCCACCCTGCTGTTCTCATCTACAGCAGAATCCCATCACTGGCTGTTCTAATTCGTAATTGCCTTGTAACTCACATCTGTGGATTTAGAGTTACATAAGCTGTTATAGAAAGGTTTCTTGTCAGGGACTGATTAAAAAATGTATGTATAGAGTTATACAGTACAGACTGTCAGGGATCATGTGAGAAATGTACCCACAATATGTAATGTAGCCACAAGAGGGGGCCATAGTATTCTTATTACATGACGTGCACATGCACAGGGATGATTTCACTTTCAAATAATATAGTATGTATACTCCAAAGTTGTATTTTTAAGATATGGCTAAACTATACATAAATAATTATATTTTTCTATCATGTGTGAGTCATGACATTTCCTGCAGATCATATCAGTCCCATTACATTATTGTAATAAAACAGAACTATGAAAACAGTCTATAAATCCCCATGTGCTGTGGGCAATGATATAATTGTGCAGACACACCTGCCTTGAACGCACAAAGAATAATTCCCTGTTTTACATACAAACAAATCTGATGTAGGCAGAGCGATCAGATAAAGACGCGAGCTGCAGATGAAGAGACAAAGCTTGAGAACTAACCCCAATTTCAAAGCTCTATCCACACAGCATGCCTCTGGCAAAGAGTTGCCTGGAGTGGAGGAAGATACAGAGGAAAGTGCAACACAAATCTAATAGATTTCATACACATTCTGAGGAATGCAATCCATTATTCAAATCCATTCTATAAACTGTATGTTATATAGTATTTCATAGTTTTATCTTTGTACACATATTTTCACCATTATCCACGGTACTATTTATAACATAAATATTATATTTGTAAGAGCTAGTAAAGGAAGAGTTAAAAATAGGGAGGTTTACTGATGCCATGTAAGAGTGGTGTCACTGTGCTTATCCAAACCTCATTAAGCATTCACCTTTATTGAGAAAACAATTCACATTTCATCACTAAAATCAGACAATATATAAAATTGTTAATAATATTTTTATAAAACAAATGTTATAATAGCTTACTAGGAAATTGCTAAATGATGCCAAATAGTTCATGACATCTCCCAGTCCCTGAGATTTAGTGGGTGAGGGGGTGACTCAGTGTTATAGCGTGGAGAGTTGTTAGACATGCAGTCGCACCACAGTTTGTTTGATGTTGAAATCAGGTCCTTTGTAAACATTGAACACGCTCATAAGTTGACAAAAATGACAAAAATAATATCTGACTGTTATTCTGGAATTTACCACTGCTTTCAGCTGCTTCAGGACTAACACAATTGTGTTAGTCAATACTGAATTGTGAGAGAAATAAATTATATGAAACTATGTGTATTGTTAAGTTGCATTTCCTTCTTCGATTGTTGTGTGTGTCTGTATCTTGGCCCTGTGATAGGCTAAAGACCTGTCCAGGTTGTACCCTGCCTCTCACCCAATGTCAGCTGGGGCTGGCTCCAGGATCTATTACATTACTGTTACATTCGATTTGTCCTTAAAACTCAGTCCAAAAACATAAAGTCTTGTTGTTTTTATACTGTGCAACTATTTTCCACGATTTAATATTTCTGTGGGATTACAACAGTTTTTGTGGTTTCATCACTGATGATCTATTTCATGTTAATTACATCACTTCTATTATGAATTTAAACATCATGACACCAGCGTTATGTAAACAGTTTGGTGGACGTATATCTTTCTCTTTGTCATTCTGGCTGTTTGCACAATGTACAACCACGAACAGCAAATAGTCAATTCAGCATCCTGTTACCAGTTTATATCTCTGTGTCAAAGTGGCCATTTGTCTGAAATGCAAACACTGCTGTTTCCAGCAAAACAAAACTTGGCTGGTGTTATTATCACCCAGTGCACTGAGATAGTGTGTGCTATCAGTAGTGACTGGACTCATTAATTGTAAATGCACAGAGTTTATCAGCACATTCCTCTAGCTGCCTTCCAGTCAGGTTCACTCTGCTACATACAGTGTATCAACACACTGATAGTATTTTTTTTTTACTCCCACTTGGAGCCTTTGTTGTGACGTGCAACGAACAGATAAGTGAAACTTATTTGCATTGGTGCACTTGATATTTTGATAGGGGGCCGTTTTGCTTTTGTCTACCATCTCCAGAAGGATTAGGTTTCAAGGAATTTTCATGAAACACCATTTAAGCAGGGCTGATAAGGCCTCCGTTGGACAGAGATAAGAGCCTATCCACACAAATTATTGATCTTTCCTTGACCTGTTTGGGGAGGAAACGCTGGAAGGGGTAAAGCACTTGTCAAACACAGAGATTCACCCAGGAGAGAGGAGGCCGAGAGAGAACTGAACTATGTATGGAAATGAGGAGGAGACAACAGAGGAAGAGCACAAAGAAAATGAGACAGGAGTACCTTTGTGCTAAATCACTGATTTCTTTTTAAGTATGACAAGTAAAAGTTAAAACTCTTTGTTCGTGCCTTAGCCGTTGGTTAAATCGTCTATTTTATGTTGTCGGGGATCACTTTTTTACTGCAGTATTTTCCATCATCTACACAACAAGACACAGATGCAAGACAAGAAAATCTGCATAAAGCAGTGAGTGGGACTCATGCTAGAAAGACTTTCTATAGCTGCCTAATATCAGACATTCACAGTTTCCCACTAGTCTGTTTTTAAGATTCAGTTCTATCAATTAATCATTAAAATATAAGAATGTAAAATCTGTAGGACACGTTAAGCTAAGCCGCCTGTGTCCTAAGCCCATCCATGGTGTGCGTCCAGCTCCATGCACAAACAATGAAAGTGGCCCATGCTGATGGCTGAAGCTGGGGGGAAAGTGTTGTGTCGTGTCGTGGCATGCCAACAGTGCACCCTTGCTGCGTGCTAGATGGCAGACACACACTGGGGGCCGCTGCACATGACCTTCTGCTATCAGAGCAGACATGCTCGTTTATCACTGCAACCTTGAATCATTGTTTTACTCAGCTTGAGCCCTTATGCTTCTGCTCACGCAAAAAAATAGAATGAGAGCATTTTAGCAACAGCAGAAGCAGGCAGGAGGGCTGCGGAACAGCCCCCCTCTGCGGGTTACCACCTCTGTTACTGAAATCTTCTCCGTACCATGCCCACAAAATGCACTTCAATTTCTTTCTGCTGTAGCTTTTCTTTTTTTTCTAACAAGGCTTTCCTTAACTGGTCGCACTGGGAGACAAGAAACCATAACGACTAGGAGGCTCCTCTGCGCACTGTTTAAAGAAGCCTCGTTAATTTATGATGTAGCCGAGTAACAGCTCGTAAACGTGATGTGGATTGTTTGGTTTAGTGTGTGTGTGTGTGTGTGAGAGAGAGAACTGCATCTGACAAAAGACAGAAAAGGGTTTTTAGAAAGAGAAGCTATGGAGAGAATCAAGACTTTCTACAGAACATGCTAATGTAACAATCAGGACTTTAAATGCCCACTTTTTTCTAAACATAGTTAATGAACTAATATAGTGAGAAGAATCCAGATTTTCTCATCTGCTCTTGTTTTAATTTGCTCTTAATGGTCAATGAATTTCAACATTTCCTGTGTCAGTGTGTCACATTAAAAGCCTCCCAGTAGCACAAACGATATAACACCTTCTGTTCCTAGGCTTTTCAATTAATACATTTGCATTAAGTGCTATTCAAACTGTACCCAGGTCTTAAACTGCCACTTAAACCTCATACACAAACCAAATTATTTACTTGTTAATATCCTCATAGGGATGTTTTAACACATTTTCCAGTAGTGCATTCATATCTTTTTAATATTATGCTGTGTCCCAAATATGTACTGAAAACTAAGTACGTTTGTACTGTAAGGTACTCCAAAAACTTATGATGTATTACAGCACAATCAAAGACAGTGGGGAAGCTGCTCACAGTTGGAAGTGATGGTGAGAGACCCCCAGAGTGACACCGGAACAAAAACAAAAACAACATCAAAATTATTAATGTATGAAACCTTGAGAAAGACTTTTGCTGTCTCTTTGAGAAGTACAAGCCAATGAGCAAAGACTTTTTTGGCAAAACACAGTTTCTTGTCTATGGGAAAGTGGGGCCAACGTTTGCATCATTTAGTGTTTACATTCTTTTAGCGCAATATGATGGAGCATGTCATTTTGTTGTATTCTAAATATGCAACAAAGCTTAATGTGCAGAACATGTTGTATATGTTATATATAGTATATATAATGCTAATCATAATAATATCATAATGCACAAATGTATTATGCAATTAGTAAAGTTTTAAGTAGGAAGACAATTTCGAAGCCTAAAACTGGGACAGCATCTGAACCTGAAACTACACTTAAACCTACAGTAAAATGCAGGCAGTATATTATAATAATTATAAAATATATATGGAACATGAAATAAAGGATGTTTCTTTCCTTTTTTTAATTCATAGCCCGACAAGCAGAATAAAGCAAGTTTTAACAGCTCAAAGATTAATAGCGTAGCCTGTGAATAGGTATTTCAGTGTCAGCCGAGTGGAGGTAGATTGATTGCATTCTCGTACCCATTCTTCCACAATGACAGACAAACAGCCTACTTCAAGCGATCACATCCACTTCCTGCAACACGCTCAAATTTGTGCACATGATTCACTCAACCCATCGCCGAGAGAAAATGCAGAAATGATATTCAAGGTTGCACTTGGGCATGTAAAATAAAAAGGTTTAGTGCCTTTGGGGGGGCAGCAGAGGAGGCAGTGGAGAGAGAGTGGAAACAGAGGGTGGGGGGTGATGGATAGTCCAACTTTCTGCAAGAGAAGGTTTGATTAATGGCCGTCCACTCGGCAAAACACACCAGCTGCGAGGGGAGATAAGTACCAATACAAAGAGCAAATTACTGTCTGTACTGTAATAATTAACCTCAGGGACCAGAACACACAGGAAGTACATGACTCCCCTTTCGAAAAAGGCTCTCTTCACTTCCTCTATCTCACAGGGGGAAAAAAGGAGCTAAAAACAATGACACAAACAAAAAAAGGATCTCCTTTAGCAATGAATTCTTGTTGAGGCTCCAGGATTTAAGGCTTTTTTTATGGCTGGGTGAGCTGTTCCAAAAGATGTATGAGCAAATTACTGGCTGGAGTTATTTGAAAAGAGGAAGTCTATTGTGGAAATGACTGTCAAAACACGGCTGCCAAGCTCATCCCCCCGGTGCAGAATGGGTATCCAAACAGTCTTCAGCGAGATATATGGAGTGGAATAATTGCTTCTTGCGCAGTAGGAAGGGATACAAATAAACTACATTTTTAGGTTTTGGACTTGCAGTTGCGATTGGCGTGGTTGTTTGTAAAAATTATGATCAAGCTGGAGCAGCTCTCGAGTGAGATGTGTCTGTGTCTGTGTGTGTGTGTGTGTGTGTGACAAAACATGCAGCAGAACGTTCCCTGCTGCTTGCTGATGTTTTAACTAACCTATTTGATCGGCCTGTGGAAAACACAGGCCAGTTTGAGTCAGAGAAGCAGTGCGTGTTCTGCCTGCCTGAACCACTCACCATGAATATACATAATTACTCCCCATGCCTTCAAGTTCCCTGTTGTTTTAAACCCCTCCGCCCTCCTGAGTCCTGCCACACCACAGTTATTCTTTGATAACAGCTAACGACTTTGGCTGTGAATTCTCCAACCATAATATTATTAGAAGCTGAGCTGATTAGAAACGTGCGGCTGAGTGTTTGAGTGTCAGAAAAATTTATATATCCCTCGGTGATGACCTTTCCGCTCACTTTGCACGCCTGTGTCTTACATCACTCTGGTGGAGTCCCCATAGAGAGATCACCCCTATTTGCTACCACACACTCAGAGGCACAGCTCAATTACGTCCAGCATGGTTTGCTTGCTCAGTTGGCTTTTTTTGTGTACTTTTTTGTTTTTTTGTGGTGTATATAATTTTAGACTGTATTTCTTATGTAACAAAGGAAAAAGTCAGTTTGCTGTGAGTTAATTGGGGTGAGATGGATTTATTGCTCAGCATAATGTGTAATCAAACGTCAATAACTGTTCCTTGCGGAGCTGCTAATCCACTTATAACAACATCTGTTTTGTTTTGTGGCAGTCTTAAGCCTGTTTCTGAGGCTTTTCCATCCTGTGACAAATACAAATCATGGAAACACTGAATCTTTGACATTTCTTTGCAATGCATGAGGGACTCACCAATAAAAATTGCCAGTAAACAACACCAACTGTTTTTGGTTATTAACTCTAGAAAATACAGCTAATCCCCAGTGTATTGCTTGTTACAAGAAACCTTTCTTGTTTTCACAAAATCAATTTCACATCTTTACATTTCCACATTAGTTTTCACATTTTATTGACATTTGCCGTTGTTCCTTTTCTCGTAAAAGATTTTTTTCTTATTACAGCAAAGCAACAGCTTATCATGTGAAAAATGCATTGGTTTTGCAAAATAATGAGGAAGTTTAGTCATATAACAAGACCAAGTGATAAAAACCATGGGACAGTAATACGCGTAAACGACAAAATAGGATGGAGAATATCTTGACACGAAAAAGCTCTAAAAATAAGACTATTCGTGTTCTTCATAGTGTCAGTGAGATAATGAAACCCGACAAAAATCTTAACCCAAACTGCTTTTCAAACTATATTTAAATCCTTCCCTTTATATACACAGCACGGTAATGTGGTTAAGGGCCAACTATTCCAATGAGAGGAAACAAGGTACATCCATCTCCACCAAAGTTTTATTAGATTTCTATAGCAAATTGGACAAGCCCAGTTTGGTAAAATTAATCATGAGAAATGAATGTTTGCGGCCCAGACTGGAAATACCACAGTCACCCGGATAATACAAATAAAATGCTCAAACCATTAGAACACATTAATATTCTGTCTGGCGTTTTTTTTTTTTTAATTATCAGAATTACAAGCTGACTGATGTCAACATTTGAATAAAACAATGCGTCTCCAATAACTACATTATGTACTAAATATTTAATCAATCATGTATATTGAACAAAATTTCTTCCAAATACTATTAGCATGAAACATTTGCATGTCTAAAAAAGAAAATCTTTGCGTTTCAAAGATGTTTATGTGTTTGTCATGTCTCAAGAATATACACAAAGTACACTGTTTTCTGTACTAGTACTGAGCAAAATTCATAGAGCTCAATGCTATCAGTAGAAAATCTGACTGAATTGTAATAATTTTAAATGACTGCAAAATAAAAAAATACAATACTAATCAATCGAGCATGTGATGATGATGATGCTGTTCTCATGGTTTTAGGATTTTACACTGAATAATCTTGTGTTTGTCGAATGGACAAAGGAAACAAGTGTCCTCTTGACCTCAGGAAAGTTGTGAAGAATACTCCTCGCCATTTTTAGTTAGAAGACAAAAAAAGTCACGAAACTGGAAAAAAGAAATTTAATCAAATACAGCAACAATGTGGCTACATCAAATGCATATTTGTGATATGGGACTGTGAGAGTGGTCAGCAGCATAAAGGAAGAAAAGCCATGATTGTGGTCTTTTTATTAGAGGCTATCTGGCACCAACATGTGCCAGCTGAACCGCAGGGATGTGTGGATGTAAAGCAGAAATCGTGCTGCGTGTTGTGAGGCATGGGGTGTGAAGCGGCGGAGACCTCTCGCATTTACTCTTTAAGCTTGACCCCGACTGCAGCCCACCGACCGCTCTGTGCACGCCCGTCCTCTCTGTGTCCATAGAGATAATCAACTCACAAGCATGTGTCCCTTCCTAACATACACACAGGCACACACAGTACACAGTGTAAAATGATACGTTTACAGAGGGCTAAGGAGTCACTGGGAGTAGGGAGACAACTCTAAGACTTTTTTGCCCCCATTCTTGTGTTTACTTTGGTTTCTGCCAAACCAGATTAGGCAGTGGGTGTTGCTGCGGGATGGGGGGGGCAGCCCTCCTCTTCATGCTGGTTCTCTTACACTCCTCTCTTATTAATGAGAGCCTCTAAACAGCTGCCTTAGCAGGAGGGGAATAGATTTCAGCAATGCCCCAGCAACTCTCAACAGTGGTCTATCAGGAAAAAGACGTGAGGTAAATGGAGACAGAGTAAAGGCATTAAAACTAAAAATAGTCCAGCGCTTTTCTCCCAAAGTGAAACAAAATTAGGTTTCAGCCCTGCATGAAGCATGGTGGCAACACAAAATACCACCATATCTATCTATCTATCTATCTATCTATCTATCTATCTATCTATCTATCTATGGTAAAAAAAAAAAACCAGTGGTTATTCATCCGTGTTTGATCACAGCTAAACACTGAGCAGTGCATTGATGTGAGCAGTAATTTCGGAGGGGCGGGCAGAAGTCTGAACCTATAACAGCACCGCGGCGGAGGCTTAGCTCAGAGATGTCCCTTTGTTTGTTTAAAGGGCAGGAGAATCGATGGCCCGTTTTTTTGAGGCATGGCTCTGACCTCTCGCAGTGACACCTGTATCAATCATGGGCAGGCTCCGTTCTCTGCCTCACTGCTCGTCACATTTGTCTCCGGCGCTCACGATGGCGGATGGAGGCTGTCTATCTACTCTCAAACGTCAGTCTGCACCTCATGCCAGCTGTCAGCTGACACTGTGCAATACATAAACAGCTTTAAGGTGTAACCGGAGCGACACGAAGAGGAATCTATTGAAGGAGGAAATTGATTTTGGAGGAAGATTAAGGGTTTCTGTGAGGCTGCAAGGCCAGTGAAGGAAAAAAATAACAATGAAAAGCCAAGTCTCTATTGAATAAAGATGAAATTATTTAATAATATTCTGATAGCTCTTTTTGTTGAAATTGAAAGGATCTTAAAAGTTAAACTTCTCCAGAGGTGCTTTTGTTTGGAGCTGTTTTTGTTATCATAGGAAATGCAGGCTGGGATTCATTGATTATAGTGAATGGAAATCCAATTTCCGCAAGAGTGCACTTGTTTTCATTGATCGACGTGTCTTACTGAGGCTGGAACACCTGCGTAGTATCCAGCTGATGTGACAGATGCTGGTATAAATGTTCCAGTCCTTTAAGCGTGATTATTCTCCACAGATTTAGAGATTTCTTGTCACATTATTTTGGCTCAGTCAAACATTGCTTAAAAGCCAATTAAAGCAGTCGTATCCTGCACAGTCTCCTGCATGCTTTGGACCGCAGACACGTGAAATAAAACTGTTCAGAGAACATTAAAGCCGATTATATTTTCCATTTTGCACATGGTTCCGGATTTTAACGTCGCTGAACAGAAGGGCGAGTTTTCTTTGGACGACCAAGAAATGCAGACAAACCCACTGCACATGTAAATGAAGACACATCAAAGACTGAAAGTTTCCCCCGAACTTTCTCGTCTCACTCTCAGGCTGCAGACAACTTAAAAGCTGTTGAATATGTATCACCATATGTGAGCGCCCATTTCACAGACCCTCAAGAAAACATCAGACCAGACCAAATTGTCCAATGGGTTATTTAGATGGAAGTGCACGCTAACCCAGTGTGGTAACAACCAGCTCTCTGTTAATCTGTATGTAAGACGACACTTATGAGGCCACGTTGTAATCACTCAGCCAGTTCTCAGCAATCCAGGACTCATGTCTTGGGTTGAAAGAGAAGGATGATTCCCATTATGGTGTAATTAGTCTTGTTGTCACTACCGGACCTTGACAGTGAATCCACTTGCAGGGGCTCTAAAGGGATTTGTGTGTTTGCTACTGCTGAATCATAATCAGTTGCCTTCACCTTTTTTTTTGCCAAGGACGATGCTCTCAGATTTAACTTGCTCTACACATGCACATCAACAAAGACATCATGGATGTCAGCTGTGATTAATACTCTGATTTCTACTTTATTTGAAGGTTTTCAACTGTTATGAGATGTGTTGGTTACAGGATGCTGGGAAACCACATTAAATTCTCTCAGCCATGTGGATACTTTGCTCTTGTTACACGTTTTTAACATTCTTGCAGTTATTTCTGCACTGTCTGTTTACCTCTAAAATTGTGGAATATCAGACACTGGGGTCAATTATTTTTACAGCTCTTATTGAAGTCTCCAGCTCTCTCGCCTGTTCATTGCCGTAATTGCCACATTTAAGGTGCAGAGTTATATTGCTTCTTTGTGGATGAAGTCAATTTCCCCACAGGGTGATCACAGAGTGAGTATAAGGATTTTTTCAGCAGAAACACTTTATGGCTTTATGTACTGCGGGCTTCAGTTTCACCTCTGTAATTTTCATATTGATTTCAGCTTAATTATACCTCTTCAATGGGACCAAATCCTTCCGGTCCATAATGAGAGCGCTTCATGTGCAAATGGTCTCATTGTTATTCCGAGATATTTCTGTGAGTAATGACGTCACCATTCAGCTATAACGGTTACTGCTCTTTAGACGGGTTTCCAAGTCTGTAGTAGAAAACAAACCAGTTACTGAGAGAAATGAAAAAAAATCAGAGGTTTCAAAAGTTAATTAAAAAAAACACGTTATATGAAGTAGTCCTCAGAGCATCAGCTCAGAGGACATGATGACTTAGGCTGTTTTTTAATAAGAAACACTCATTTTAGATAGCACATACTGCATGTTTACTGCTTGTTTTTGGCCATTAGATGAATATTGCAAACATCTGTCTGTAGCATCACGTCACACAATTGACAGAAAAGTGTAAAGGGTTTACCTATACGTTAACCCAAAACTACCCACACAATATTCACTTAATGAGTCCATGTTGGCCATTTCTATGGAGTGGAACATAGATGGGTGATTTCTTGCTTGTATCAACTAGCTCCTGTACAAGGAACTCAATGTGTCACATTATTTTCCCAAACTGACAGATATCTAAAAATATGACTCGCAGCAAAAAAAAATTACCTCTGACTGTCTCTTAACTGGCTTCCAGCAAGTTGCTTTAGCCCTAAATACAAAAAATGTCCACGCACAGTATAAGGTATCATGATATGCAGCAGTAAGATTTCTATCTCCAGGTATGTGCTTGCACCAGGGTATGGAAAACAACGTTTGTGTTCTTCTACTGAGACGATTCACATGGATGTGAAAAAGTCTTGAGCGACTCTGTCATCATACTGTTGGCTTCATAACTGCCTGACAGAAACAATTGGGTGCTGTAATGGAAGGAGTGCTGAATGGAGTGATGAAAAAAAGGGCCTTCAGTCAAAAGGCAGTGCTTTTCATAACAAACCTGTCAGTGGTACATGTAAACATATTAATATTCAACCACCCTTTGTTTAATACTGGCAGAGCTTTCCAGCTGAAGCTGCTTGTATGTTCTACCTTTTTCCTGGCAGATACTTTGTTTGTGTTGCAACGCTGCATCGACAGCCTGCATTGCAAACTTAGACTAATGTCTCTCTTTATGTGCTTTAATGACTCGGCAACAGAAAGAAAATCCAGCATAACAGAACAATCAAGCCGACTATATATCAACAATCAATGTGGTTTGATTCCCAGGTGCAGATTCACTACAGTGGTTCCTACATGACGCCGTTAGCTCTCCCTGTAATTGTCTCTCTAGACGCACAGCACAGCTATCTGTCTTTTTAAATTAGGGTGCAAGTATGAACACATCAACATGCTCATCAATAGTCTATTGGCTAATTGTAATGTGAGATCACTGACTTCACTGGTAAGATGCAGCTGATGAAGCCTGACAGTGGCTCAACGTGGCAGGAGGTTTTTACTTCAATGTCTGTCAGCTCAAGTAAAGGGAGTTTAGAAAGTAGGAAGACACATAGCACAGCTAATGTGCTGTGAAAGCGGCATTAACAGAGGAACTGCCGAGTGGTGAAACTTTCTCAAAATGTCAACATTTTAAGGACTAAGATAATGTGTGGGTTGTTTGATGAAGATTTTAAATTGTATAATCAGATGGTGCGACGCAAAAGCAATTAAGACAAGACAGTTGTCACATAAAAGAGCATGTTATAGCCACTTTGGCTATTACTGTCCCCTAGAAATCATATTTATGCATTACTAAACCGTTCACCTTCTGCTGGCAATTCGCTGAATAGATTATATTCAGGAGCAGAGATTCTTTTGCAGGAATGATGCTATCATCGTAAATTGAACCGCACTCACTGGAATATACTTGGAACGAATGGCTGGCCAAACAACATCTACAAACATTTTACTCAAACATTCAGCATGAACACTTTGACAGACTATACCAAATATGTTAATGAACAACATATTCCCATGTTTGAAATTGAATATGGTTCATTCAAATTCTATATGCTGGTGTATAAACTTCATTTGTAGAAGACAGTGTTGAATATGGGAAACATACTTATTCGCTTTCCTCTCTGATACAAGAATAGAAGATGACGCATTCTCGCTTCATGTCTGTGAACCCATTAAGACGAGCAACACATCATATTGAACTTTGAAATTATGTACGACATCTGAAAATTTGCTGTTGTTCCTACGTTACATTTTTTGTTACCATCGAATCACATTCCATTTTGTTACTTGGGAACAATGAAATACATCAACCTGGTGCTACTTCTAAAGCTTACTCATAATATCAATGTAGTATTTGCCTTTTTCCATCAATACACAATTAGTATCTCAATAATAAATGAAAAAAAAGATAAAAGTTGTGGTGATACGGAAAGTTACAAACTAACTTTTAGTGAGTGGAGAGTTGTTTTCACAGTAAAGTTCCCATGCAACCAGAGGAGATTCTGCACAGCCGAGCAGGACAACTATTGTTCAGTATAAATCATTGACATATTTTTAGGGAATATTGAACTGACACTATGTGTGAAAATGGCCTCACACATCCAATGTAAAAAGCAGCTGACACAGACATGGAAGTGTTCACAAAATCCCATGAGATGTTTTAGTAGAATCCAAATTATTCTACATTTCACAGTCACACCATTGACAGAATAATGGGAAAACCATCAACAAATAGATTTAACTTTTTGCATTAATTACTTTGTGGCTGACTGAAACTCCACAGATTTGATTAAAAAGCTTCCTGCAGCATAATCTATACCAGCTCTCAATATTGCTATCTACTGAGGGCAAGACCTATACCTGCAGACACCCTGTGAAAATCTTTGGAAAAGACGATAAATAACGCATAGATTGATTTCACATTCCTCTATTCAACACCCTAATGTCTCGTTAACAGACAAAGACGCAGCCTTTTTCACATATACAGTCTATGAATGTTGCTTTGAGAGAGGTTATGAATTCACTTTTTTGCAAAATGTAATTATGATAAAAGCAGCAGCTACCCGATCATCACCCACACTGCATATCTGCAGTGTGTCGCCTGTTTGTCTTCAGCTCTCCTTCAAGCCAACCACTTCCTCCAATCCTTAATTGTGTCCTTTATGTCTTTCGGAGCCATCGCTCCCTTGATCTCACTGTTTGTGTGCGTGTTGTTTGCCTAATGCCTCTTTCAATTATTGATGGCCCCTCTCCACTTAAATTTTTTATATATTAAAAGTCAATTTAAGGGGAACATAAATGTATTAAACACCCACAGCTACTCGTTTCCTCCGTTACAAAAAAAGAGCAAGCAGTGCAGACAAAGCTCTTTCTGTAGATTTAAGTGCACATACAAATCCAGGACTCTTAAGAGTGATGTGCAGCAGTTGTTATACTACGGAGACTGATTAACAGCAATACACTGGCATCCACACAAAATGGAATCATATAAGCTTTATCAGAGATGTCACTGCAGTGTAGTATTTCTGAGGACGGCACCTTTTAGTTCTTTATTAATAAAACAAAATTCACAAAATCACAGCTCTTTCATCATTAATAAGGAAGGAGAAGAGTGACATGTTGTCTCGATGGCGGATGAAAGAGAAGAAAAATGAGACTCCGCACAGCAGGCGGCAGAGAAAGTTCCTCACGGAGTGTTACTAGAAATGACAAAATGATGTCTTTGACAAAGAACAGGCTTTATTTAACATTTAACAGTTAAACGACTCATCTGCATAATTCTGCAGTTTCTTTTACACAAGGTGATTCCAAGTGAAGCCACTTTATCAAAGCTTTTACGTTAACTGCTCCAAACAGATGCACAATGACCGGTTAGTTTATTTTCAAGGAAATTTGATGGACTAAGAGGAAATGGGGGAAACGTGGAAAAAATCCTGCTTAAAGACGCCAAAGGAATGAGAACTCAGTAACAAGGATTTACAATATCAAAACACAATCAGCGCAAGGAGCCACCTCACAACCCAACCAGAACAAAGGACTGAAAACTGCTATGACTCAGTTAACGTTTAAAAACTTAATTCTAAAACATTAATGAATTGATTTGCTCACAGAAAGCAAATGCAATTCCTAAAACCCAGCAAACATGCTTGTATACATTATGTTTCAAACCCATCTCCTTGTCTAAGGATTTACAACAGGTAAGCTTTATCTCCTTGGACAGGTTTGGTTTGTCGCCGCTCTGTGATTAAGAAGTCCATCATCCTGACTGATGGTATTTTCGTTCCGTGGTTTGAGTGTGTGTCATAAACACAACAATCTTGATATGACTTGCCCCAGTTTTATTTGCTTTTGAACCGCACTCTGTCAGATGCAGTCTTTTCCTTGATCTAGTGCCACTCATTGGTGACTTTTTTTTCCAAGGTGTGATTAAATGGTTATAAAGAGCAGAAAAGCCAAGAGCCCTGTGCTATCCATCGCTGGGTTTTACCGTGATGTGTGAGGTTATATTAAGGTCAGCAGTTTGAAAGGGCAACAGTGTGCATTGTGCACGCATCCATTTGGCCCTCTCCCAGGTGATCTCTAAAAAGAAAATTACCCTCCGTTTCAGATTCTAGCATTTATCAAACAGCAC
Organism: Trinectes maculatus; assembly: GCA_016785345.1. NCBI lineage: Eukaryota > Metazoa > Chordata > Actinopteri > Pleuronectiformes > Achiridae > Trinectes > Trinectes maculatus. The sequence goes on from JAFBJQ010000144.1 coordinate 15,266, forward strand.
CTTGAGCAGGCATTTATTCAAATATTTACTCTCACATGGCATTTACAAAAGGTCAGGTGTGATCTTTTTTTGTCTCCAAGGATGTGTCTCAGGTTTCTTTTTACTCTCTGCAATGATGAGAGTACAAACCTTGCTGCGATCAAGGGCAAAAGAGAGTTACATTTTTCAGTCTCAGCGGTCAGACGTGCATTTCCTCTCTGTGGTGCAGATTTTGCGTTTGCTTCAGTTTACCTCATTATTTGCGCAGAGCTGCTTAAGAGGAATGCATAAATCTCACAGTGGTAACAAAACAAGGTCACGGAAGGTCACGAGAAAAGTCTAAAGTCTAAATGTTTAATGCGCCCCCGACATTCCCTTTAAGCTAACTTTGACCTAGGACGAGACAGCTATCTGCAAACATTCACAATTCAAAAATACATACTAATACTTGACTACACAGTCAATATGTTGAAAACTAAAATATTTTTCTCAAATTAAAGTCATATTACCCCTGGTTGAAAATTGACACATGCTGACCATGCGATCCTGATACCGTTCCGTGATGCAAACCATGTCTCAGACGCTGTCATCCTATTAGCTGCTACAGTCTTCAACCATTTCAACATGCACAATAAATGCTGATATCATCACAGTAGCTATCAAGTGAGCAACCCTACTGGCTGTTGACTGAAAAGGAGCACATACAAACAAACTGCTGATCTTCACAAACCCCATAACAAAACTGAAGCTTTTCATGGGCAATTGAGAAACATTATCATCTTCAGAAAATTCGCTTTCGCACTTGTTTTCCAAAAATACTAAAATAGCTTTAAAGATTGCTGCAATGGTTAATTGCCTCAGTTTCCAAAGGAAATATTGTTTTCCCACAAACATCCGCAGGTATCCACGCTAAAGAAATGCAAATTATTAGGGATCCACAGGCCTTTCATTTCGAAACATTATGTTCCTCGCTTAGCTCTAAATGAGTTTCTCTCAGGGCTCTTTTAAAGCTGCCTCTGTAGTCAGAAGTGCTCAACAAGGCTCTGCTACACCAGGGCTGTTATTTCAGGCGGCTCTCATACAGACCCGGAGAATAACAATACAGCCAAAAATTCACATCACCACCTTTTTTAATCTTTTCCATCTCCTAGACTTTCAAATTGCCAGTCTGCCATTGTCCACCTTTTGCTAAAATAACAATATGAGGGATTTAATTATCTCAAGTTGAATGATCTAAGTATCTAAAGTGTGCTTTGCAATTGTACTGCAGACGTTTTTTTTTTAAATGTCATTTGCCAAAGATCCAATTGCCATTTTCTGGTGGGCGTAGGTGAAAGCTATTGAATGTGTCCCCAAAGGAGCGGATACATCAATTTTTTGGGCTTGAATAGATGCACTGCTATTAGGTTGGAGCAGATATTTATGAGCATGACACAAAAGTTCACCTTCACTCGCAGAGCAGGATGAAAAAAGGAGCTCACGTAGCGACTGCTTTCTTTATAGGTGAAAAAGGTAAAATACGTGTGGATGAGTTACTGTATTAATACAAGTCAGTATTGAGGCTTGAAATACTTTTTGGTTTTATTTTAAAAACCTTAGTTATCTAAAATTGATGTAAAACTAGAAAGTTAGTGCTGCACATTAAAGAAACAGAAAAAAAAAGGATTTTGAGTCAATGGACAGTTGTGTGTGTACAAATCTGTTGTCAGGTATGAGGTATGTGAGCGTTCCATTCATGTTATACAACATACTTTCATGCACACAACCCCAAAAACCCATTAAAATTTTGGTTAAATGCTATAAATGGTCTAATTTAATGCTGGATGTGGCTTAGTGATGCTGCTTTGCACTTGGGCAAGTTGTGGAATCCCATCCTGAATGTGAATTCTGTGCAAAAGATGAATACATTATTCTGACTGTAGACTTCCTGGCTGTATTGCAGGACTGAGTTCTTCTCTGTGAAACACTCGTCTTATTCCAACTAATTGGAGGAAATGAGAAGGAGGGGGAAATGTTTTCAGACAAAATTGCTCATTTGCAAGAAGAGGAGAGAAAATGATTACAGGGAATTTTTTATTTTTATCCAAGTAATGCCTTCAAATCGTATCCCCGCTAAGTCTTTATAGTCTGTGCTGGAGAGGAATAAAATAATTGTCAAAAACATGTTCTTGTCACACTATTCAGCCTTCCTCAACCACAGTGGGGACCAACCACTCAATCCATTGGTGACTCTGGGCAGACTATAATGTGGCTGCCACTACTGCTCAGAATAAACTGAAATCTAATTGTTAGCACACCACTCACATCAAGGTTATTTATGAGACTATAACACTGTTGACAAAGTATTAATGGAGCGCACTGTAACAAAACTAAGAGTCACCACAGAGTGAACACATTGCTGCTCCCTATGAGGTTGCACTGGTCCATTTAACTCATACAGCAAATGATGTGGGCCCAGTGAGAAACTCTTTCAGCACAAGTGATTTGAAAAAAAGTTAGTTTAGAAAGTCTGGCAATTACAGTCTCCTTCTTCCACTTCCACATAGTTTTCTAATAAATAGCACAGAGCACAGAATCTCTAGATATAACGTTTATACTGGGCTGTGTAAGTAGTTGAGTAGCCGGGGTGTTTTAATTCTAACTATGAGAAGCGCAGGATAAAGACTTCGCAAATGGGTCACTGATAACACAGAGATAATAAGAAGGATGCTGGTGAATGCAGAAAAGCAAGCAAATTTAATATGCTTAACACAGGCACTCAAAGGCATGATAAACACAGAAAAAGCCTAGGATCAGCCGCTACTCTGGTTTGTTGTAGCTTGATGCTTTTCTAGCACTGGATGGTTCCCTTCCACTGCCCTTTGTATTATTATTGTTCCAATTGCGTCACCAGAGAATAAGAGTATCAGACAATCCTTTAAAGTCCCAAATTACTTTCAGCTTTGTTTCTGTTTTATTCTTCCTTTCTTTTTGCCATACAGCAGCAAAAGTCGATATTTCTATAATGTCTTTGCTTCTTGTTTCCATTCTGAGATCTTTTTAGTTAACTCTGAGTGGAAAAAATATATACTGTATATAATATATATTCCACAAAAGCATGGTGGTATATTATTTTATTAGCTATAGCTGGAGAAAACTAAGTATGTAATGTACTAAAATTAAACAATGGGGAAATATATATTCAACATTTAACATGTTTAAAGCCAAACCATGTTTAAATTGTTGAAAGTTGAATCAACAGCTTTTTTGACAAAATGTGACAAATTCAGTTCAGTCAGGAGACTCCAGTGCACTGAAATAGATTGTGGTCTCTGCTACCAGCAGAATCCCAAATGAGTAGAAAACACTGAATATGTCACATAGATTAACAAATAGCTGTCATCTAGTGCCAAAAGCAGTCTGATAAATAATGCAAGACTCCAAGACAGACTGTCTCTGGAAACACATGAGACCGCTCTTTTATTTAGAGACAGTTAAAAAGATGGATGAAGTTATACAGGGATGCTAGGGCTTTCTCTTAATTTAGTGCTTCAGCATGTTTTTACATCATTGTTGAGCCTTTTATTGATATAATAATGAATAGAGGCCATAGAAAATGTACATATGACGCGCTCCATATTAAGATTAAAGTCCTGATATTCTCTGAATGGAAACATTTGGAAAAAAATGAAAAGACGACATAAACCTGGGTCTAATGTGGTGCAACACTCCTTAATTCTGAAGGTGGGTTTCACAAAAGTTCCACAAGAATGTAGACTATATGCAAAGTAAGTTTACTCCAAGAAACTGAACACTTTGCAGCCACCACATTCAATTGTCAAGATACATTGGCAATCAACGCCTAACTGTGGAAACACCTGCAAAATCGATCTTGGTTTGCACAAGTTGTGTCCTCTACCTTTCTAAATTGTGCCCCAACTGGACCTGTTTGATGAAGTGTATATTGTGTTAGCAAGAACAAAGCAGATGTATTCGTTTCCCACCCTCTTCACTTAATGGAACGTGAAGCAAGCTGATTTAATTCCCATTGCCCACACCTATAGCCGAGTAAATCCCAGACAGACACAACCAAAACTCTAAACAAGACAAGAGCTAAAATACATACAAATATATATATATATATATATATATATATATGTATGTATGTATGTATGTATGTATGGCATGTCTGGAAAAAAATTAAGTAAACAACAACATACTACTTTATATACCCCCACCCCCACCACACACCCCCTCCCCCTCCCCACCCCCCATCATACACTCAAATCATGGCAGGGAGAGAATTTACAGCAATATCAGAAATTTCCCAGTCTGGGATCAATATAGTAAATCTATCTAAAAAAAAATGTACTTGGTGATTATTAAAAGTACTCCTGATTCACGTCTATGGCACCGTGTTGAACCCTTGGTTGCCATGGCTCATTATCCACTCACCACTAATGGAAGAAGGAGACAAATAATTCATCGGCCCGGGTGGTGACACGGAGCATAAACAGGTCTCCTCAAGGGGAGACAGAGCAGCTCCTCAGTCAAAGAACAGAGGATTTTATATTAAAATATTCCAATGTGTGGTCAAATAAGGGGTTTATATCTCACTGTTATTAACAGTTTATTCTCTTAGATCCTTAAAAATCAATGATCTCTGCATTATATCTGGGAACGAGTGTCTCGAGACTCTAGTTCTAACTGAATTTTCCTTGTCAGCTGTCGGTGTTAATTTCATTTGTTGTCTTTGAGTCTTATTTAAATCATGCTTATCTGCAGACTGTTGGCATACTGTTATTGTAATGCTTTATTGTAATGCTTTACACATTGAAGAAACAGATGTTATCTGGATTGAAACTAAAATGTAAACTAACCCAGATGGAGATGTAGCAACTGTTAAAACTGGCTGAAATACAAGTATCTTCACAATAGACATGAAGGATTCAAACTTTGTCCACATCCCTGTATTTTTAACCTTTGCTGTGTTTCGACTGATCCCCAGCACATTAATAAAACCATTCACTGAGGAAAAAGATGCACTGAAGGCAGCAATAATCCAGTTTAAACAAGCCTAGTGGTGCAAAAACCAAAGTACAGAGTTTTATTAAACTTACTCTCCGGAAAACTGCCAATTCTCAGTACAAAAACAGACACAGAAATGCAAAACTGAACTCTCCATTTCCAAACAGTGTCAGATTCACTAAGGCAATTCATCTCACAGCTCGAGGGTGTGAAGTCTCTAAACCACACGGCTGTCAAATGTCACCACAGAATCCTGTAAGGAAGCATTCTACATCTAACCTCATCAAAGTAAAAGATAAATGATGACACCTCGAGACCTTAAAAACCCTTACACATGCCAACACGTGGATGAGAATAGACGTGTAAAATCAACCCTGTGGTCTCCAATAATTAATAACTAAACTGCTACACTACATACATGTACAGAGCAGGCACTGCTGGGGTGAATAACAAGTCACGAAGTGTAGTGATCCGTTTAGTATTTACCAAACAAGACGTCAGATGAAATTCATATTGATCAATGAATCTATTAATCGACTAATTGTCACAGACAGCTCTAGTTTCAATCACAATCACACCTTAGCAGTTGAGTTTTACCTTTAATTTTTACCTGCAGATATGCAGCTTTGAACATAGTAATTTATATTGGCCCACTTTTCTCTTTCTATGCTTAGTCCCCAAAAACACACACAACACACCAATAAGCAGCAACTTTAAATGTAATTCATCAGCTGTGTAATCAACCGTGAATGGCTTCTCTTGCTGGCTGACCTTTCAGGAATGATGACTTGTTAATGCAGCGCACGAGTCAATCATCAAACCTTAGTAAACAAGAGATTATTTCATTTTCACTCTGTGAAAATAGCAGTGACTTGATGGAACAAGGACTCAGACGCTCCATCACTAAAGTGCTTTTCTGCTCAGACTTTGAAAGTTTCCACCACTAAATGAGCTAATTTATTTTCACAGGCTACAAGACAATCGCCTCAGTGTCGCTCTGTTTTTCTTTTTGTTTGAGTGTGCTTGCGCGCGTGTGCGATGGTTAAGGTTAGAATCCCAAAGCGTTGAGGTAAATGCCTGTTCACCTGACTCTTGTTCTATTTAAGGTTTCCTCTGATATAAAGGAACTTTTTTTCTCTCCACTTTTTGTTAAGTGCTTGCGCACTTTGGGAACAGATGGGAAAACAGTTAAAAAGGGTAAATGTGAAAACAAGGAGAGACATTATTATCACGTAGCGATGGATCTAAAGAGAATTATCACATGAACCTCTGTTACAGCTAGATTTGTGAATAAGCCCCAGCATGCTCAAAACATCAACTGAAAACGTCTATGCACACATGCATATTTATATTCAACATACTAGCAATGCACGCATATACATGTATGTTTGTATGTTTGCACAAACATACATACATACTTTCTGAAGCTTCCGGTATCAATGTGAAATTGACATGGCCAAGTTGAAAAAGGTCTTTATTCAGTGACGGGCCAAGGCATATGATGTCCTCTGTATCTACATGAGCAGCGCTCTAACTAGGGCACAGCATGATACCTTTTAAGTCTTACTTCACCTGGATTATCAAGAGAACCTCAGCAGGCTTTGATACATACTACCAAGAAAATGAACCAGCGTGAACCAGTTTGTTTTCTCTGTTTTGGAACTGGGACAGATGTTTGGAGGAGGGGACTGAGGAGTTTCAAACCGGGAAGATGAAGCCACGTCCTGCCTGTGGTGCTGCTGCATGCTGTGCTAGCTTTCATGCTAATTAAACTGCATTGCCCATGATAATATTGGGTTACAGGTGATTAGAAAAAAATACTTGGGGAAAATCATGTGGAAGTATTTTGGATTGAAGGTGTCTTTTATATCTATTCTTATAAACACATATCTGGTGGAAAATGTATGCATTGATGTGTGTGTTATGTGTGATGGAATCTAGGAGGAAACAAATCACTGTGTTTATTTTGCTGATAAAGTTAAATGAGGCAGAATTCATTATTATCTGAGAAAACAGCACATAAACATAAAAATACATTTACAGATGTTGCATATTGGAATTCAAACACGTTACATCGCAACAAACCAGAATGATGCGCAGGACATCTACTAGGCTATAAATCCATTATATTTTTTAAAATGTATTCTTTGAACTAATTTCAATTAAGCTTCATTCATCACATCACTTCATTTCACTGACAAATGTGTGTTATGAACTGGACAATAATCATGAGGCGCATCTGTGCTGTGACTCCTGAAACCCCACATGAGAGAGTGATTTGTTGTGCATGATCGGAGCGGTTCAGTCTGTGTCATCTGGAACACAGGCAGTAGAGCTGGGCGATATGGCCTAAAATCAATATCACGATAAATTGAGCAGTTCACCTCGATAACGATAAATGGACGATAACTACCACCATCCCTTGCGCAAAAAGTTTGTCCACTAGATGGGGCTGTGGCAGCATAATTGCTCCACAGCTAGTTAAATTAATTAAGGACTGTAAACCTACAGTGTCTGAAAATAAATGAATATAAATATTGAGTTGACTTATAGTTGACTTATAAATATTGTTGACTATTAGCAAATGCTTCAGTTAATGACTGCTGCCTGGTCGCAGCGTTGTTTTTAATTTGCAGTGGGCACCACCCTCCTTTAAACTTGCCTGTGAAATGCATGACAGCAGTGAAAGCCTGTGGGTGTAGTTTTGAGGAAAAACAGTCGCCTTGGATGTGGCCATGCTCTGTATTCCTGTGCCTGTATTTGCTGGATGACCACGCACTGTAACTCATGTTACATATTAGGTGCAATTTTTGGGTGTAGAATGAATGAATCTGGTTGAATCTGTTGCCTTTAAAAACAATATAACTACACAGCAACAATAAATACATTTTATATGTGTGATGTTCACTGTGTGTGATGCTTGGTGTGATCACAGTTTTCCTGCTTAATACCAGAGCACTTTATTTAATGGACTTTACCCTGTCCTTCAGAAAAGCGTTTTTTTTTTCAGGCTAAAAGTAACAACAGAAGGGATTCTAGACATAAATACTGGTCCCTAGTACAGTCATGCACTTAGTAACCTCCAACACCCCCCTGCCACAACTGATTTTTCACATCTGTTGAATGGATGTTTTTTAAGCTTTTTATTTTGAGTTTGTCTCCATGTTTTTTTTAGCTCAATTTAGGCTTAAACATTTAGCCATCCTGCCACACTTAAATAATATGCTTTAATACGTAATTGTTCTCATTCCTTTCCTATGAGACAATGTTTTGAAATGCCAAACTTATGATGCGATAAAGGCCTTTTATTAGAAACAACCTAATTTTCTCATTTGTGAGATAAAACCATACTATTCTAAGGCAGGCAAAGCTCTACAGGGGTGCTGAATTTTCCTTATTCAATTCTTTATATATGAGACACAACAGATTCTGTCTATATGTTACTCGACGGTCTTTGGCTGCATGCATCCAAATAAAGCAAAATCTAACACAGTGTTAAGAAAATGAAAAACAACACAAATATCTGGTTTGTTTCTTGGATTTCTGTCTGAATTTTAAGTGAAAAATCATGGACGCTGGCATCTTAAGATATCTGGTTTCCCTGAGAGGAATTAGCTCCATCTGGTTCTAACCATCCTGTGAAACCTGGTGCAGTACTTAATGTCAAAACTGTAAAACCGCTGGAAGACCCAGCCAGTGAACTGTAGTTATTGATTGTTCAGAGACCATTGCCAGCTTGAGGTGGGTAATTGCATGATGGGTTCCTATGCCTGCAGGGACACACAGAAGCCAGGAGAGAAATGGTCACATTGTGTCCTTAATGAACAACAGCAGGTTGCCTCACAACCTTGATAGTGCTGAGCGGTGCAGTGGTAGACCTGCCCGCTTTGATAAGGGATTTAAAGTGTCGCTCCTTAATGTTTATTGGAGCAAATAAAATAAGATACAGGTTTATCTTTCAGGTCTCAGCCAGACTTCAAACTTGGGTTACTGCCTCCTGGAGGAGAGAGACCAGATTTGATTTGTGATCATTTGAGAATTTTATTGCTTTAGGCTGGCAAAATAATCCAAACGTAACTGAATTTGGCAAAAAGACTGTCAAACTGCTGTCAAACAACCACACTGTGATTGTATGACAGTATTCGCTGTGGCTGGAGTCGGGCTTGTTTAGTGATGTCTGTGCAAAAACAGAGGAGTTTGCAGCGGGAGAAAACAAAATAAGTGCACTGGAAATGCCTTAATCACAGGTGTACAGCACAGCCAGCAATGTGAATCTGATGATAAACGCTGATGTCCTGTATTGGGTGGCAGGTAACTGGAAAGCATGACTAACGGTCAACAGACTGGTCACAAAACAGCAGTGATCTCAAAGCATATACCTTCTCTGAAAGTCTCCAAGAAACCGCAGTGCTCAGAGCTTCAGCTGCTAAACAAGCAAACACTTTCGAATCAATGACCCTTTGTTCGCTAGGTCTTAAATTCGGTTTTAATGGCAGCTAGTAAAAGACATTAAAAGTGGGAGTTCTTTTAAAAGAAAAAGCTTTTTCTGCCAGTGAGAAGGTTTTTGCACGGTTCATCATTTCCCCACATAACCCGCAGATTAGCTTTGTCCATTGGGTGATTTTTTTTTCTTTCATGTACTCTACTTTGAAGGAGAAAAAAGGCAAGGCAAACTGCCACCTCTGCATTGTTTCTGTAGATATGAGAGCTCTTGTGGCCTTTGTCCCATGAAAATGCTGAGGCGAGTTATTAGGAAGTGTCCTCCCAGAGGCTGAGGGTATTCTGTCCACTGGCCACTGGCCACCGTGAGAGCTTGTCATTTATCTTTCAGCTTGGCACTGACCATTATCCGCCATTAAAAACTCTCTATCTTAAACTATGATTATAGGATTTGAATGAATTTATTTGCAAAAATGGTTTAATACGAATTAATAGGAAAGAATTACAGAATTACTGGACAGAATTACTGTCTGTACCTTTTGGGATCATACCAATGTGAAGCTGCCAAAATTTTGCCATATCAGAATTTGAAGCTGTTTGTTGATCATTTAGTCAATAAACCACCTTAACCCCTCAGATGTCAAACAGCAACAGAGTTTGCTGAAATTTGGCTTGATTCTAAAATTAGTCAAGGGCGATCAGTTGGACTAAAACTGCACAGTCTCTGCTCTGCTTTTAATGGGCATGAACGTATAAGTTCAGAACAGCTTGGCAGCTCTCCAGCTGAGGTGATTTTCAGCTTCAGTTGTTTCCATCAGCAGTTCTCCATGTGGTGTTTCAATATAGACTGATTTTTGACAGAATTTTGTACCCTAGTAATAGATTAAATCGCAAAAAAGTGTTTTCCTGGATGACTTTGGTCTAAATTTAAGAGAAAGTAATGGCACTAATGACAAAGTGACCTCTAGATTGAATTGCCTGTTAACATTTGAAATCAGTTGTTATACCTCCAAGCTCCGACCCCAAACACAAAAGCCTTTCTGAACTTGTGTTTGCACTCCAGAATATCAATTTAGGATTGACCCCAACAGAGCACATACACACTGATGTCAGCAAGCGACAGATGGACTCTGTGTGGGGGTTTGTCTGAGTGAAGTAAACTAACCTGTGATTTGGGATTTGATGGTTGAAAGGATTGTTGGCTTGAATCAGTCAGGAGCAAAGTTAATCGAGGCATTAACTGCAGGAGTAATAGACTGGAGAAATGCAGTTGTGCACAAAAAAAAATCTGTGTCTTCAGACCCCGGACACCCAGGTTGAAGGTCTTCAGCTTTGATTTAAGCAATGAACATTTGTTTTTCATTTTTAAACTTATCTACCAACAAAAGCAAAATGACCTTTTTGTTGTTCCACTAATCCCTACAAATCTTGTCACAAACAGGATTTCTGTGTTTGCAGCATCTCTGTATAATCTTTTTTTGTACATTTCTTAGAGGAAAATACCTTGATGATACCAAATAGAAATTATCCAGGATTTGATGGTTTTTTTGTTTGTGTATTTGTTTACAGATGTTCTTCTGCCACAGGCAGTTAGTTTGAGTTGAACGCTGTTGCTATAGCAACACACAACAGATCCACAATACCATTCGGGAATGGTAAACACACACATACAGACACACACAGGTAGGCATTTTTTCATTCCATATGGGGCACAGGTGAATCTAAACCACGAGCATGTACAATTTATGTAGCCGCAAATCTCTAGACAGACACACTCTGAAAAGATGCATAAAGTTGGTGGCCTTTACGGTGGACACCAGGTAGTACCAACAGCCCAAGATCCAATGCAAGCCTTTTCTGGTCACTCTCTGAAAGACTATTTAAAATATTTAGGTGTGTCACTATTTCTGGGTTTTACGTATACACAAAGCCTTAGAGATGATTTAAATAACTGTTCAGCATATGTTTAAAATGTTGAGTAATGAAGTTTATGTTCTTTACAACAAAAATGCACAGACAGCATATCAGTAAGAATTTTTTTATATAAGCACCTGCTTTACCATCTCAGAGAACCTGAGGTCTCTGTGTCACACAGTTAACTTCCTGCAGTCAAAGTTAATTAGCACCAGAAGGACACAGCATCTGAGCTAAGTGCATACCCAGCATTTGCCGCTTCATCTCTATTGAAAGACAGCAGTAAAGCTTTTCTATCTCCTCCTTGTACAGTAGGATCAGACCCAAACACAGAGAGGACACTTTATATATGGAAAAAGAGATACCACATACATTAAGATATATCTTAAAAACTATGTTTGAGCTGCATTGCATGTTATAATGATCCGTAACTATATTTAGCAAACACACAGGACTCATCAGTTACAATTTAGATTCCTAGAAATAATCAGTGAAAAACTACATTCAGGTAAGCAGATAACGGTAGAAGGTGTGCCCCTCTTGAGAGCGTCTGGCAGCATTAGTCTTCTGAAGACTCATCACTGTCTGTACCAACAGCTGCAAGAAACCCTGGAGGCAAAACTCAACCGCGAATGACTTACAGCACCTGTTCTATTGGACATTATTTTGTCGAAAGAAAAGGATTATGCTCTGCCATCAAGCCCCCTCTCCTCCTTCTCATTCATGGCATCATGGCTCTCAGGCTGACATGGCTCTGAGGTCAAAGTAACCTGAGGAGGAATGAACTTCTCCCTGCAAGCAACTCTTCGCATGAGTTCATTCAGGTCCTCATTTATTCCAGCTGCCATCTGGTAAATCATCATTCCCTGGCTGTTACTTGGCCACAACCTTAATCCCAGAATCCCAACTGAATTCTGCGTGCACCTGAACTTCATATGTACAGTGTGACTTGTTTCTATGGCCTGCTGTGAATAGATGTCATGAAGAGAAGAGTACTCTTCATCTCATTACATGATCTATTTAAAAACCCAAGTGCAGATGCTCTGGCAAGCGGATTAAATGATGGCTGATATCATCAGCCAACGTGCCTTTCACCCATGAGAAAGGCACCTGTGCTACTTTGTGTTACAGCAGGGCCATTCTCAGCTTAAATCCTAACTTGTTTACTACATAGGTTTAGAAGCTACATCGTCAAAAATCTGATATTTTTTTATTTAGAAGTCCATGAAAGGACTTTAGAAGTCCTTTAGAGGGACTTTAGAAGTCCTTTCATGGTTTTTCAAAATATTTAAGAAGTTTCTTTACGATGCTGAACAATTTCACTACAGTGGTGTGGCGGCAGATCTAGCAGAGACATGGCTGCTAACATGGAAATGCTGTTTGCCTGTGATGGTCTTGTGCAAAAACATTAAACACCAATTTGGATTAAATGAGTGAAAAACGTGAAAATATTGAATTAGCATTTAAATAAAATCATATTGGTCCATTCAGGAAGAAACATCAAATCACTCGAAAAAAATGTAAATCTAATAGTTTAGAATGAAGCAAGCATGATGAGCTCAACTCCAAAGAGACGCATTAATAATAAAAGCTACGGACATCACACAAGTAAGATCTTAAAAGCTTTGTGACACAAGATGCTGGAGGAGTCACATCACAGGCGTGATATGCGCAGCTTAAGCGATTTAAAAGGCGTCCTTTCCTTGCATCTCCCCGGCAACAGAAGCTTTTTTATGAAGGAGAATCTCATTATTCCTGCCATTATGTGACACCAAAGCAGATGCTTCTGTGAGGAAATTATTGCCGTTTCAAAAACTGGTTTTAATGGATAGACTGTCATCACTTCAGAGCAACTCTTCTGAGCACGAGGGGAACAAGACAGAGTGACAAACTCAATTAATCACATTGTGGCGTGTTCACCGCAGGCTCAAGATGGTGGCTTTGTGTCTGGATGCTCATTATAGCTCGCCTCTTGATGTATGAAACAGAAATGGCACCCTAAATGTTTTGGCTTTTGTTTAAGGCTCATTTTTGTTTAGCCATTCATCAAGTTAATTGACTCTCTCCTCTCTGTTGTGCTGATTTTGTCTTTTTAAAATCCATTTTTCATGTCATACCTGAGTCACTTTAATAGCATCCTGACTCTGAGTTTACCATCACAGAGGAAAAATAACTTTTAAAAGGCAGTACATTCAACTCATCACTGGAAACAAAACGATTACTACAAGTGAGCAGTGCCAGGTGATGAGGAAGCAATTTTACAGATGATTAATGTGGAAATTTCCTCTCAGCAGTGACCTTAATTATACTACAAAACATGCACTAAGGGCTGCCCTTGCATCTTTTTTGTCTACAGTTTGTACACACACACACACACACACACACACACACACACACACACACACACACACACACACACACACAGATTCTGAATTTAATAGATTCTGAACTTCTAAATTGGATCTGTTACAACAGACATCATAAGTCTGACATACTGATCACCACTTTATTTAAATTTTATGTGCATGCACACTACACAACATGCAAAACTTGTGAACGCATGAATGACATAAAACCTGATAGTGTGTTGATGGTTGTCCAGCTTGGTGAGCAGATGGTAAGGCCTTAGTAAAAGGGTGGCCATAGACCACAGATACTGCTTCACCATGTAAAACCCTGAAGATCTCTGTCAGATTAGATTTGTGAAAACCCATCAGGCTGTATCATGAGTAGGGGAGAATTTTTTATGTGCATCGTGTCCACAATAGGATTCTGATCCACCTTGTTCAAGGTGCTGGCAGCTAAATAATTAAAGGCACTTTGTGTGTCAGCAGTCCTTAGGGACTCAGCCCACATGTTTAACCTGGCTGATGCTCATTTTGGTTTGGAGAGAAGACAATGAAAGACTGATTGATTCAGAAATTTTAGTAAGACATGTATCTCCCAAGGCTGTAAAGAAGAACACACAAGTGGTCAAACACCAATTTGACAAAGACTAAGATTTAAGACCATGAAAAATCTAAATACTTGTTAAAGTGCACAGTAAAACTGTCAACATGAATGAGATAGGCTGTAATGTTCTTTCATTACAGGGATCTGCAGCCTAATAATTCTTTTGTAGATGAAAAAGTATATACTAAAATGGAGGAACCAAAAGAAGGTAACATTTCCTGGATATATATTATGACAGAAAACAACTTATCATTAAAATAACTGAGGGTGATTTTGCCAGTTTAATAACTCTGAGATTTTAAAAAATGGTCTTACAGCAATAATTGCGCTTGCTGATTTAAATGTTGATTACATTAGTCATAAACACTGAGGGATGTAGTACAGCAATTATTCATTTAGTTTATAGCCTTATTACCTTACTAATGTTACAGTTACTAACTGTGAGAGAAAATGTATGCTTCCCTACTATCCTGAGTTAAGTGGCATGCTGGTTAAGAAGAGTAAGGCACCATAATGTAGATATGCAGAAAGCAACCCGACACTCTCTATTTGCGCAAATGGTGGCGCCTTATCGATCGATCCACTGAGCTGTTTGTGGGCAGACTCTGTGCTACTTGTGCTTCAAACAGACATTTTAAAAAACTGGCTGCCGGTGCTGGTGATAACAAGTTTCTCTGTTTTTCTGGATGCTTGATGGGGCTCAAGATTACTTTTCTCCTCAGAGTGCAGAACTTAAGTGGCTGTTAGCAGTTGATTTCGTGGTGAACTCTATACCGACACAGACTTTAAGTGGTTTTGTTCCTCACCGCCGAAGAGATTGAAGAAATATTTTTATCTAACAGTTACATTTTGTGTGAGGTACTCAGTTTGACCTTCATTCCTCTAACCTCTTAATATATAAAGTCAGAAAAGGTGACGAGTGAAATTCTGACTCAAAATGAAGTCTGTGCCGCCGCAGTGATACACAACATGGCCCCATGTCTGTTCCAGGCAGGATATCTTTTCTGATGTTCTGTAAAGAAGTCAGGGCGGTTAATCTGTTGTGGCAGATGACAGAAAACCACTGTGAGAGAACCTGGCAGAAGAGGAAGCTTAACAGCTGAAGGTGTTGTGTCTTTAAGCATGTACAATAGCACAACCTATTAGCAACGCCTTATGGTGATGCATATTTATAATAATTAAGACTTTGAGATTAACATAAACATGAATTCATTACCATCAATTTTTCAAAAATCTGCATGTCCACAGCAACATGTATGCATGGAATTATCTCAAACCTTGTTTAGTCTTTGCTTTTGCTAAACCCATATTTCACATTGAAATTGTCATTAATTCTTTTCCCAGAGTTAAAACCAATTTCCCAAGCTACTAATCCCCCCAGCCCTAGTATATATACAATAATCCCTGGATTTAAAATGAGAAATATCCATCCCCCGGTCGTTTCTTTGGAGAAGCTCTGATTTACGGACACACTGCAGCAAGTTAATTCAGTGACCCTTAAACTTTCAGGCTTTCTTTTGTTCCCAGTTGCAGCTGCTTTTTTAATGGCTTTGCTTATTATTTAATATTGTATTCTTCTTCAAATTCTTTTCAAACAAATATTTTAAATGTTTGTGTGTCAGGTAAACAGCCATAAATATAAAGAGCTATTTTGGAGTTTTCTGTTTTTGCTCTGCTCAGGTCTTTTCCTAAGGTCATGGAGTGTAAACATAGCTCTGAACAGACAGGCGCAATTTTAACTAAGACTTGCCACAGGTCGAGTGAAAATAGTGCAAGCCACTCAGGTCCAAAGCCCCAGCATCCCACATGTACATCTGTTCACTTCCAGCTGGGTCCACACATTCATTGAAGCACAGCAGCATTTCTGTAACAAACAGAATGTCCTCTTGCTGCACCTGCACCATAAATTACAAACCAAAATGGCTGCAGCCTGAAAGATTCAAATCATTCGTCTAAACTCAGCCGACTGAGTACATGAAAGTGATTTTTTTTCCTCTATTAGTGGGTCAGTCTTCCATCATGGCCAAGACAATCCTATATTCTGCCTTCTCACATGACAGGTCGAAGCCTTGACTTCTTTACTATATTATGTGAACATCATTATTTCCCTGACCGAATGAAGAAGAATTTACTATTTTAAGTATTAAGTACAATATTTTTCCATTTTAAAAAAGGTATGTGCAGCTCAGCATCTCCTTGTGCTTGAATAAGCAATTCACATAATTTTGAGGTACCATTCAGCATGTTGTATTGAAACAGTTGAGATCAGCTTTTATTATCTAATCTATTTACATTTTTGCTGCCTTTCTCTCCATCTGTACCCAGCCCATCATAAAACATTAGGCACAAAGGAGCTCTAAAATGCCAAAATTGGCTAATTAGCAGTAAAGACAAACTGTAGTTGCAGCTAATGGGCATATCATAAGTTTGGCAGGTATATGTATTTATAAAATATTAAACCATAAGTATTAGAGATAGTCAATATCCGACCCAGTGCCTGTTTGTGATAAATTGCAACTCAATTGACAAAATGACTTAAAGTGATCTGCAACTAATTTTAAAGTCATTTTAGCCAAGCTTCCATATCCAGGCTTTTGTGCAGAATCGAAATGCACTGATATTTTGTACAAATCAGAAAAAGTGAAACTTCTTTAATTCATTTTTCCTTTACCATCAAAACAGGTGCAACTTTTCTTTTCACCTGACATGATGTCAGAGAGAGAGAGAAATATCCTGTTTTGAGGTGAAGAGTATTTCCATAGTGACTAATGCTTTCTAATTGTCCCATCACGGTAACATTTTCCAGCTGTTCAAATACTTTGCTCATAGCCCTCTCACAGACGTCATCTTGAGTTTCTAAAATAGAAAGTTCTTTAAAAGGTGCTATGTGCAAAATGTTTTCTTGAACACACACTGTCTCGTGAGATTACTACGCAAAAGTTCATCCAAGATAAAATTTTAAAAATAGCCTGCTGAGAACAACATAAAAGTTGACAGCAAATATTTTGCCTGACATGAGCAGATTACGTGATCCCAGGATGCTCAGATCAAAGCACTGGTAGATAGAGATCAAGTGAAAAGCAGTCAGAGGCTTGGATCAATCCACAGTCTGTGCTGAGTGTTCAGCTGCCCTGTAGCTAAACAGAACAGGAAGTATATTTAGGAATATTGAAGAAAGGGCCTGGAACAGACAAGATAACAGCCTGGGAGGGTTTCAGAGTGAAATACAAACCAACATAATCACCAATCTGTCGTTTCCACAAATGCATTCTTCTGAATACATGCCCAAACAGCATCTGACACATCTGACACTGACAAATTAGTGGAGCCATATCAATAATCCCTGTTTTACAAATATCTGCTCCAAAATTAAAGTTTTCACATCCTACAAAGTTCTGGTTGAGGTTTTTGTGTAGGAGATGCTCCATTAAGAAATGAAGGGTGACTAAAAGAGAGGGTGATAATCAGAGAAACAAACACAGCTTCAGCTCACTGGGCCTGTTGTGCATGTGTGTGTCTCCGATAAGAGCCATGTTGAAAGGTCCCAGCAGTTCACTCCCACCAGCCAGCCAAACACTTCAGACAGACTGACACAAATGCACACAGACGCACAATACATAAGAACATACCCATAAGAAACACAAGCACTGGCATGCCAACACATACTAAACAAACACACCCATACCTTCAACAGCTGCCCCAGATGATATATTTTGTCCAGAGGGCAAAAGCTAAAAATGAACAAAGTGAGAATTCACGTTCTATTCTTTGCCTATGCTCACCAGCCACTTTTCTGCAGTGCTTATTGAGAATTGCAAATGAGATGTCAAACCTCACTGGCAGGCAACTGAAAGGGGAGATCACACAATTCACACAACATGTAGTGACATCGCATGTTGACTTTTAATAAGGTTAGAGCAAATTAAAATCACAAACCTTGTTAAACCAGTCAATCCTTTTCAAAAATGCACATTCTCAAAGGAAGGTTTTTATGCTTTCAGTGGTACATTAGAAAGAAATTCTTTGAGAGGTTGATTGCTTGAAGCCGTCCTTGCACAACTCCCAATTTTGTACTTTCAATAGCAACGTAAATTCTCAAAAAAAACACAAAACACAACCAAAATTCTATCCAGGACTATTCACTGCTGGCTCTAATAGCTGAAATGCTAAAATACAAAAAATATTATGCTCACTGGGGGGAACGTGGAGAAGTGTTATGTAATTCCTGGTAGAGCAGGGTTTTTGGCAAAGGTGCTTCAATTCTTTCCTTTGCCCTCAGGGGCAGGATTAAAGAATAACAGGATCTCAGTTCTCAAAGCCTCCATTCCTGCTCACAGATAAGTGAAATCATGATATGCAAGAAGTATCTTATTGTTTGTGCTCCACATGCACAGCTTTAGATGATAAACAGTATCAGCATATTCATAATGCATTGGCAGTCATTACAGAGATTTACTTGCCAGCACAGCCATTATCTGCAGCAGGTCAAATTCAGAGAAATTCCTGATCTGATCAGGCAGCAGTCAGCTCTGGCACGAACTGGCAGTTTTAAAAATTAGGCAAATATTATTCAACTCATCCGTTTCAGCTAAACACTTTTTCAGAGATCCACGGGGCATGAATAAAACTTCACTGTGTGACACTGCATACAAGACATTCTCGCTCGTAGAATTGGCACCGATTTTTTGGCACCATATTTGAATATGTTACTCAGGATTATGACTCAGGATAACTGCAAGTTGTTTACTTTCAATATTAATTCATCTAATATTTGCATTTTAATTGGCATTGATCAACTAATAATTTACTTATATTTTAGATGCCTTTTCCGTTTTTTCCCACCTGGAAAATATTCATAAATTCAATAAGCCTGATTATCAGTCTAGCGGTGTAAAATAACGTTATGATGGTTCAGGAAGAAAAGTAAGAGGATCATTATTATTCAGTTTTTACAACCATCATCTGGTTACAAAAAACATGTTTACCAATAAAAAGCACTAAAAGAAACATTATTAGGCTATATCTTCTATAGACCTTAAACATCCATGGCTCTTTAATGCTAATATATTCAATATTTCTCCAGATAATAATAACTAAATTTTGAGTTTCTGTTGATAAGCTAATAATTGCACCTGTTCCAGCTCGTCTCCAATGTGGTTTATTGTAATAAAGCTGTAGATTAGTTAAGCAAAAAAATTCTGTCAACTCAAAAACAGTATTTGACCTCTTGTCTGGTCAATAACCACTGAAAAAGATAAGAATGAATTGTTTTTCAGATGTAGGGAAGTAGGCAGCAAAACTTGCCTCCACTACCTTAAAAGTTATGAGTTGAGGCCATTAAGGACACCTTGAAAACATTCTCTTCCTCTGCCTGCTTTTACTCTTTGTGCTCCAAGTATAAATAACACTAGCTTTTATTTAATGGTTTACAGCCTGCCACCATGGTGATATGAGATACAATAATTTGCCAGAGGTGTTTCCATTAGTCAAGATGCATCTGTGGCGAAATGCTTGATACACTGATCCCACTTTCCTTGGCTGTGCTGCATCATGACCCTGCATCAAAGGACACTGTGAGATGTAATGTAATCACTCAAATAGATCTGAAAGAAAGGAGAGAGCCATCACTCTCACAGTCGGCACATTTCTAAAGCTCGGCCTGAGTGCAATAATTCACCTTCTCTTTTAATTCACACAGGCTTAGTGGGTGAAGAGTTTTGAGCAAAATAAACATCAAAAAGGACCTTTAAAAGGACCACCAAAGTCACGGCAGTAAAGATCAGGACATAGAAGAGCAAATATCGATCTGACTGGACCCAATGAGAGTACTGAGGCTGCTTGGCTCGTATGAGGGGGGAAAATGGTACAAAAACATTAACTTAAAAATATATCAGGTGCAATAAATGAAAGGAAGCAAAGATATGCACAGGATAGGAGTTCACCTCTTTAACATCCTCTGGTGGAAGCTAGCCAGTAGAGAAAACGTGGAGCAGTGTTTGTGGAAATAACCTCTTTATTTCCTTTGCTTTGACATAAATTCTTTATATTCAGTGCTATCAATTCCTTTCTCACTCTGTGGCTTTTCATTAATGAGGTAGAAGTGGTCATGCACCACACTTGCCTGTTTGTTACAAGCTCGGTAATTATGGCAGGTGTTATCTGGTCTACCTTATAAAAAGATCAGAGACAGTGAATTAATTTGAAGGCCTTTTTTAGAAGTGAATGTGGAGAAACACATTTTTCATTTGCTCTGACGTGACGCATAGACTTCATGTCTCTGGCCATATGTATATTTGGTACAGATGTGCCATAAAGTATGAATTAATGTAATTTTCTTAAATATCCACTTTGTAACAAAGATATCAATGTGCTCAAACGAGCAACCGTTCTGTACCACAGGTCTACACTGAACACACTGTATATGCTCAACTGAAATGCACTGCAAACCACGAGTCAATGTGTTCAGCATTTACCTAATTTTGTGTCAGCTGTTGATAATTACAGGTCTATACACCAGCGACTGTGTGGTCATGCACCTCGAGTATTAGGTTTTATTAGCACAAACATAATGAGGTTAAATAAAAGTCGGTGCAGCCCGTGTGTATGTATTGAGGTCATGTGAGCGCAGCATCAAAGAGTATTTAATCCATATTCTGATGCACCAAACACTGCTGGAGCTGCAACATATAATCTTAAGCAAACACACAAGCTGATTTATTTCTGGATGACAATGGGGCTGACAGTTGCTGAATTTAAAACTATCTCGGAGAAAAGTTTCTGTTTAATGTTTTTTTGTTGTTCAGGTGTATACAGATTATAACAGTCACCAGTAGTGGTTTGTCTGCTAGACAAGTGAGAAGGGAAACAAGCATGTATGCACAGACAGATGGTGGCGTCCCAGGCGATGCACTGCTGAAGTGCTGCAGTTTGTCTGCAACCTGCATACAGGTGTCTCTATGTGGGGACAAATGAGCATGTGTCATGTAATATTTTTCACACTGAGCTGTGAGACTTTTAATGTGTTAAGTACGAAACACAATTAGCTCATTAAAAGTTTTTTAATAACCACTGAATTTCACACTGAAGCATCTTTGTGGTTTGTTGTCTGTTTACATTTTTCTCTGCGCAGTGGTCTCACAGACCAAAAAAGTGCTCACAGAAACAAAAACAAATCTCTCCCGCAATATGCTCTGCCTGAAACTATACGATCTTTAAAAACACGAACGAGAGCTGTTGACAAAACAATCTCAGTTGGCTAAACTAATAAATCATATCCGCAAAGTGAAATTGCGACATACAAATGCCAAAAGCGATAAGATTAATTTGGAAACAGAAATGGAAGTAGCTCAGCTTAGCAGTATTAGACTTGCACTTGCATTTGGGACTCGGATTATATGTGTTCAAACTGGAAAATGCGTTCAGGTGTATGTATGTCTATATTATTATATAAATTACCTGAATGAGGTTCTCCAATGGTCCAATGGATGCCATGTACACAACACATTCTAAAGACATTAAATACTCCCAAAAAATTATTGAAGAATCCACTAACAGCTGCAAACAGACTGCTATCTGTCTCAAATTTGAAGAACTTCAATTGCTGCCTGTGTATACAGCCTGAGGCATGTGATTCAGCTGTCAACGGAAAGTGTCGTCTTTTGTTTCTGTTCTCTCTATTATTTATTTCATGGTATTATGTAATTTTTGGAGCCATGAAATATAACATTAAAAAACAGTTTACTTTAAAGTCACAGAGATAAGAATGAGAGCTTATGTTCTACAAAAAGCAGCTATCTGGTGTTGACTTCAGTCTTATTAGAGGATGTGTCTATATGTCAAACCTAGAACTGTGAATTTGAGGGGATGGCTATTTTGGCAAGAACATCATTCAACAATCGATGGTGCTGGGTAATTTATGTCATGATTTTGCGGCAAACAATCACAAAGCCACAAAAGCATTCGCTGCAGGTTCATTCTCTGGCCACGTTTACACTTTAGATCCCTTTGGAGAGATGTCATGTTTGTGAAAACAGCCAGCCATTATTCATGTGCTGTAAAACTTTATAGTCTAACACATCCTTAATCACAGACACAAGCGGTGCAGCTTGTAAAAACACAGAGTGCCCTCCTGTGCAAAAAAGGCACTGTTTTATATCACCATCCACAGTAAACAGACGTAGCCTCACACTGCACAATATTTATAAAAAGCCCAATTTAAAGCCCCCACCATTCATATGTGATGTGCTCTGATGTAAACGCAAATTACTGTCCTGCACATATATGTATACATATAAATCATCTTATTCACAGTTACTGCTGCTATCTCTGCAGCAAGGGACTGCTCCCACTGTGTAGAAAATGACTCCCTCCTGTTTGTGTAGGCGCATAACCACATCTATCTAAAACACTGCCGTATCAAATGATCTATCATCTCTTTATCTTCCAAGTGAGAAAATGGCTACCTCTACAGAGAGCACTGATTGCTGTGCCGTTCCCAGGTTACTCCTCAGCCTGTTTTCACTTGCTGGGTGTTTTGTGATTTCAGGTGTCTTTGTTGTACACCAGAGGCAGCTCACCTTGGGCACTCTTTATCTTGTTTATTCAGATAAACAAATTGTTGTGCTCACGTCAGTGAGCAGCTGGAAATCAATGTGAAAGTGCTTGTTTCCAGCCCCTTTTTTCTGGTGTCCACTTACAGGTTTTTTCTTGTAAAGCAATTACAGGTGTATACTTGCCAGCTGACGTGGCTTCAAACGTGCACCCAGCTGCAAGTTTATTAGGTGCTCATCACTAAAAGGGAAACAAAGTAAACTTTGTGAAGTTAGGACATATACCGAAAACACTAGTTTTATCTTGTGTATCTAATACAATCAAAGTCTTGAATTTCTTTCAGGATAAATAAAGTATCTCTCTATCTATGGTCTGACTCAAACCTACTTTTTATTTACCAAAAAATAACTCCATCCATCCATCCTTCCATGCACTGCAGAGAGGTTGAAGCCAAGCCCTAAACCAAAACTTCATTCATTTTCTACCGCTTTATCCTGTTAAGGGTCGCGGGGGGAGCTGGAGCCGATCCCAGCTGACATCGGGCGAGAGGCAGGGTACACCCTGGACAGGTCTCCAGTCCATCGCAGGGCCAACACAGAATACATATACAAACAAACAACCATTCACACTCACATGCACACCTAAGGACAATTTAGAGTGGCCAATTAACCTAACCCCCAATTATATTATATTATTCTACTTGTATAATTAATAATTATTACCCGGAGAGAACCCACGCAGACACGGAGAGAACATGCAAACTCCACACAGAAAGATCCCCCGAACCGAGATTCGAACCAGGGACCTTCTTGCTGTGAGGCACGAGCGCTACCCACTGCGCCACCGTGCTGCCCCCTAAACCAAAACTTATTATTCAAAATGTTAATTGGCAGATTAGCTGTATCAGCGGCATATGAAATAGACATGTGCACATAGTGAGTAATCACTGTGTGGATCTAATATAGTAACATCTAACATCAGCCCCCTGCTCCTCTTTTTGACATAAACCTCTACCCATTGTGCAATTATGCACCGTATCAGCTTCATACGAGGCTCTGTCTTAAAATAGCTAATGTCCTGCAGTTTTCCCATGAAGCCTGGCAGTGATGGCAGCCAAGAGTTCGCTGTAAATAAGCGAGAAAATACCTGAGGGAACAACAGTCAGCTAATTTGTTTTCTCTTGCTTATTGCCCGCCAAATACAGCACTAAACAAAGGCAGGTGCCATTTTATCCCCACTGCCAAGTGATGTCACCTTTCGTCACACCACTGCTGGTTTGAAAGCTATAAACAGATTCCACAGGTGCAGCACATGTCGACATTTGAATGTTGAGTAGCTAAAAGTGTTTGCTTGGACGCGCAAAAACTGCAATTTGAACACAACCCGCTATTTTGTTGCCATTTTGCTGGAAATGTGTTTCTCCATCCTGTTTTTTTTCTGTGTGCAGTTACTCTCAAAATCAGTCTATAATACTGTGGAAATGACTGTGCTGTGATTTGCCAGACGCCCTGAAAGAAAAACGGACTCAATGGTCAAAACAGGAAAGATGACTGAAGACGATGCAGATGATAATGATAAGGGGGATGATGGGAGTAATTACGAAACGTGGTGGAATAGAAATAAGAAAAGCAAATGTTGACAGTTCAGAGTGAGCCGTCTGCAAAATTGAGTGAAGCAGATTTGATGCCCACGAATGAGCCCTCAGCGGGGGGCTGCAGCCCCATACTGTCGCCACTCACAAAGAGAGCGGGAGCAAACCGAAAGGGAACAATAACTCTGATGATGTGAACAAGGGGATCACAAAGACAAAAAATTGGAAGAAAAGATAAGGGAAAAGCTGAGCCGAACACCACTGTGCAAAACACCACTCAGCCAAAATCCTCCCCTTTGAGCCTATTCAACATTTCTGTCTATGAAATGATACTCATCAGTCGACCTCCCAATTTCTTTGAGACAACTTTTCCCCACGATCCCTGGATGTTACTGTGAAGGCTTGCACACATCCCCCACCGTCCAAGCCCTGACTATCTGGCTGGGGCCCAGCTAGCTAAATATCCTCCAGAAAGGAATGTGGAGAAAGAAAGCCGCACCACCACCAGGCTGAGTAAGGCGAATATATGAAACAAACCAAACGGTACCATGGTAGACACCCTTCAAAGTATGCCATTGCTGTTTTGTTTTTTCTTTCATAAATGGCAGTGACACAAACTGAGGCAAGCATTTTTCTCAAGTCCAATTCCACTTCTGCAGCCCGCTGTAATCTCTCAGATGAGGTGACCGGCCTCTCCTTATAGGGGACATATGGGCCATTTGAAGAAGAGCAGTTGTCATGCTCTGTGTGTGTCGGGGCTGATGAGGTCTGAGCAAGGTCCTGAGGACTGCAAGATCAGGGGTTTTTACAGAATCCACTTAGAAGTGTTGAGTTGCTCTAAGGTTTTTCTCCTATCTCCCATTCGAATTCTGAGGTATAATCATAACTGAGAGGCTGCATATCTCAAGAAACTGTCACCAGGTACTTATCCATATTATTTGAAAAAGTGCTGAAGTGATTGAGTGATTCGCTTGATTCATTTTCAAGAATAAAAAGTGAGGATTTGCATTTTTTTCCCCCACAATTTACATAATTGTTGATCAGAAAAACAACAAGACATCTAAAGATGTACCATTTGGCTTTGGAAAACTGATGCACTGCTTTTTTTTCCTCTTAACAGCACAACACCTACTAATCAAGCTGAAACGAGCCGCTCATGAACAAAATGTCATCATGTGAAAAGGTGTTAGCTCAGCGCTGTCTTGTGTGAACTGGACCTGTCTCACACTTGTCAGTGAGACACCAAGTTTCCAAGTAAAAAGGAAAAATAAAACAAATCCTTGAGCTGCAGTGAAATATTGTCTTTCTACCTGTAGGCATCACAACATAATAGAAGTATTCCTTTTTTCCCTTGTCCGGATTTTATTTTGCAGGCTCCTGACAAATGATACCATTAGAGAGACTTCTGCGTCCAAGTTGTTTATGAGGCACTCAGGAAAAAAAAAAATCTATTCTGACAAAGAAAATAGGGGGGGAAGGAATTTCTGATGGATATACCAGCAGCACATTTGCAGAAGTGGGTAAACGTTGATTCAGCCAAGGATCATGAAACAGTTATCTCTTTCCTCCCTGTCATTCTGGTTGTCCAAAGCAATTCACTCTGTCGTAGCAGTTAGCTTTGGCAAGTGATCGAACGCTTCTCTTCTGGCGTGGAGCATAATCAATATGAGGAGCATTACAGATAATTAACCTCTGATCACTTTCTCAACGTCTGTCTGCAAATCGTTGGCATGTCGTTCAGTTCTGTAGAGCGTGTTTGGTTTCCAGAGATTTCACTGATCACTTTGGTTCCAGAACAAAATCTTATTCCTTATGTTCTCTTGAATTCCAGTTTCAGCAGGGGCATTTATGCAATACATCTGTTGGAGGGATTTGCTTTTTACAGCCCAGAAAAAAAGTCAACAGTATTTCTTTTACCCATCAGTCGAACAAGCATGTAACTGCATGGTGTCAGACTTCTGCAGCTTTGTTTTCTTTTCATTTAGTGTCTGTGGACAAGGGGAGGCCGAGGACGTGTCCACACATTCCTCTGTGCTGTAATAATCACAAACTCTGCAGCTCTTGGCTCAGAGCACGCAGAGAAGTCATCGTGACCTATTCCAACTTAAACTTGCCCGATGACATGACTGTTCTGACTGACTGACATGACTCATCAATGAGGCGTTACATACCATCAATGCCAGCTGTCCCATCTGTCAAATATCTCTTTTCCACCCTCTCTCAAGCACACACACTAACATACACCATGCTTGCATTTATTATGGGGCATCATATTTCATACAGTCTGTATGTAAGACTGTATGAAATAATTGAAATCTTGATACTGAATACATTTAAATAATTCAACACACTGTTCTAATGTTTTTTAAGCTTTTAATCATCTGTGTGGTCTGACTTTGTCTCCCAAACATGCACCGTGTTGATTTTGTACTGACTTTGTTACTTCACGAGTTAAGAATGAATGGTCCTTGGATGCATGCCTGCAGACTGTTGTGTTGACTACTCTGCAAAATCTGGCTTCAAAAGCTCAACTATGCAACTACACATTTATAGACATACACGCAAAAAAAAAACAAGCTGAAGTTTTGTTTTCCATTTCTACAAACAGCTGGTAAATCATATACAATAAGAAAGTATTACAGATTGGGAACTGATGGGAGACACATTTAATGGAGTAGACTAAACATTGCCCCGTCTCCTTCCAGTCTTTGTGTTCACCATATCTACTCTGGTGGCACACCATTTCCTTAATTACTGAAATAGGCCTTTCCTTATGAACTGTTCCCATAATGAGATAGCAGACCTCAGCTGTGTGAAGAGGTGTTTGCACAGAGCTATCACATCTTGGCAGTGGGAGCAATTTGTGTAAATGATGCAATTTTAACCTGACACCTTGATCTTACAGAGAACACCTCCACTGGAGATCATGCAGTGCTTCACTGTCAACATTTTCTTTGGAAACAATCCCTTCTGATAACTGCCTCACATTTCACAAATACATGAATGAATGGATGAATGAATACATGAATATCCCCCTGCGGTGTGTTTGCAAGTCAACTGAACATTGACTATTTGGAAAGAAATACAATGTGCAGAACTAAACAAGCTATTTTGAATTAACCTTGAGAAAACTCAAGAAAGCGAACATATAACCTGTGAATACTTTGCTCTGCTTATGTGTCAACCTGTCACGGTAACCTTTTATCACTTTCCTGCAGAAGTTTTCTTTTTGACTAAATCCTTGCGATAAACTGCAGCTGCTGTGTTGTCAAGTGTAGCTGTTGGCGTTGCTGGCGTCTCTATGTAACAGACTGAAAGATGGAGGATAATTTTAGGAAACAACTGTTTCCTGGTACGATCTAACCCCAACTAGACAGAGGAGTTCACTGATTTATTGCCGGCACCAAGTACGGACAAGGAACATAGGGCGCCTGGCCTCCCACCAAAACTATTATCTTCCATGTGTGATGAAAAAGCAAGATTAACTGATGAACTGATGAATATCCTTAGCGTTATGTTTCTCAAAGACCATAATATTTTCTTTAAGGAACTGAGGCCTTTATGTCTAAGCATTTATATGAGTGTTTATGTTTCCTTTTTTTTTTTCATCGACTGATCACTCACGCTATGTCGCCATTTAATATGTATTGGTTCTATTTAGAAATCAGGTGTGAACTCCAAGGTAGGGGAATGATATCACCAGCCCAGCATTCCCTTAATTGAAACCATCGGCTCCCAAAGCTATCCCATTCCAGCCAGTCTAGTCGGGGTTGCCAGGTCAGAGTAAAAAGAAAGCTCCCATGCGTAATTTATAACACTTACCTCAGATAATCTATACATATAAGATGTGAGGTTATAAAGCTGCAGAGCCCCCTACCCATCTGCAGCCAATTTGGCCCTTGCACAATCTGCCTTAAATCACACAAAGCCCACAGTCCTCCCTGACTGAACTATAGGAGACAGAGGAGTCCGTTTTCATTTGAATTCCCATCACATACCCCCCACCCCCACCCCCACCCCCCCACCCCACCCCGGTAGATTTAAAGGGAAAAAAGAGACCATGGGCATTAACTACCTGAACTAGTGATCCTCTTTAAGAGCCCACACCCTCTGCTTTTTCCTCCTGCAGCAGTAAATTGCAAAAGAATGTGGCCCCAGCACTAGATCAATAAACGTTCTTTGCAATTAAACAAGAACAGATGTTAGCAATCCTACTAGGTGTGCCCTGCTCCATTTTAAGTGAACTAACCATGGACATTTGTAAGTGTGTGTGTATGTGCAACTGTTTCTAGAAAACAAAAAGCTGTGGGCTTCAATCGGTAGCCAGCCTGTTATCTTAGCCATCAAAGATGTGATCCCCTATATCTGTGAGATTATAGGATCCTAATCACAGTGAAGATTAACCTTATCAGAAATCACATTTCTTCAAACTGTTTCAATTATAAGGACAAACTCGGTGTTGAGGACAGGGAGTCGGCTGCCGCTGGAGATGGAAACAGACGATTGCTCTGAGTGAGCAGATGCCTCTGAGCGATCTTTTAGCCGTGTTAACATCTTTACAAAACAGGGAACACTGCTCACTTTGAAGACTGGGAACCGTTCATCTATATGTGTTTGTGTTGACTGTTGTGTTGTGCTCTCAAATGCCTCAAAGCCATTGTTTATTTACAGAAGAAACATAAATGCACAGCTGCAAGTGTTACCTATAGTTCCTCTTAACATTCAGTAAATGTTATGGTTTCACCTCTGCTGCATACCGTACACACAAGCTATGTATCTTTTGCAAACATATGGTTTTGCAACAAATACAAGAACCAGTGTTTCCCATTTATTACAGTGGCCTGGCCAAAGTCTAATTTCTCCCACCACAGTTTCATAATTCACCAAATTTATTTTTACAGTTCTCATCAGAAGTGTTTTGCACTATTTCTCAAAATAGCGTTGTGAGGTTGGCTGCCGCCATACCAGCTCCAAATATTTGTTTGTATATATTCACGTTTTGTGTTATTTTTAGACTACATTGTGACTCTTGTTTTATGTTATTTCCTCTATTTCACTTCCTTTTGTCTATTTTCTGGTCACAGGTACCACACCACATTTTCACAGCACAATGTTTCCATGTATGACTGTGTATGTTGCTGTCAGCAATGTCAAGAAAAGACACTCTTTTTTTCACTAACACTAAGAGCTCGACAAGATATTTAGGGCTGACAAACAGAAACTGAATACAATTAAAACCAGCTGTGGCCAGAAACACATTGTGTAGACTGCAGCTTCACCTGGTTGGTTGGCTCTGACTATTCGAGATTTCGATCGACAGTCCAGTAACATCTATCCATTTAATCTTAGCACTACATATTTAAATCATGTCTAAGGGGCTTTAAAACACGAGAACAGTTCTGAGATACCTGAGGAGGTTCAAAGAGCTGCATCAGTAATTCAGTTAGTACCAGTAAGAAGCACACTGCATCCCTTAGAGGGAGTGCTGGATTTCCTCCATCCATTCATCTACACTTTATTAGATTCAGGTGTTGTAAATTAGATTTTGAAATTCTTGCTCTGTGGATTCAAACTATTCTCATTGGTAATGTTCAGATTTTCTGTAAAGGGTCAGTGCGCATCCTTAAAGCTGTGACCACACTAAGGGCAGGTCTGATGTATGACTGGATCTGAATTGGCATGCAAGCCCTGTAGAGCACAATTTAAACTTACTGTGTCAACATTATCATGCAAGGTGAGACAGAGTGGGATCACTCAGGCTTGTCTGACACCATTATCATGGCCATTGGTAACAACGGAGGGAACTATGTAAACAGCTCTCTCCCAGATGCCGATAAACCCAGAGCCATTACAGGCTGGAGTGAGGTGTCGCTTTGCATTTGAACACCAAGATTCTATAGAGGAGCTCTTTCTCATACAAACACACACACAAACAGACGCAAAACAATAAACACACGCACATATGCTCTCACATATGCACACAGATGTGCACCCGCTTATTGTATAAATGCATACACGCTCTCACAAACTCATGATAAACAAAAATACACACATACATTGTATAACTGAACAAACAAAGAAGGGATATCTGCTTCTGTTGCTAGGTTACCAGTTCTTCTGGCTCCTAAGTAAATCAGTGTGACTGGTGGCACAGACGGCTGTGAAAAATTAACGCAAGCTGTGGCAACAAAGTAAAGGTAACTTTCAATGAAGTGAAAGGGGAAACCAAGTTTGGCTTGGTTCCAGTTGTTGAATGGTTTACGGTTTTCTGTCTGTCACGTTCCCAGATTAACTATTTGTTGTAATAATTTATTGTGGTAATAAACAATCAGTATTTTTTGTTCCTTATTGTTGTATAAGGTGATGTGTTTGTAGTCGTAGTTCTGTCTGGTCAGCAAAGGTATTCATACCTGTGGAAATTGCATCTCTCACATTCTGTTAACATGATAATAATAACTGACCATCAAAATAGTTAGAGCTCATTATTTCTTTGTCAGACCACTTGTTGTTTCAACTCTACAATTGGACAGAAGAAACTAGTGCAACACGCAAGATGGCTAAGGTGGCAGTTGTATATAAACTGCACTGATGCACTGTGAACAAATACATTTCCACTGTGACCCCTGTCCACTCTCCCCACATCGCTATGGTCTGGCTGTTATTGAGCAATTATGGTCATTGATTTTCTCTCTTCTCACCAGACACCTCTATGACAGCTGGCCTTTGTAAGTGGCCTCACTGGACTCCTAACAGCTGCCCTCTGTGGCCATGCTATTTGCTCAAAGATGTGGCCAATTTAGCTGAACTCCAGCCCCGTCCCCTCCAGGTGTAGAGTAAGGCTCTATGAAACAAGTAGAACTGCTGCTCCTCCTCTGTGCTTTTATAGATCATCCATATTATAGTGAATACTCCTCTTTCTTTTCCCTATTTGCTCCTTGACCCACTGTTGTTCTTTTGCAAGATGCACTGGATGAATCATGCACAACCCATCACACTGAATGGTACACACATTTGCCAAAGATAAATTATTCACCACAGATTCACAGGATCATTTTCAGTTTTTAATCAAAACGCCACATTGACATACGTTTGATATAATTAGTCTTTGCAGAGCCGCTCTTCTGTGCAAACACAGCTTTTAGTTTCCTTCCTGTAGCAGTGGGCCAGCTTCCCAAACAATAAATCACTTTGCACACAATCACGGTTTATAATCTGAAATGCGATCCTTATTTCCATGTTTAAATGACAATATCAAGACTCACACGGCTCCATGGCCAATTTTCTTCCTGAACAACTTAACAGATAAGTTTCCTTTGAGGAATATCTCACTGTTTATCTCTGAACCACTGCCACACCACTGACTGCACCAAACCTTTTTGGCACTAGCCCCTCATCCACCATGCGGTTAGCTTACTTTGATTTTCAAAATAAGTTCAACGTTAAAGAGTCTCAATGAAAGAGACACACAAGTTAAATTACCAGTCATGTAGTAGACCATCTTATATTCTCCACACCAATCTGCACAAGCTGCACAACCTTAACCTGAGCCAACAATTCAGCAGTTCCAATCAAAGTAGCCGCTCAGCAAATCAAGACAAGTAAAAACAACCAAGCAATTAACAGACTTAAGCACAAAGCAGCACACACATAAAATGGAGGTTTGGATAAACATCAGTACATGAATGTAAGCGAATGTGAGGTTAGGACAATGTGTGTCACAGCAAAATAAAATACCACACAGCAACAAACAAGAAACAAACAAAGTTCCGCCACAACATGACAATAATACACCTCTAAAACCAACGTCAACAATCACAACTGACATTAGCAGCTACAGCAGCTAAACTGCAAAAGCACAAGCAGCAAGTTCTTCCTACCTGTGTGACGTTGTCTTCGGCTGTTGTCGCCTGACGTACCCCAACAACAGACAGTCGGAAAGGTGGTAGTTTCCATAGTGAAGTAGTTCCGGTCGACGCGAAACGCCGTTTAGCTTCTGCTAACACGCTCATTAGCTTCTGTTGCACCTGTAGCAGCGCATAACCTTTAGCTGGGCTAAACACCTAGCCGAGGTGTGGGGGCTTGTACAACGCGGGTTTTGTGGTTAGCGAGATAACTTCGGGTTTAAATGTGAAACGCTGGTTAACTTTTCACCGGGAATGAATCGCCATTGTAACGTAAAGTGCACGCGCAAACCTGATGGCAAAGTTTACGTCAGAGGTTCCGATCAACGGCTTCAGCTACTGACCAATGAGATCACTGCGTCATAGTTCCTGCAGGATCCCGACAGGAACAATTATGGCAAAGGGATAATTAAAATCAGGTTTAATTATAGATTTTACTATATGTTTGTTTTGCTGCTCATTTCTTTTCAAAATGTATAGTTTATGTATGTTACCAAATGAAATATATATTGTTGTTATTCTTATTCCATCACCGCAGCTCAGATTCATATTAGATTCTGTGCTGTGCTGATAATTGAGAATTAAATCCCTTTGGTGTATTTTATTGGAATAGATATATCCAAACACTGTTAAATATTTCCCTGAGAACATTTCGGTCAGATTGACATAATGAGAGATGAACTTTACTTTTCCTCTCCACATCTTTCTCTGCTTTGGCAGCAGAAACAGCAAGCATTGCCCGACCATACTTTAACCACATCATGTAACCATCAGACAAAAAGCAAAAACTACTCATTTAATAAGAAACTGTAGTAATGCATGCACTTCTTTTATTTTAACTTCCAAATAAGTGTGCCTTCACTAAAATAAAATATTGTCACTATAACTGAGGTGTTTTTTATTGTGCTATACAAACTACATTATAAAAACAATGTACAGTATAAGTAAAACTACATGTTGTAATCGCTGGTCACTGTTTTGGAGAAACAATAGACTTTTGCTTTAAAAGGTATTAAAGTTAGGATTGTGCTTATGTTGTCAATATAGAATTACACGACACATTGTAACTAGTATTTGGTTTTGCAAAACCTTTATTTTAATGAAAAATATATTTTGATGTCAGTGTGTGAAAATGTCAGTGTGTATGGTTTGTCAGAAAATGACTGAATGGGTTCCAGCTTGGTAGACTCCAGTGATGCAAATAATTAAGCTTTAAAAGAGGGAGGATATGTTAAATGGAGGGGAAAAAATCCTAATCATACAGTGTTGACATTTTTGTACAAAGACAAACAGGTTTTACAACCAACCACCTTTTACCTGAACATATAGTTTTACATCTGGTTTCAACCCTGCAGGTCACTTCATGTTTTCAGGTATTTACAGTTAAATTCAAATATCTCCAAATGTGTGTAGACTCTTTTCCTGTTTCAAAAACTGTACTATTACATTTTGCAACAAAATAGACATATATTGTCTTTTTCATAAAAAACGAGGTGTTATTTCAGTGTTTTGTCGCAGCAGGAAGAAGTATAACCTTCACACTGACACCTTTAATTGAGAGAAAACATTTCCTTTTTTGAAATGAACACATAACAATTTTAATAAAAAAGAGCTGCAAATCAAATAGAAAATGCTTTCACTGCTCGCCCGATGCGAGACCCGCTTCTTGAATTACTTTTGTTGTGATTGGGGAGAGTTCTAAAATGCACTCAAACCATTTTTCACGGCAAATAGCAGCTAATCCTTCTTTTCAAATGCTTGACGACTTACTTTTAAATGGAATAAGATGGCTGATTCAGACTTCAGGGTAAACCTTGGCCCGGCCTTGAGAGGAAGGGGGGAGCGTAAATATGGACAAAAAAATGAGAGAAGATGGAGAAGGAGAGCACAAAGGAAGGGAAGGAGATGAAAAACTTTTTGAAAAAAGCCCCCCCCACACACACACACACACACACACGCATGCACACACACACAAGCACCACTTCCATCCACATATACAAACATCCAAGCATACAGTTCCCTTTCTGAGGTGGAGATAAAGGTAGCGGCAGGTTGCAACGTAGAGAAATATTCCAACTACAGCTGTGTCAGATGTTTTCCCACTAATCTCCTGAGCTGAGGTTTTTTTTTCTTTCTTTTTTTTCAGTGGGGAGCGAAATATCTGTCTGAGGCCTGTCACATGGTGCCGCATCACAGGATGATCAAAACGCCCGTCTGCAAGCTTTAGCATTGTCTGAGAAAAGGGGCTCCTTTGAGACGCTATAGGAATGAAGAAAGAAGGGGTTGGCTGGTGGCAGCCGGGGAGAAAAGGCTTGGAGGAAGAAGAGTAAAGAGAGTTGGAAGCAGGGTTAATCCCACACTGTCATTATCCTCACTTCTTAGCCACAGTCTGACAGTTTCTCCCATAATGAAGGCCATTTCCCAGGATTTGCACCTGCCACAGGCAACAGATCATTAACAATACACACAGGTTACTTTTACCTTTCGCTTTTACTCTGGGGTATAAATAACGATTCCCTCATCTCCCTGTGCGACTGTAAACCTGCAAAGACAATGACAAGCAAAGTGAAGGAGGAAAAAATCTGGGATCACGTATGTTCTTCAAGATAATAAACTGAATTCATGTTTGTTTTATTTATCCAGATATTCCTGGGAATCGTTTACTGGAAAAGTTGTAGAGAGAAAGCGTCACGGCTCGCTGCGTGTTAAATGAACCCTGCATATGTCCAGTTGAGTCATTATGAAACACGTCTTTATAAACACTCCTATTTCCCATGTAGGATCACTATTATTTTCCCATGAACTAATATCACTGAGCATGCCCAGGCACGACGATCCACCCCCCGTTTCACTCTTACAAAATCCAGGATTTTACGCACTGTGATGTACACGGTGATGCAAAATGACAACAATCACATTAATTCACCACACGTCACACAGATTACAGAGGAAACAGATTCACATCATTGTTGATGTTGGGGTTTTTTTGACCACTCTCAGTTCAGATGTCATTAGATAATCATGTTTGTCAGATATTAGTCAGCGTGTCGGTTCCTCTGTTTGTATGCAACTGGTTTGGCAGCTTTCTGAAAACTGATAATGTGGTCCTAATTACATCTCACGAAAACAGACTGATTTAGTTACGCTGTAATTCGTATTCCTGTCAACGCCTCCCAAACCAGCCAGACTCTTGGACTGTTTTTCATTCAGTTGTGGATGCAGCTCTGTCTCTGTCTGTTTAACCACTGTGAAGCCGCATCAATCACCATCACGTCCCTGTGCAGCCTTTCTTCATGAGAACTGTTTACAGTATACTCAACTAGGAAATTACATTCACAACAGAAACCCAATGCAACACTGTAACATTCATACTGAACACATCTGCAAACTTTTATTGCCTCCTCATTTGCAATAGTCATAAACATCATCCTACATTGTTACTAATGAATTCAAGTGTTTTTTTTTTTTAAAATTACCAGCAGAATTAAAGTAGCACGGTTATTCGAGCTATACGACATTATCAGAACGTTTAAAGTGTGTGAGCAAAACTGTGCAGCTAAAACAAGCTTTGAGTCAGATGCGCACAAACAGTGACGTCAAATCCAAAAAAAGGTTTGTGTTCATGTATCCATATTGCCTTATGGGTAATTCACAGTTCAAGTCACATGCCACACAACCTATTAGGACTTCTCTTTTGTGTTGACGCCAAAGTTTGACTCTAGAAAAAATGGATTCACATAACAATCTCAACTCCAAATCCACTTGTTAGCTTTCACAGTGCTTTTCACCATATTACATAAACTACACATCGGCGAATGAACATTTATTTTTATTCCGCTGTCATGAAGAGTAAGCTGATACTCTTGACAAGCAAACTCCCAAAGAGCTGAGTATATAAAAGTCCATAAATAGTGGCAGTGACGATCCACCCTTTGACCCCACTTGAACAAAGTACATTGTTTCATTAAGCAGCTGAAGGAGCTCAATGACCTGCACTGTGCCACGGGTGGGTGTTGTGGCGGGCGATGATTCACAGCGTATATAATTAACTGTGGAATAGAAAATAATAACTGTTGAGTGAAGAAATAGCTGCTGTTCCTCTTTGGGTAGTTAAAATGACAACGAACCGTGATTGAATGCGTATCGAGGTTCATGAATAAAAATAACAAATAACCGAACGAGCGTAACAAGAAATTCTCATTCTTGACTCAGAAATGGAAATGTTCATTTGCAGAATAAAAGACAAAAATAATATTGCCAGTTGTAGCCTGATGGTATAGGTAGATGAGTATTGTATCAAAGCAATAATAAGGAAATGGTTTTGTAGGAAATGTATATGAAATCTAATAAAACAGTTTACTGTTCCTCCAGTTACAGAGCCTGCAGGTATGGAGAACCTTTTACCCTGCATGCATGAAAAAGATCATCAGTGGTATTTTCCTAAATGGAAATATTTGATGTACAAAGTCTTCCATGCATGGCTTTTGTTTGGGTGTCAAAATGTGTCATACAGCAATGCATTTAAATAAAACGTATATTATTTTTGTGTCAGAGCTTTTCATGTATTTTTTGCTAACATCATATAAAGAGAATATGCTTTTAAAACAGACTGTCTTCTCTTCTTACATATATATGTGTGTGTGTGTGTGTGTGTGTATATATATAATATTTCATTCTGTCAGCAGGTGAAACAAATGTGCACGTGCACACACACGCATGTACACACACGTTTTCAGGTCTTGCTGAATCTTCACAGTCCAGATTGTTATCAGAACCCTGTCTCACTCACACAGAGCCTGCATATCAGTTTTATACTAATCACAGTCTGTGCAACAGTTTGAAATCTGCTCAGCCTGACAGAGCCAGATAAAACCTGTTTTGTTTTTTTTTTTACAGTTGGCATAAGCACTGCATTAAACGCCCGCTGGTCGTGTAGCAGGAGCTGTATGACTTCCATCAGAAATGAAAGCAATTAGTTTGGGTTAAATACAACACTTCATTTGTCTGTAACTTTAAAAAAAAGACCAACACTGTATAAGAATATGTTTTTAAGGCTTCAAAGACTGAACGTTCAGTTGACGTGAAGCTACCAAAGAAGAGAGAAACTATTGTTGTGAAGATGGTAAAATGCTAATTAATGCTTTAATTGAAATAATGTACTTCAATTCAAACATATTTGATGCTTCTGCCAAAAAAATTAAATGTAAATAAATACTATGGGGATAATAATAAACCCAGTTAATATTAAACAGTATTTTTTTTTACTCAAATAAGATGATATAGTTGTACTTGTAAAAGAATATTGATTGTCTATAGGGTGGTATTATGTACTTATTTCAGTCCTGTTCTGTGTTGACGATGAGGGAAGTCTTGCATTTATGGTCCCTGAATATTAACATTTTTGTGGTCAGATACTCAAAGCAG
>JAFBJQ010000145.1:0-60922 GCA_016785345.1 Trinectes maculatus
AATTCATTGATGACGGTTTATCTTGGTGTTTAACCAGAGTTGCTACACTCGAGGGACAGAACACTACATCCATTTTATAAGATATTGTAACCTGTTGGCGAGATAGTAATGGCAGGAGTTTGGTACCTCGAGACCACCACAATCCTTAATTTTGTTTTGAAACTTATCCACGATGGTTTTGTTTTCCATAGAACTTTTGAGACACTGGAATCTTGAGATTTGAACCAGGTGGACGGCGGCTGTGTTGGGATCACTGACAAGATGTAATTAACTTTAATCATTTTAATTGTTGCCACTCTTCCTAAAAGTGATAGGGACAGGGTCCTCCATCTATTGAGGTCATCTTCTATTGTTCTAATGAGGGGGTGTGTGATTTAGGCCAGCTTAGCGGGAATGTTATCCCCTAGTTACTTGATGTTGGATTTGGATTTGAGAAGAATCAAGCGTGAAGCTACCAGGAACCCATTATATTTCAGTTCTGTCATATTCCATAACTGCAACCTACCTGGAGTACCTAAGTACCTAGCTGCTGAAAACCAACCACCACTGAACAAGACACATAAGCGGAAGCGTCTAAACTGGGCCAAAAAAATATCTGAAGACAGGTTTTTCAAAAGTTTTATGGACTGATGAAATGAGAGTGACTCTTGATGGACCTGATGGATGGGCCATGGCTGGATCATAACGGGCACAGAGCTCCACTTCCAGTCAGACGTTAGTTGTTCTTTTGCACAGGCAGACATTCTCTAGATCAGGGGTGTCAAACTCATTTTAGTCTGGGGGCCGCATACGGCCTAATCTGATCATAAGGGGTCCAGACCAGTAAACTCGGTAATTACATAGATTTACTGAGTAAATCTATGTAATTAGATTTACTCAGAATATATGTAATTACATAGAATCTAATTACATAGATTCTATGTAATTAGCAGACAACATAGGAACTGGATATTGGAGGAGTTTGACCTCTGATGCTGATTTAACCGAATTGACCACCGCAGGGCTCCTATCAGAAAGCACAGGAGACATCAGGGGATTCTAATGTTTACTGCAGAACTGTGCCGCCATACGTTCTGGTACAGTTTCTGAAATATCACAACAAATAAGGAACCAAATTATCACTGTGTACTGCCTTATATATGCAGCCAAACACAGTAACCACTTCACAGCAAATAAATACATCTCAGTGTCATCCACTTAGTATTAATGAACGTAGCTCAAACTTTTAATTATGTAGCAGACCCATGTAAACCAAAGGTACTATGGAGGCCAGTCATAACAAACTTCCTCCAGCTCAGTTAGCTTATTGATGCTAACTCGCGATCATGCTAACGGGTGAAAACGAACGTTTTAACGAGTGTAAATACACTGCAGGAGCAACACATCACTATCAGAAAAGGTAAGTTACATGTAAACATTCATTTGACATCACCATGAACGTACTGTAACCTACATCGTCAGAAACTGCCGTACCACTGTAAACAACAGCTCGGTTGGTATACGTGAGGCAGGAAAGGGAAGTGCCTAAACTGCCTACAAAATAAAACTTTCACTTCAAAACAAAGGTATGAATACAAACTCATTTCTGACTTGGAGAATTCTTAACAGCATATTTATTTAAAAAAATGTAGTTCATGATTTTTTTGATTTTTGTGTATTTTTTCATATTGCAGATCTATCCCAAGGGCCGATCTGGACCCCCTAACGGGCAGGTTCCGGCCCGCGGGCTGTACGTTTGACACCCCTGCTCTATGTTGCTCATTCAATGTTAGAATCAGAAGGATTAATTTGTAATATGTATAGCTGTTAAGAGAATTCCCTAAAAGCATTATTTATTTCCTCTGGAATGGAAGTTATTTTTCCAGATGAGTCTTTCACCAAGGAGATAATTACCTTTTCTTTATTTCGTTATAGTTGGTTTGCTAAGAGGTTATTAGATTTATTGCTATGTTCGAAGTTTTCCAAACATAATCTTTGTTGTTAAAATTGTGTTTTAGTATTAATTTTCTTAATTCACTCGACAAGTGTTCTTCTTGAGAGGCTGCATGGGCCGCCTCCAAGGCTTTAATTTGCAGTTCTAATTCTGTTTCAAGTTCTTTTCTCTATTTTTTCTTGTGTGACGAGTAAGAGATCATTTTACCTCGCATGACTGCTTTTGCTGTCTCCCAGGGAACACAGGCTGATATGTCAGGTATGTTGTTTGTTTCATAACATATTGTCTATTCTGTTTCAAAGAATTTAATGAAGTCTACATCCTTCAGCAATGACGTATTAAATTTCCAGTGCTTAAAAGGTGGTGTGACTTTTTTTCGTGGTAAGTATTATGATGTACGTATTATGATGTAAACGGTCATCTCTCCAGAGATGACCAATTACATCATACAAAGAGTTTCCCAACGGTGATGACAGCGCCCTTTTGCCGCCTCGTCAGTCGGGGACTCGGCTTCACGGCTACGATTGCTAGCTGGTGGCGTATTCTTGAAGTGACTCGATCGTCTCTTCCAGGGTGGACAGTATGTTGGTCGGTCCTAGTAGAGGTATTAAAACTATGTTTTAAAGTCTTGAGGTTTTCTTATTGGCGTTTGTTGTTGAGATTAGCGGTGTATTTTTTCGCTAGATAGGGGACGCCATGTTGGATTTTGCACTAATCTCGTGGGAACTCACAACATCGCAGTAGGAACTCATTTGGTATTATTAAAAGACGAGCTGGTTGGACCTTTTTGGGTTGAAGATGGGCTCAAAATCAACTCGAAACCTACTGTCAGTTTTTAGAAGACACTTTCTTCAAACAGTGGTACAGAGAGAAGTCTGCATCTTCAAAAAGACAATGCTTTTTATGCAGGACATTGCTCCATCACATGCCTCCAAGTACTCCTCTGTGTGGCTAGCCAGTAAAGGGGTGAAAGATGAAAAACTTATGACATGGCCCCCTTCCCCACCTGACCTGAACCCAATTGAGAACATAGTGAAACAAGCAAAGCTTTGATTCAAGAAAATGGTAATCGAATATTTTTTATAATCAATTTGAGAGGATGAATCGTTTCAGCTCTACAAACAGCCTTACCTGTTAAGCTTTTCCCCTCTCTAAGTGGTGGTCCAATCACTGCAAAGAGTTTCTAAAATAAAGAGGTGTGTAATTACTGATTAGGATTTAATGTACAGATCCTAACAACTAAAAATTGATTTAATTGCTAATTGCGTATTTCACTGGTGCTGCCATGTTAGCAACACAATGGGACTGAAGATCAGCCCATATTATAAATTAATGAGCGGCTACAACAGCAGTCGCACAGGAAGTGTTTCCACCTAAAAATCCTACAAACATCTATCCTATATGAGAAAAACTAAGACAAAGGAGAGTCTGATATCTATACTACATTGTACAAACCCACAGATCCTAGCACCATTTATATGTGTTTATGTTTATGTTTAGGAAAGTTGATCTTGTTGAAGGGGAGGAAAATAGCTCTTTGTATAGAAATGGTTGCCATCCCCTACAGTAACAGGTCAGAGTCCAAAGTGGTCGAACATGTCAGTTATGGACTATAGTTTTCGAGCCCAGGAAGTTTACTAAGGAACATTTTCGGTGTTATGTAATTTGGCAACCAAAAAAGTAACTGTAATTTGTTAGAGTACAGAAAAATGTGTAATCAGATTACTGGTATGTTTGAGAAAAACTGGGATTACTTTGCCTGATTACATTTTCATGTAGTTTACAACAGTCCAGCAGACACATGCAGAGTGCACACGTATTGCAATGTTTTACAACACTAACAGACTCCCAACTGTGTTCATCATGATGGCCACTACAGGACAGAAAAATGCTTTTTCTGGATGCTAACTGGCATCATTTTGCTTAACAATGGGGGAACAACATCACTGTACAATGCAAGTTATGCCTCCCAGCTGTGAAACTACAGTCATCATCTACATCAAATCTACATATTCCAGAGACTTGTTGTCCAACTCCCAGAAACATCTACAAATATGACAATCCACTAACTTTTGCTAAAGTTTGCATTACAATACATCTCAATCAGCCATATTTGTCTACTCTTATGATCAGCAAAGAGCTGCACGGAACCTGTTCTTCCTGGGTCCCCAGAGGGGGGTGTAAAAGATAAATGATTTATCTACTAATTCAAACTTAATAAACAATTATAACACATAGGTTGGAAGAGGACTTACCTCCATAGGAGTAACATAGTCATTCATGCCACTGGTGAAAACGTAAATCATAGCATCAAAAAGCTGATTCTCCCAACAGACATGGACCACCTTCAAACACAAACATACAAAAAATTGATATTTTTAGCAATTCCTCACTAAATGTGGCTGACTGCTGCGCACACTACAACATACTTACTACCAAACAATCAGGACCATACATGTACACAGGCACCAAAACACACACACACATAAAAATACACACACACCTGCTGTATGTCCAGACTGGTGACATCTAGATGGACTATGCATCTCTCCAGACTGTCCATCATACCATTGCCATGGTAATGAGCAAGAAGGTCCTTCATGATGGGTGTGGTCAGGTGACCAAGGCGGTCTGCAACAATGTACGTCTCCAGAGACTCCAGAAAAACTCCCTTGGCAACCATGTTCTCTGCCAGGTGAGCATACAGCTGGTTGAACAGCACGTCGCTGTGTACAAACAGCAAAAAAGATCTTTCAATTACTGTGATACAGTACATATGATTTCCTACGTGTCCTCAGCATCTTTTTCCTTTACATTGAACCTGCTGTTTTTTTCTCTCTGCATTCACTTGGTTGAGGCAAAACAATTGTGACATTATCTGCAGAGAAGATTCAGATCATTACAGCAGACAATGTGGTGGTGAAATACCCCACTGTGCAGTGTTAATGCATAACGGGTTAGCAAGAGTAAACCGACTTCATCACAAAAGTTATTTAAGTGCTGACATAGTATGGTGAATATGTCACAATTGCTGTTAATTTTCTTTGTTTTTTTATCTTATGTCTCCAAGACTAGATGTGTGCAATACATATAATCTATGATTGTATCGTTAAATGTTGTTTTGACGATGTGCAATTTTACAGTATTGAGTATTTATATATCTTGAAAAGAAAACAAATGGAAGGCGCATAGATGGTTAAGGAGAGGTGCATAAAAGTTATCATTCGCCAAATTCATAACGCACGGATCACAGATAGACCTCGTGTTCCATGGAGGGAGCGTGCAGGAATCTTCGGTCACAGCAACAAGCCCAGTGGATGATTTAGTGGTGAGAAGTGGGTCTACCTCCATGGCCTGGAAATAGTTTGGTTTCGACGAGAGTGACATCGGTCAAAATACCGTTATCTGCAAATGTGCTGAAAAACTGTCGACATGAAGACCAATTTGTCCCACCACTTGCAGAGATACCACATGAAAGAGTATAAGGACTCCACAAGTACGACTACTGGTAAAGAAAAGACGAATAAATCTGCACAACACACTCAGCAACTTGCTAAGTCATTCAACAGACTCATATCATGTGTTAAAGCAATAAAGCAAGACATTAGGAACGCCATCATTAATTTCATAACCAAGGAAATTATGACGATTCAAGGGGTGGAGATTAAAGGCTTTAGACACCTTGTTAAAGTCTTTGATCCCAGATGTTTTGCCAAATAGTTCTACCAAGCGTATATGAGTCAAATCACAGAACACTGACGGA
Organism: Trinectes maculatus; assembly: GCA_016785345.1. NCBI lineage: Eukaryota > Metazoa > Chordata > Actinopteri > Pleuronectiformes > Achiridae > Trinectes > Trinectes maculatus. The sequence goes on from JAFBJQ010000145.1 coordinate 5,697, forward strand.
GAATCTGCAAAATGTGTCACACTTTTGACCAACTACCAATATGTGGTCAAGCAGGACCGCTGAGCCCTACGGCTCTTTGTGCACTTTAACGATGAATCCTGGCTTCTTAAGAGTGACACCTTCCACACATACTACTGTCCACAGGACCACAGAAGGTAAATCGTTGCCTTTGGTCTGAAAGGTGCCCTTGTATGGCATGCATGATAACTGACAGCAGTTCAAACATTGTCGGTGCAGTCCAGGTCAACAGCTGGACCTGGCTACCATGTTTTCGGAACAGTCTTCATATTGCGGTAGGTATCCTAATGTCCCCCGGACTCTTTTTTTACACACTCACTGTTACAACCAGCTCCAGGTCACAACACAGTGAGGGACAGCATACAAGTGCAATACGAAAGAGTAACATTTATTTACAACAAAAAGAAGTGCAACACAAACAAAGGCAGGGATCTAGCGCCAGGGAGTTGAGAGAGTGAGGGCGCAGGGAGGATCCACTTATATAGGCCGCACTCACAGCGTCATGCCAATGCCCTCAATCACCCCTCAGGAAACAGGCAGACACATATCAAGGAACTGCAAGAGAAATATGCAATAACACTATGCAGTAAGACTCACACACAAAATTAATTTTATATAAAAGAGCTGATCTGGATAACAAAATGAAACAAAACCGATAAAGATAAGAATAATTTTTAACAATTAACAAATTTAACCCTACTACACCCCTCAGGCCCCCACCTTATCGTGGTGGAAGGGTTTGTGTGTCCTAGTGACCTTAAGAGCTCTATTGTCAGGTGCTTTATTCCTCTGGCAAGGTCACCCAAGACAAAAAAAGGTCTTAGGTGAGTGACCAGACAAAGAGCGGTTCTAGAAGACCCCCATAAAGAAAAAAAACAAGAGACAACGTTTTCCTTCACCCTGACGCAGGTCATCGGGAGCCTGGAGCCAGGCCTGGAGTTCAATTGCGAATGCCTAGTGGCCGGTCCTGCACCCATGGGGCCCAGCCCAAAGAGACAATGTGTGTCCCCCTTCCCATGGGCGCACCAACGGTGGGCAAAGGGGGTCAAGTGCAGTGTTAGCCTGGTGGTGGCCAAAGGCAGGGACCTTGGCGGTCTGACCCTCAGCTACAGAAAATGGCTCTAGGGACGTGGAATGTCCCTAGAGCCGTCTCTCTGACGGGGGAAGGAACCTGGCAGGCCGAAACGCATTGTGAGAGTCTGCTGGGAACGCCTGGCAGAGTGCCCTGTCAGAAAAAGCTTCAAATCCCAGTTCCGACAGAACTCCAACCCAGGGGGGGTGGGGGACATAGAGTCCAAGTGGGCCATGTTCCGTGCCTCCATTGTCGAGGCGGCTGATTGGAGCTGTGGCGATAAGGTCGGTGCCGGTCGTGACGGTAATCCCTGAACCTGTTGGTGGACACAAAAAGTCAGGGATGCTCAGGCTGAAGAAGGCCTGTGGGACTCCGGAGGCAAAAACTCAGGCGTGGGAGGAGTTCTGTGAGGCCATAGAGAAAGACTTCCGGACGGCTTTGAGAAAGTTCTGGTCCACAGTAAGGGAAAGCAGTGCTGCTGACCTCCACTTGGGATGTTGTGAGTTGGTGGGGGGAGTACTTCGAAGACCTCCTAAATCCCACCAACACGGCCTCTTATGAGGAAGCAGAGTCTGCAGACTCGGGGGCAGGTTCTCCTATCTCTGGGTCTGAGGTTGCAGTGGTGGTCAAAAAACTCCTCGGTGGCAGGGCTCTGGTGGTGGACGAGATCCGCCCAGAGTATCTTAAGGCTATGGCTGACATGTCTTTGCAGCATTGCATGGACATCAGGGGCAGTGCCTCTGGATTGGTGGTCCCCCTCCACCAAAGAGGGTGGTTTAATGAGGGGGACTGGAGGTTGTGTTCCAACGCTCCTCAGCCTCCCTGGTAAGGTCTATTCCAGGGTCCTGGAGAGGAGGGTTTGTCGGATGGTCGAGCCTTGGATTCAGGAGGAGCAATGTGGTTGTCGTCCTGGCTGTGAAATAGTGGAACAGCTCTACACCCTCGAAGGGGCATGGGAGTTCGCCCAAACAGTCTACATGTGTTTTGTGGACTTGGAGGAGGCGTTCGACCGTGTCCCCCGGGGAGTCCTGTGGGCAGGTGCTCCGGGAGTATGGGGTACAACCAGTGCCAGAGTTTGGTCCGCGCTGCCGTTTCCAGTGAGGGTTGGACTCCGCTGGGCTGCCCTTTGACACCGATTCTGTTCATAACCTTTATGGACAGAATTTCCAGGCACAGCCTTGGTGTTGAGGGGGTCCGGTTTGGTGACTGCAGGATTAGCTCTCTGCTTTTTGCGGATGATGTGGTCATGTCGGCTTCATGGGACTGTGATCTCCAGCTCTCGCTGAAGCGTTTCGCAACCAAATGTGAAACAGCTGGATTGAGAATCAGCACCTCCAAATCCGAGGCCGTGGTCCTCAGTCGGAAAAGGGTGGAATGTCCTCTCCGGGTTAGGGATGAGATTCTGCCCCAAGTGATGGAGTTTAAATCAAAATCTAATTTTATTTGTATAGCCCATATTCACAAATTGCAATTTTCCTCATAGGGCTTAAGTATGAAGTATCTTGCGGACTTGTTCACAAGTGGGGGAAGAATGGAGCGGGAGGTTGTGATTTACCAGTCATTCTACGTTCCTACCTCTATGGCCACGAGCTGTTGGTTATGACCGAAAGAACAAGATTGCGGATACAAGCAACCGAAATGGGCTTCCTCCGCAGGGTGTCTGGTCTCTCCTTTAGAGATAGTGTGAGAAGCTCAGTCATCCGGAAGAGGCTCAGAGTACAGCCGCAGGTGGTTTGAGCATCTAGTCAAGATGCCTCCTGGAAGCCTCCCTGGTGAGGTGTTCCGGGCATGTCCCATTGAGAGGAGGCCACGTGGAAGACCAAGAACACGCTGGAGGTACTATGTCTCTCGGCTGACTTGGGAATGCCATGGGATTACCTCAAATGAGCTGGACAACGTGGCCGTGGAGAAGAAAGTCTGGGCCTCACTGCTAAAACTACTACCCCCAACCCGACCTTGGATAAGTGGAAGAAGACGGATGGACAGACAGAACCATACTATTAAACTACTGCAGCATAATAAAAGGTCTATTGCTGCTGCTGCTACTGCTGCTACTACTACTAATATAATAATAATTAAAGCTGCAAGCAGCGATGACCGGACCCGAGCACGTGCGCATGTTGGGGTATGCACTAGACCTTGACATGTTAAAAGTGACGTTTCCAACCTCCACCATTAACCTTCCCTCCAAAATAAAAAGACAAACACAGAGGCAAACATATGGAGATTTTTCATTGCGAAAGTCACAGAGAGTGCTTGAAATTTGAGGAGTCGCCACGGCCACATTGTGGGATGTTGGAAAATATTTCACCAACTTTTATTCCCCCATGGCTGAAGAGTAAGTTGACCAAGTGTGAAGCCGTTACCATTAAATGTGTAGGAGGAGTTTGATCATATGGGAGGTGTGGAAACAATGTCCTGTTTTCAATCACCAGCTGGTGGCGCTATGGGGGAGTGTCACTATGAGCATATGTAACTGCTCAGGCCGGGTCAAATGTCCACTCTATGAAGTTTGGTCAGGATCGGGCGACGTGTGGAAACGAAGTGCCGTGTTCATCGACCAGCAGGTGGCGCTATGGGTGGGTGTCACTATGACAATATATATGTGTTCAGGCTGGGTCAAGTGTCCACCCTATGATGTTTGGTCAAGTTATAAGTGACTTTATGTTTTGCGGCGAACACCAAGTTTGAGGCGTCGCCATGGGCACACCCTTCAAAAGTTGGAAAAGATTTCACCAACTTTTATTCCCCCATGGCTGCAAAGTAACCTGGCCAAGAGTGAGGCCGTTACCATTAAATCTGTAGGGGTGTTCGATAATATGCGAAGTATGGCAACAAACTGCAGTTTCCAACCACCAGCAGGTGGCGCTATGGGTGAGTGTCACTATGAGCATATGTACGTGTTCAGGCTGGGTCAAGCGTCCACCCTATTACGTTTGGTCAGGATCGGACAATGTTCGCACAAGTTATAAGTGACTTCGTGTTTTGTGGCGAACACTGGCGAGTCGCTCAAATTTGACGCGTCACCACGACTATACCCCTCAGAAGTTGGACAATCCTTCGCCAACTTTTAAATCCCCCATGTCTGAAGAGTAACCTGGCCAAGTTTCATGCCGTTAGCATTAGACCTGTAGGAGGAGTTAAATCATATGCACGGTGTGGAAATGGGCAGAAATGGCGCCAAATTGCATCTTCCGCTCAAAATGGCCAACTTCCTTTGGACCTGGCACCATGGCGTTATGAGGCTTTTTTGTGCGTCTGGGCATGACCAAGACGTGTAGCGAATTTCGTCAGGCTAAGCCAAAAGAACCCCAATGCGGAGGCCTTTTTGCAATGTCTGCAGAGGCATTTTGCAACGCAAATAGAAACCATGGCCCAATTGCGCCGTTTCATTCCACGCCTGACGTGTCTGGTGGTTTTTGTGACTTTTCGAGCAAGTTTGGTAAACAATAATAATAATAATAATGATTAAAGCTGCAAGCAGCAATGACCGGGCCCGAGCACGTGCGCATGTCGGGGTATGTGATGATCCAAAAGTTGTCTTTTCGCACCAAGTCAAATTTCTTCAACAGCTTATCACATGACAAAAACACTCCATCTTCAAATAGATCATTAATGGTGCTTAAACCTTTAGCATGCCACTGTTTTCAATACACAGGTTTCTTCCCAATGCAGACATCAGGATTATCCCACAACAATGAATATCTTTGTAGAGTATGTGTAAGTTTAAACAGTTTATGAACTTTACTCCAGACATCCCTTGAATGTATTGGATTTGTAATATTAGACCTTCTTTGTGATAATACTTCTATAGGCCAGAATGGCGAGCACATCTCCTTTTCTACTTACATCCAAGCTGTTTCATCCTCTGCAGCCTGCCAGTACCTTGCTATTTTAGCCATCTCAAAAGCTAAATAATACAATCTAAGATCTGGCAGGCCCAGCCCTCCCTTCTCTTTATGTGCACATAACTTTCTCAACTTAATTCGTGGTCTTTTCCTATCCCATAAAAAATGTTCTATCACATCGTCCAGTTGTCTAAAAATGGTGGATTATATCTTAATTGGTAGCATCATTGCCACATAAATGAATTGCAGGGCAATTAGCATTTTATTACATAGATTTTTCCCCACAATGTCAGTTTTACTTTTACCCACTTATCAAGGTTTATTTTCATCTTTTGAAATAAAGGGTTAAAGTTTAGTGCCATTAGTGTCATTTCATTAACATACTTCATGTCACTGGTTGGTGAAATGGGGTGGCAGGAACGGAGGGGCTCAGGCCCAATCATCGCTGCTTGCGGCTATATTCTACATATTGTTTCTCTATAATTAGATTTCTGTAATTTCTGCTTTTTTACCACTCATACTTTTTTAAAGCATATAAGAAGGCACACCCCATCCCAAAACTATTCAAAGAAATTCTGCCTCTGTTGGACAGCACTATACTAGATATAATCACTGTCACTGTCATCTGGTTATGTACCATAGTTCTTTAAGGTAGCTGTAATTAAACCTCTCCTCAAGAACCACAGTCTGGACCCAGAGGTTTAAAATAACAACAGACCAATATCCAACATCCCCTTTCTCTCTAAAATCTTTGAAAGAGTTGTCACCAATCAGTTAAATGATTTTCTTCACACCAATAGTTTATATGAAGACTCATCATAGCACTGACACCGTGCTTGGCCCAATGTTATTTATGTTATACATGCTGCCATTAGGGAACATTATTAGAAAAAAATGTCCATTTTTATGCAGCTGATACCAAGTTGTACATTTCAATGAAACCACATGAAACTAATGAACTACTTAAACTCCAAGCATGTCTCAGAGACGTTGCAACTCTGTCCATCCTTGGGAGTGGGATCCCTCACATGCGTCTCTTCCGCAGGTTTCTGTGTTTTTTTCCCTTGTTAAAAGGGTGTTTTTTGGCAGTTTCTCCTCACCCTTGCTGAGGGTGTAGGTCAGAGGATGTCGCACCCTGAACTCTTTGTTAAAGCCCTATGAGGCAAATTGCAATTTGTGAATATGGGCTATCCAAATAAAATTTGATTATTTATTTTTCTAAATGCTAATTCGTACCTGCTATCCCTGTGGCCTCTGTACAGTGACAATTCCCCACTGTGAGACTAATAAGGGAATTTTTCATCTTATCCTATAGCTACTAGGTTTGAATTCATAACAACAAGAGCAGCAAGGCCTGGATAGTTAAAGCACATTTCAGGACAAACATCTACAACTCCCTTTCTTTTTACAAAACTGGAAGAACTTCAACACTGTTGAACACCATGGCACAGGACAGGTCAACAGTTTTTCCACGCAAGACAAACAAGGGTACAGTATATACTTACAATCTCTGAAGCAGCAGGCAGTAATCCACCAGGACTGGAACCACATCCTGAAGACACCAACACAGAAGCGGAGACGAGTGTGATTTCTAAGTGTCGCTTTTCATTGTACTTTTCATTGTACTTCATTGTTTTTTGGACATTGTTATTTAATATTTTTGTTGCCTTTTACATTTTTAGGATCCGCATTATTCTAATCACAATACTTGATAGGTTTTATAATCCAGTTTGCCTGTTCTTAACCTGGAGATCTGTGATGCTGTATTTTCAGATCATATGCGTCTAATATTTGATGTTGCTCTTACTAGCAATAGAGCTGTTAAACTGCGTCCTGCTGCCCGGCGCTGTCATATTATTAACCCTTAAAAACCAGGCAGCCAAAAACTAAATCTGAGCCCTGGCTGAATGATGCGACATGTGCTGTCAGACGTGGATGCTGTAGAGCTGTGCGGAGGAGCGGGCGAATCAGCTGTCAGTGTGTGTGCATGTATCAGTCATGCGCCGGTTGATCCACATTGAGCGGTTGCAAGTCACCAATAAAGCAAACGTTTCTAAAACAAGTGGTGGGGAGGCAGATCAGGTACATTTTATCTCAAGGAGATTGAATCGAACCCAACTGGATTTTTGGGGTTTTTTTGGCGTTTCACCTCTCATCCAAGAGGCTTCATCAGTTCATGCTCGCTGACTAGGCTGGGACTAGTCCAACTAGCTGGTGTGGAGGTCCAACTATTTAACCTCTTAGGGGGCGGTCACATGGCCAGTAGTATCGATGGATCGTCAGTGCTCCATTTATCCAACGACAGTCGTTAGATTGACGGTCGTTGGGGGTGGTGAAAAGTTGTCTACGACTTTGTTAGTGTCCTATTGTGTTATAACGACGTTGGAGTCACATGAGGCCATTTGTGAACAGCTGTTGTTCTTAGAGGCTATGTTGTTGAATCTCCTGGGAAGCGATGAAAGGACAGCATTGTAAATTGGAGATAGGTGGTGTCACAGACCGCCTCCTCTGTTTAGAGATGGCTTTTCAATTTTGGCATAGATGGCTTCCTTTACTCCTCTTTCAAACCATCTATCATCTCTGTCCAAGATGTGAACATTGTTGTCCTCAAAGGAGTGAGCTTTCTCCTTGAGATATAAATAGACAGCAGAGTCTAGACCTGAGGAGTTAGCCCTCCTGTGTTGGGCCATGCGTTTATGTAGCGACTGACTTCAGGTACATTTTTTTTAATATTGATACTTGCGGTCCAAGTCACTGTTCGTGCACTTGCGCAAGTGCGCAACTTAAAGGGAGCATTGCTCGCGCACAATTGCAGCAGCTTAGACGCAGTTTCGAGGGAACATTGGAGTGTACCTGCACACCACTGGCATGTCTGCGTGTCGCTCTCTCTCTCTCTCTGTGTGAATCTTCAGCGGTCTATCTCTCTGAATCTGTGGCTCTCTCTCTGTGAATCTGTGGCACTTGGAGTTGAAAGTGTGGCATTGAAAGTGTGGCACTGAATCAACTCTTTCAAACGTTTTTAATGATATCTTCTTCTTTTAAAATGATATATCTACTGACTTCGGTGACTGTGTTGTTTGTACTCTCTGACACAGTGGACCAAGACATCCTGATCTCTTTGGGGCAGTGGGTGGGCATTGGGGGCATTGCAGTGAAAAGGTCATATTTGACTGATTGACCATGTTGTATCTGCCTTGGTGACACTCACTCTTTCTCTGCTCCTCTCCCATGTGGGGTACCACAGGGCTCAGTTTTAGGCCCCTTATTATTTTCACTTTATTTGCTCCCTCTCGGTTCCATACTTAAGCGTGGCATCATGTTACACTACTATGAAGATGATACCCAGATCTGCGTGCCACTTAAGAAAAAAGGCAAGTACAGGGGGTCCTCGAGTTACGACGGTCGCGAATTACGTTGTTTTCGTGGTTACGACACATCTTCCTTGTTTCGGCTTAAGCGGTTTGCCCCGTAAATATGTACAGACTTCGCACGGGAACTAGTTGGGGAGCGCTCTCTCTGTCTCTCTGTCTGCAGCGGCAGCCGGTAAGGAGATGCACACGGACACAGATGCGTTCGGGATCGTGGCAATACCGTAGGTTTATTCACAACACAGGGTCTACACGGTTGATATCAGAAATCTAAAGGAAATGCTCATTACACTCGTGATATCAACCCCTACAGTGACAAAAGGCAATTTCCCATAGTAAACTCTTATTGTAGGGTGGTGTTATAGCAACATCTAGCAGCACAATGTATGCACAATGGCACAATGAATGTATGTTCCGACTTGCGTCGAAATTCGGTTGCGACACATTCTCAGGAACGGATCTCCGCCGTAACTAGAGGACCCCCTGTACTCCGTTGGACCTTTGTTAAACTGTCTTGAGGACATAAAGGCACGCAACTTTTTCAAAACTAAATGACGATAAGACATAAGTGATGGTTTTTTATGACTGGGACCCCATCTGTTAGACCTGGGTTCCTTGGCTCAGTACACCAAGCATGTTGTCATAAACCTGGGTGTGAAAATGGACCCTCAAGCTTGATGGTCAAGTCAAAGCAGTCGTAAAATCAAGCTTTTTTCTCTTGAGGCAGCTGGCCAAAATAAAGCTAATTCTTTCTCGATAACGTTTTGAGACGGTAATCGATGCCTTCATTACCACTCGGCTGGATTACTGTAACGCACTGTATATGGGTGTCATTGGGGCCTCCCTCGCTCACTTACAATCTGCCAAATGCAGCAGCAAGACTTTTAACATGTAAATATGAGCGCATTTCCCCCATTTTAGCATCACTTCACTGGCTGCCCATACTTTTTAGGATTCATTTTAAAATTCTTTTATTCACTTTTAAATTCCTCAATGGCTTTGCCCCACCCTACCTTTCTGAGCTGTTACACCCCTATATGCCCACCCGCTCTCTCAGGTCAGCTGATCAGCTACTCCTGAAAGTACCAAAGACCAAGCATAAGCTCAGAGGGGATCGTGCTTTTAATGTTGCAGCCCCCAAGCTATGGAACAATCTGCCACTGCACATTAGATAGGTCTCTACACTGTCTGTTTTTAAATCTCTTCTTAAAACCCACCTCTTCTCCTTAGCGTTCGACATCTAGGTTGTAGAATTTACAATATTTTACTGTCTTTTTTTTAACATGTATACTCTATTTATTGTATGCCTTTTATTACTATTTCTTATATTTATGTTTTGTTATCTGATCTATTTATTTTACTGTATTTATTTTATTCCTGTTCAGCACTTTGGTTTCACCTGAAAGTGTTGAAATGCTTTATAAATAAAGCTGGATTGGATCCTGTCCTGGGACCACTGCCAGGCTGCACCACTCTCAACCTGACGTACCTTAAAAACACCTTTTATGACAACATTCATCCACCGTCAACTAGTCTGACGGTGGGCAACCCCTCAATATCTGGAATTTGGTTTCAGGTTAGCCCAAGACACCTGCACCTGCACCCTTAGAGCAGTAATCTTCAGATCAGATTTGAATCTGTCTCAGATGTCACCAACTAAACGCTAACTGACTACAAGAAGCACACCTAAAACAAAGTGAAGCTAACCTAACTGCTGCTCCACCTGCCCACATCAGATTCCATACAAAAACATAACTAAGCTCACAGGCTGGAACTCCACACAATTTAACAAGCAACTTGGTGTTGTGTCCATAGAGTGTTTTCTGAAAAGGAGTGGCTCGGGAGGTACAGTAAGTCTTTCACAAACCAGAAGATTCAATCCCCAGTTCCTCAAGTCCAGTCCAATCTTTGGGGACAACACTTACTCCCAAATGGTTTCAGTATGTGTGTATGTATGTGTGTGTGCTACAGTGCGCTGGGCACAGCAGCGCTGTATAAATGTGTTTGAGAGGGTAGATAAGATAAGATAAGATAAGATAAGATAAGATAAGAACTTGTACTCTAACTCGTGTGTTATATACAGGTGTCATTTCACCCTGCTTTAGACTTTACACAGATTGAAATGGGAGCTGTTGATATCCAACTCTTTTCACTCAGAAATTACTATTAAATAACCATGCTGATTCTGTATGAAGCGCACAGCTATGATGATTCAATGTATGTCTGTATAATCTCAGCTGATAATACTTTCTAACTGTGTTGACTCTGCTGCAAGCTAAATATTGTGAGGGCTGTTCTTTAATCTTACATGGAAATGTTGCTCCATCACTTGGATTTTGCCTTGTTCTGGACATTTCTTCAAAGTATGCTCAGTTAACAGGCAAAGGATCTCCACCATCTGCGACACATCAAAACAAAGCACAAGAAAATCACTGTCGTGGTGCACACATTTCATACAGCTAATACTGAATTTTTGCTCTTACCTTGTCACCTACTACTCCCTTTCTTTTTATTGGCTCACCAAACAGGCCTGAAATAAACGTACACAGTCTTGATATCATCCATCTATCAACAAATGATTTTATATTGATTATCTTTTATTTCCATATCATCGCATATATACATGTGACAATCATTACACTTTCTTGAAAAAAAAATCATTCTGTGTTTAATGTATTTACAGAGTCATTCAGTGCTATAAAAGATTCGAAGAAGTAAATTAAGTAAACCAATCATATGATGTGTCCTATAAAAAAAAGTACAGGCAAATAATGAGTTGAATGAATAATTATTAATGATGTGAAAAGCTCAGGTCCCTGCCAATTGCCAAGTGATCAGTTTCACAACAGAAGAAAACACATTTAGTTATCACCTGTAAACTTGCCTGTTAACAATATTAACATGGTTCAACTATTTTTCTATTTTTTGAATTTTTGTTTGTGACATAATTATTTTATACCCACCAACCACAGCCTTAGCAGTTCCCTCATGGAAGGACCAGGCCAAAGCAAGTGCTTCAACAAAATGCTCCTGTTTCAGGAGGCAATCAATACGCTGGACATAGACAGAGACAGAGACCAGGGCATGGATCAAAGGGAGCCGTAGAGTATTGGAAAAAATAATAATAAACACTAGTTTTCCTGAAAGAGGAGAGCGAATTGCAGAAGTAGGGTACCACGGGACAAGGTCACATCTCCCCCAGTATATACAATATGAATGTAACCTACAATTCAAAACTTGGCTTGCACATTTTGTTTTGTTCTGTACTCACCTCTTCTTCACACAGCATTACCAACACACATTTTCAATATAAAACGGGGCATTATTCTATATCTGGGTGGATGTTTCAGTATTAACAGGTTCACATTGCCTACATACCTATATTTTACATTTGGTTAATAATTTGGGCTTGTATCAAAGCAAATTTGCTCATATTATGAAGAAGATATGATGAAGATATAATATGAAGAAGAAAGCTTTATTCGTCATTGACACAGTACACTTATACAGTACACTATATAACAAAATTTGGTCTCTGCTTTTAACCCATCACACACGTGTGAGCAGTGGGGTGCTATACAGTACAAGGCGCCCAGGGAGTAATTGGGGTTAAGGGCCTTACCCAAGGGCCCAGCCCTTGGTTTCACGACCAATGCTCTAAACTCTATTAGGCTGCTACACAATATAAAAATAATATCACTGCATACCTCTCTCCAGTTCCGAAGAGTCATAATGTGTGCTGACTGCAAGACAACAGAATATACACTGTTAAAGAAAACCCAAAAGCTGACCCAGACACTTCACTTTCTTTATTTTAAAATGTTACACCATGAGCTTCAAACTCACTGGCTTTTGATTTCTAACCGAAAACAACTTCCTAACAATTTCTATTAAAAATTCACTATGCAATTTCGCATGGTTTCAGCGCGATTTCATTTTTGTCTCAAATCATAGGCCTCTCCCCCTGATCGGCTAGCTCATATGGCGGTGATTCGATGAATATGTGCACTCACACAAAGCTCCATCCCCAACCATCTTGTTGGTGATTGGCTGGAACATAGTTTGTCATTGTTTTGGTGCAAAGCCAGTGCCCCTAGTGGGTTTTTTTGGTGTTTACGACCACTGTGTTGTCTCCCGAGACCGTGCTTTTTCACAATGTATTCAGGGGGCAGGCAGCTAGCGGATCAGGAGGAATTTGAGACGAAAATTACATCAAGCTAAAACCATGCAGGATCTCATAGTGCACCTTTAAGCACCTTGTTTGATTCTATACACACAACCAGCATCTTCTTTGGAAAAGAATCCCTCGTCAAATCTTAACAAACATACCCGTATTTGTCTGGGAGAGATTCTTTTCAATATTTTATGGGTGTTTTATTGTATTGTATGCATGGTTAATTTACAGGGCAAACAGTCAGTGATAATATAACTGCAACTTACACAAGTGTACTGATACAAACACCAAACACCACATAAAACTAAAATCTGTGCAAATGATTATTGCATATGTTTTGTTCATGATTTAAAAAGCACAAAATAAAGAAAGAAATCTTTCATGAATTGTATGTGTGATGTTTACTGTGTTGTTTGTCAGGACAATACACGTAGTATTGTCCTGACAAAAAAGCAGGACAGGGACTTCCTAAAAACAATATGACATTATTAACACATTAGTTTTAATGGACATAAGTAGCATATAGCAATTTCTGTAAGCTGCTATCTCCTATCTGTAAGCTAGGCTGAACACATCCTGGACGGTTTTGTGTTCTACATACTGGAGGCACTGACATAAACCAATTCTGGTATCTCCTCTGAGAGTCAACAGAGTCAGGGTTTGCATTTGCTTTTAATGTAGCTGGCAACTACTGCTGGTCAGTGTGTAGGAAGAGAGAGTTTACAGCCCACAGAAACACCTCACAGCTGCTGTACACATACAAACATCAGATTAAATAATTAATTACCTTTGTGCCCAAATAGACAATCTGCCCTGCATAGCTTGATACAGACTGGTAGCAGGCCTTCTCTCCCACTAAAGCCTGAAAACACATTCACACTGGTAAACTTGCAAAGTAGAAGAAAAGTAAAGATTAGTCAAAAAATGTTTGATGAACCAGCTAGCACATGAACAGGGAGTGAGTAGAGTGTTATAGAGTGGAAGGGACATCTTCCTTCTGCCTTCATTACATCCATGTCTCATTAATGGACATTACTAATTCCCTTTTTCCCCCAAAGTCCTTGTGCTCTATTGTTGCAGAACGAGGTGAAACCACAAACAAAGGTGTGAACTAAATTTCTCTTACCAGAGCCTGAGAGACATTCCCTCCAGTGGCCAGTGATTTGAAATGTCTGCTGTTATAGACTAGTTGCACTTGCTCCAAGTCCAGAGTCTCCAAAACATCCCGACTCGGCCAGTCCACGGTTTGTAGCTTTTCATGACTGTCTAAAAGGACAAGTGTACGACTGTTGATCCACTGTAGAAACAAAAGAGGAGTAAAATAGGTTAGGTACAACACCACTGTCACAACTTTCATTTTACACAACTGTCTTTGTCTGCAGTGGATCCAAAATCGCCCCTCTGCCAAAGACAACCACCATCAGCAGTCCGAACGACTACCGTCCGGTAGCACTTACGCCTATAATCATGAAGTAGTTTGAGAAGCTGGTACAAACCCACATCATCTCCAGTCTTCCTCCCCGGTGGGACCCCCACCAGTTTGCCTACAGAGCCAACAGATCCACAGAGGATGCCAGAGCCACAGCTCTCCATCATGCTCTGTCACACCTGGAGCAGCAGGGGAGCGACACACGGCTACTGTTTGTGGACTTCAGCTCAGCTTTTAATACCATCACGGACTTCCTGATGAACTGCTCCCAGAGGGTGAGAGTAGGCCCCCACATCTCCTCAGCCATCAGCCTCAGCACCAGCTCTCCTCAGGGCTGCGTGTTGAGCCCACTACTCTACACCCTCTACACACATGACTGTGTCCCCACACACTCTAGCAACACCGTTATTAAGTTTGCTGATGATACCACCGTGGTAGGGCTCATTTCGGGGGGACTTAATATGGAATATCAACACAATGGCAGTTATTAATAAGGCACAACAGAGACTGTATTTCCTGAGACTACTCAGAAAGAACCAGCTCTCACAGAAACTGTTAAAGGAATTTTGTTGGTGTGATCACTCTGACCTGCTCTTTGTCTACTCTGACGTGTCTGGTGCCAATGACCTGTTCAGTCAGTTGACCTGTTTGTTGTATGAAGTAATGCCTTCTTATTATGTCTTGAATGCCGTGGCTAGTCTTGTACCAGGGACAAGAATTCTTATCATGTCTTGAATGTCATAATCAACCTTGTACCAGGGACAAGAGTTCCCGTCCCAATTGGAGAGATGTATGTGTGTGTGTCAGCTATCTTAGTAAACGCCCAGGTCCAGAAGTTTCTACTCCAAAGCTGTAACTGTACTCAACAACGTAAAATTATGTGTGAATGTAAGACCTTTCTAAATTTTGAGATGTGTTGTTCCTTTATTTATTTTTATTTTATTTCGAGTTTACGTGTTTAATTGTTTTAAAAAGCACTTTAAGGAAAAGCACTTTAAATTCTGTTGTACTTGTGACAATGACAATAAAGACATTCTATTCTATTCCATCCTAAGAGTTAGGAATCAGAAACAAAGTTGAGTGACATGTAAGACGTGCTTAGCTATGGCTCCTCAAATATGTGACTTTTTATATGTTTTAAACTACAGTTTTTTAAGTCTGGGCCACTGTGCTCAGTGTTTTGTGTGTTCTAACTTTAACTGGCCCTGAAGGGCCACCTGCAGCAGTGACAGATGGCAAGTAAAACAACACACACCAAAACTTCAAAAGCAAGCCGAAACAAGCCTCAGGTGTCACCTGAGAAGGAGGCTGGGGACGACAAAGATAACTTGTTGTCGAGCATCCCGCAAATGAAAGACAAAATTCAGTCAGATTTGATCAACAACTTCGTCCCTGTAGTATTGCGGTCCGTCAAGAGAGAAGTGTCGGCGATTCTGGAACCTCTGGAAAGAAAGTTGAGCTTGCTGAGTGAGTCTGTTGTGGAATTGGAGAGAGCGGCTGGCTAACAGAGCTTCAAGTTAAGGTAGCTTCCCTGACGAGCCAGGCTGATTCCCTAACCAAAAAATGTGATTATCTGGAAGGCTGTTCAAGGCTGAATAACATCAGTTTGGTGGGTCCCTTCAGAACCTCTACTTGGTCTTAAAGATAAACCGATCCTGCCAGGCAGATCTGTGTAAGCCCAGGAGTGGAGTAGCCCCCTGGCCATTTATTGTCAGGGTAAACCTCTTCCAAGTCCACAACGAGATCCTACGAAAATTGTCTCAGGCTTCGCCTCAATCCTTCAAAGAGAAAAGGGTTTCCGTTTTCCCTGACTACTCCCCAGCTATGGCTAAGAGATGAGAGGCAGTCACAACAACGAAGCGAGAACGTCATTCCTGCGCCAATGTCAGGTTTGGGCTTCACTATCCAGCGACGTTACAAATAACTTTATCTGACAGTGATTTCTTTTAGTGTTTCTTAAAACCAGAAAGTTTCCATTTGAAATGACTTTAGTTTTGTGTCATGTCAGTGATCTGCTTTTTTTCTACAACATTGAACAACTGCGTGAACATCCTCCGAGACTGGTGATTCCATAATTTTTGCCAGGAGTTGCATATGAACCCCCCACCCCCCTGCTGATCACAACACTGCCCGTAATTCCGAAGGACCCATACTAACCCATACTATCTCCCAACAGAATACTCCTCCATGATTGTTGTTGCTGTTTAGATCCCTCCCTCAGCTGATGCAGCTACAGCAGTAGACTGTGTTCACTCTGCTGTGTCCAGATGGCACAGCACATCACCGCTTTCATTACCATCACTGGGGATTTCAACCACACCAACCTGAACTCTGTGTTACCCACTTTCCACTAGTATGTTTACTGCCCCATCAGAGACAATAAAACAATAAAATAATAGACCTTTTGTATGCTAATGCTAATACAGATGCATACACTGCCAATGCAACTCCCCCCGAGCATGTTTGATCACAACCTGGTCCAGCTGACTCCCAAGTATGTTCCTCTAGTTAAGAGGTTTCCTGTGGCCACCCGCTCATTGAGGTTTGAGTACACAGGAGGCTGACACGGCTCTACAGGACTGCTATGAGTCTGCAGACTGGGGCGTGCTCTGCATGCCTCATGGGGAACACATCAACTCCATGACAGACTGCATCACAGTATACATCAGATTCTGTGAAAATACGGTTCTCCTTGCCCATACTGTAAACTGCTACCGCCACGACAAACAATAGATTACAAGGGCTCTGAAGACCCTTCTCAACAAAAAGAAGGAGGCCTTCAGACGTGGGGACCTGAAGGAGCTGAGGAACATATAGCGAGACCTGAAGGAAATGCTGATGCAGGGCAAAGACACCTACAGGCGGAAGCTGGAGTCCAAACTGAAGCAGAACAACACGAGAGAGGTGTGGTCCAGAAAGAAGACCATCACTGGATTTAATGTGAAGGAGACTGAAGGCACCGTTGAGAGGGCAAGCCAGGCAAGAGCTGCTTGGACACTTCCTCACCTCCTGAGTGTGCTACCGCCCTCACCTCCATCCCTCCCCTCCACCTCTCCTCCTCTACCCCCAATCCCCCTCTCTGTGACAACCACCCAGGTCAGGAGACAGCTGGGGAGACTACAGCAGAACAAGATTGCAGGCCCTGATGATCTCAGCCCCAGGCTCCACAGGGCCTGTGCCGCCCAGCTGGCTGGATGTGGTGGTTAGTGATGTAGGACCCCACAGGGTACTGTGCTGCCCCCCTTCCTGTTCACCTTATACACCTCTGACTATCAATATGACTGTGCGTCCTGCCACCTGCAGAAGTTCTCTGATGACTCTGCGGTGGTTGGGTGTATAAGGGATGGACGGGAGGAGGAGTACAGGACAGTGGTGGCTGACTTTGTGCAGTGGGCTGCTGAGAATACCATGCTTCTGAATGTGGCCAAGATAATGGAGATGGTGGTGGACTTCAGTAGAAAAAGAACAGCTCTACAACTGCTGAGGGTGTTGGAGGAGGACATAGGGATGGTGGAGGAATACAGATTTCTCTGTGATGAACAACAGGCTGGACTGAAAGTTTAACACCAGTGCTGTGTACAGTAAGGGGATGAGCAGGCGCTTCTTCCTGCGGAGGCTGCAATCCTTTAATGTTTGCAGCAGGATGTTGGAGTTGTTTTACCAGCCTGTTGTGGCCAGCACAATTTCTTTGTGGTGGTGTGCAGGGGGAGCAGCAATGGAGGCGGTGAAACCAACGAACTCAACAAACTGATTAAGAAGGCCGGCTCCGCCACTGGCTGCAAGCAGGACACCGTGGAAACAGTGGTGGAGAGGAGGATGCTGAACAAACTGCTCTCCATCATGGAGAACCTCGATCATCCTCTCCACCACATCCTCCAGGCTCAGGGGAACACATTCTCAGATAGCTCCGTCGTCACAAGGACAGATTCAGGAAGTCATTCCTGCCATCAGCCATCAGGATCTACAACAACTACAACAACTCTCTGTAAAAACTGACTCTGCTCTTTTGCACATGTCCATCACTTTACAATGTCTCTTTGTGAGACTAATATTAGTGAGACTACATCAGTCTCCTAACTTGTGTCATTGCACTTTACCTTATTTGTCTTATTGCACTACTATAATAAATGCTACTATTTATAATCATTGTCACCCCTTCCACCGTTGTTCTGTTATTCCTGACTGCAACAGTCAATCAAGCTATTCCGCTATTTTTTAATACTCGTTCCCATTGTAGTACTGGTACAAGTACTGGTCAACTCAGTATGTACTTTACTTTTCATCTGCCCTCCCATGTTTTGTCC
This sequence comes from Trinectes maculatus, assembly GCA_016785345.1. NCBI lineage: Eukaryota > Metazoa > Chordata > Actinopteri > Pleuronectiformes > Achiridae > Trinectes > Trinectes maculatus. The sequence goes on from JAFBJQ010000145.1 coordinate 23,910, forward strand.
CTTGCTCTTGTTCTTGTGATTGTAGTTTATGAACATTTCTGTACTTTTGTGTAATCATTGTTGCAGCTGTGACAAAAGAATTTACCCTCGGGAATGAATCAAGTATGTCTATCTATCCATCTATCCAACCAAATTGACCATACTTGTACCCAACAGTGGACAGATTCAAAGCTAAACATTCACAGACTGAATGTTGGACTAGGTTAACCAGAGAGTCCTTAAACACCTGCTGATTATACACTGGGACAGTACCAGGCACCTTGAGAACTTAAAAGGTGTTTACGTGGGGAAAGAAATGCTGCTCTGTTTTGAGTTAGGTACTTACACTCAGATTAATGATGTCACAGCTCAGGAGGAGTTGTCTTTGTTTGATTACATGGATGGTTCCTGTCTCCTCCTTCTTAACCTAAGTAAACAGAGTTGTAGAGAAGAACATTCAAACACTTCAAACTGTTGTGCCCATTCATCATACCCGAGACTGGACTTTTCACAATGTATTCGGGGCCAGGCAGCTAGCGGATCAGAGGAGATGAAAATCATGAAAATCATGCTGAAACCATGCAGGATCGCATAGTGCACCTTTAAGATGAAGTTAGAGGTAGTGCATATAAGAGTCCATACCTGGAGGAAGTGGACTGTATCTCCTTTGCAAAATGCCAGGATTGGGTTCACTGTCTTCTGAACAGGAACAAACTGCCAGGCCAGCTGAGGGACACTGGAGGGATCAGACTGGTAAAGGAAAATCACATATTTTCACATTTTGGAAGTGAGTCTTGATTCCATAATTACTTTGACTTATATACATACACACAAACACACTTACAATTACATATGTTTATACACAACTGTGCCATTAACGTAGTAACTGCTTTTATTAATTTGAGCCAATTTCCTTTCAATAACAACAATCTTAACAGGCAGACACATAAACATATACAGACCCTGTTGTAGGGAAATGTCATCCACACTTTCAGGGAGGGCTTCAGTCCAATCACCAGAATCTGTTGTGAGAAAAAAGAGGCAAAATCAGCAAACTTTATACAATTCTGAACAGAGCAGTGTGTGTGAGTTGCACACTTTTGTGAGAGAGGCCATTGCCAGTAGAGAGCAGTGTGTGATGGGATGATCTCTGAAGTCTGGAGGAGTACGCAGCGGTTCAATACAGCAGACCTCCCCTTTAGAACCACTAAAGAGACACCGGGACTCACAGGAGCGCATCCCCATCACCCTCCTGGAAACAGGGAGGAAAAGATAGGAAGAAGAGAGTGACAGTAACGAGACCATTTAGATTGAGAGCTCTGTGATTATCATTCTGCAATAAGAAAAAAAGAAAGCCCTTGGCTTGGTTGTACTTCTTTAACCAATCACTCATCGTGATCCTGGGCCGCATTTGACCCAGGAGGCAGTGCTGGAGACAGAATATGATCCGGATTTTGCAACCAACACAAACCTGGGAATAGTGTTGATTGGGAATTTGGAGTTTGTTGTTGATTACTATGTTGTTGCATCCTCTATGTGCAATTTTTTTAAAGCACACAAAGAATTTTCAAATAAGTTATCTGGGCTTATTTTGGTTTGAATTAATTCAACGAGACAAATGCTGCAACTTGTGCAAAACCTGACTCACAATAACTACACTCATATTAAAATAAGGAATGTGAGAAACCACATCAGCCATGTAGGATGTTCTGGACTCTAGTCAGCTTTTGAAAGAACTTCTGAAAGAACTGGCTGGAGGGGTGATGACGCTTTTGAAACAAGTCATTTACCTGAAAACCAGCTCATAAACTGACCCTCCACTGTCATTGCACACTGCAAGAGTTGGATCATCTGTGAACTAGACACAAATACAGAGAACAAAAAACTAGGGACACAAATCAAATGTATCCAACTTGTGAATCATCCACACAGTGTAATATGAATTATCCTGCCTACCACTGGAACCTGGGTATTGTTCTCTCTCGATCGCTTTCTCTCGCTTTGTGTGTGTGTGTGTGTGTGTGTGTGTACCTTCACATGCAGTACAGCTGTCCCTGGAGGATGGGCATCAGTGATAGTTCTCAGAAGTTTCCCATTGGCCAGATCCCACATTGTAATCTAGTTTTATAGACCGAGAGACAGACACACAGAGAGGCACATATACACAAAGACAAACAGTGAGAGTGAGAGACAGACAGACATACAGAGACAGACAGAGTAAGGGAGTCAGACAGGCAGACAGATAGACAGACAGACAGAAAGTGAGCAATATACAGACAGACAGGCAGCAAGGTAAGAAGACAAACATAGACAGCAAAAGAGAGACAGGCAGAAAGAGACAAAGAAATAAAAGAACACAGACAGAGAGACAGACACAGATACAGATTGACAAGAGACAGGCAGACAGAGATTGAGATACAGACAGACACAGAGCAAGAGACAGGTAGACATTAAGACAAAGACAGACACAAAAAGACACAAAGAGACAGCGAAACAAAGACTCAGATTTTGCAGAAATGTCCCAAGAACCGCACAGATTGATTATTGAGGTGGAGCCTCAGATGTACACTGCTTACTACTGGAAGATACAACATCCCACCAGGAGATTCCTCTTAAAACTGCATACTGTTTATCTGTCAATAGTATTTAAAAACTGAGTTAACAGGACTACACTCAGCTCTTTAGTCTGCACAGCTAAAAAAAAAACACAGGACCTCTATTCTCTATTATTTTCACTGTCCCCACTTCTTTGTCTTTAATGCCAACTCAAATTCACCCACAAACTCACACAATGATGTATTTAAGCAACTGTAGGAAAGTGTAGAAAATCTGGAACCACCTGCAACGAAAGACCTGATCAAATGAATGTACCTGGCCTTCAGACATGAGGTATATATAATTAAAGTAATATGTAAATACTTTTACCCACAGTGTGTGATATTTGATTGTGTGAACCTATTTGCAGACCACATGCACACGTGATACGGGGAAGCTCTATTGTGGAGATAAAGGTTAATTTGCAATGTCATCAGGAAAAAAAATCCCATTTGAATCGTCTGGTAATGTCACTAGTTATTACCCTATATCCGTCCAAAATCTTATATTATTACATTACATTATACATGGACGTTTAAGTTTTTCTTAAATGTTTAATTAATTAAATGATTAATTACCTATGACATTATAATGTCAGAGAATGCATGTTTTCCTGTAAATCTATTACAATTTTTCAAATAACCCCATTCCTGAGGCTCCATATTTTTTTAAACAACAAATACCTAAAACACTAATGTTCCTATTACTTATGTTACTCAAATATAGCTTGAATCATAACAGGCAGACTGATGTACCTGTACATAGAGAGTACATAGAGACAATATAAGAAGAAGAAAGCAGTTTAAAATCCATTTATCCAGACTCAGAGTTTCCAATTTTAAAAAGCATACAGTGTGTATTTTAAATAATTTTGATGGACACATGAAAACTGTGATTCAAAAAAACTTTATCAGAACAACATGCTGTGACTTCCAGTAGCGACATGTAGAGAGAGGACTCACACGCACAGGCTACCAGTGCAAGTTTTTTGTTACTTTCATTTTTGAACAATCTTTCTGTTAGCATCTCCATATAACCAGCGTTGCCTGACCTAGTTTAGTCAACCCTGCATAAGATGAGCAAACTTAAAAACACTAGGTCAGCCAACAACGTGGAAACTCCGGCAACATGTGCTGCTACGAGCTCTGCGGGCAAGCTAGCATTTTTCGCAGCTAACAACTCTCCGACATCGGCAAAAACTCCTGCAGCTCCCGGGTGTTAAGTTCATGTCCGAGGCATTGATGCAAGCGATGGGCCCTGATGTTTTCCCTGAATTGGAGAGAGCCCACCGGACCCCGACCTCCAGATCCGGCTGGAGATCATCCCCCCGCACGTTCCTGATCTGTTTATCCAGATTTCAACAGAAAGAAGCTGCGTTACGCTGGGACAGGAATCACAAGCCGATGTACCAAGGTACCACTATAAGAGTTTATCAAGATGTTAGCGCAATGCTCGCTAAAAAGAGAGCTGCGTCTGACGGTGTTAAACAAGCCTTGTACCGGAGGAACGTCAGATTTCACCTGCCATACCCGGCCCAGCTGTGCGTGATGTATGTGGGTGACGTGTTCACCTTCAACTCGCCTGATGATCTAGATCAGAGGTTTGGTAAGGAGTAAGACTATATTTGTCGTGGTTTGGTCTGTGTAGCTTGGAGGTGGTTAACCAGCTTTTGACATGTAAGATCACCTCTTCAACCCATCACGTCTGCCAGCGGTCTTAGGACCCGAGGTATGATCACTCACTGACATTATTGCTGGACTAATTGGTATTATACTGTACACAAGTACATATCTTGAACTCTTCTACCGTACAGACTGTTTCCTTCCAATATTTATGTTATACACGTTCTCATATATGCTTGTTTGTTTTACAGTTATTGTACTGCTGAACCATCTTTTTTTTTAACATATCATGATCACTGGGAGCCTTCCTGGGAATAAGTGTCAAGAGAATGTATCACCAGAAGTTTTTGGAAATAGTGTTTAGCCTGCAGCTTGCCTCAGGGAGAAGGACAAGTATAGGCCTAGTTCTAGTTCTGTTTTTGTTCTGGACATGGGATAGGGTTAGGGAAAAGGACACCACCACATTTTTGCAACAAATGTTCACCTTAGTTCACTTAAGAAACAAACATAACTGTGCACTTTATCACAACCATTGGTCTAACTTGTCTCTACTTACTACTCTTCATTAGCTGGAAAGTAAAAGGTTTAAATGTTAAAAGAGCCAGAATATTTAATCATTTAAAATACTTAAAATGCGACGTTATATTTCTACAGGAACCCCATTGACTGGTTAAAGATCAAGTCAGACTAAAAAAAGGATGGTTGGGGAATGTTTTCCATCACAATCTTAATTCTAAAACTTGTGGAACAGCCATATTGATCCATAAAAGAATCCAGTTTAGTGCGACCACTGTCACCTCAGACCGACAAGGTCAATTTGTAGTGGTTTCTGGGCTTCTCTGCCATACGCCTGTGATTTTGTTTAAAATCTGTGACCCAAATTGGGTTGATGATAAATTTATGGGGAAAATAATTTCATTAATTCCAGATTTTAACTCACAACAACTGATATTTGGCGGCAATTTAAACTGTGTAATGAATCCGGTATTAGACCATTCCAACTTTAAATCTACAAACCTGTCTAAAAAGGCCAAGCTGTTATCAGCCTTTATGAACCAGATAAGAGGTGTTGACCCCTGGCGTTCTTTGTTTCCACAAAGCAAGTCTTTTTCTTTTTTTCCTCTGTACACCATTTATATAGTTGAATAGATCGTTTTTTTTTTATTGACCAGACTCTTCTGCCCTTTGTCACAAACGCTGAATACTCAACTATAGCTGACATGGCTGGACGGCTATTAGCACGCCAACTTAAGTGCCGCTCCATGTCCCAACAGATTTCACAAATACAGAAAGATGATGGTGAACTAACTATTGACCCAGAAGAAATTAATGAAACATTCACCTCATTTTATTCAAATCTATTTACATCAGAGATAACAAATGATATTTTTTCAATGATCTCCAAGCTCCTTCTATAAAAACAAGACACAGGACTGAGACTGAGCTCCCCCTAAAATCTATGGAAATCATTTATACGATTAAAACAATGCAGACTGGGAAAGGTCTTACATCGCATCCACTACTCCAAAGCCAGACTTGACAAAATATACCCTAACACGAATGCAGGGTCCGACAGGTGTCGAAATATTCCTGAAAAACTGAGACAAAACCATGGTGTCCACGTGTGTGAAAAAATTGTTGTGATATCTGACACGGTAGATATCACTATATACACGGTAGATATACAATAATCTTTGTTTTTAAAAAAAGTGGGATTTTCCCGCCTTTTTGCCGTTTCCAATGATAGTGTGTGGCGTGGGCTAGAGTGCGTGCTGCCCAGCTAGAGTGGAGAGAGGCTAGAGGAAAAAGAAAAAATTTTCACAAACAAATCACCGTAAATCGGACCACGTTTGCCCCACATAGACAAAAAACGGAGGAAATCTTGTCAGGATTCCACAATGCAACTTTGGAAGCAGTGAGACTTATAGTTTAGGCTCAGCGAGGTCTGGAGCAACAGGCACCCTACTGATTCTCCCCATAGACTCCAATGTTAAATGAGCTCTGCAGATTCTGAGAAATCTTCCCATTCACACACTTTTTTCTCTCGCTCCTGTGGCCACATTTTTAAAGATATTCACACAATATTACATCATTTTGTTCGGCAGGTTCTCAGGACACTCACGGTGTGGTCGGTTTATCGATAGCACCTATAGTCTAGCAGTTATAAGGCCTAGATCGGGGACAGCGATCAGGGCCATTTCTCTTAGAAAACACAGCTGCTGTCTCTTACTGTGGCTTCTACACTGTGTCTCCATGACGATGGCTGCTGTCCTGCTGCTGTGCTGGAATAAGACAGTAGCAGCAGCACATTCTCCACACTGTGGCTTCTATACTGTGTCTGTTAGGACTGATGGGACACAAACTCACACTGATACACAGACATCACGTGTGCGCACATGCATACATGTGCATGTGTGTCTGCACACACATTCACACTTACACAAATGCATGCGCGCGTATGCATGCACACACACAGACACTCTGGCTCATATACTATGGCTATTTAAGGACATGGAAAAAAATATATGGACAGAGGTGATTCTTCCCTCTCTTTTTGGACTGATGGGACACAAACTTACACTGACACACACACACGTGTACACGCATGCACGCATGTGCTTGTGGGTCAGCACACACACACACACAGAAACAATTCAGACAAAGAAAAGTAACAGAGACTAAGAGACATACAAAATCAAGACACACTGACCCTCACTCTCTGTGTCTCACGCACTTGCACATACAAGCACGCACACGGACAAACGCACACACGCACACACACACACACACACACGCACACACGCACACACACACACACAAACGCTCCCTGTCACCATCTCTCTCTCTGTCCACATGAGTATGTTTTGGTTCATACGTAGCAGTGGCGTGTGTGTGAATCGGGCAGCAGCAGCAGGCCCGCTCAAAATTTCTAAGAGAAATTTTCTAGTTGCTTTTACAACACTGCTTGCACGTAGAAAAATTTTATTACATTGGAAATCTAAAAGTGTGTGAGACAACCAAGTGTGTCTCTGTGGTTTAATGGCCTAATGGAGTTCATACAGTTAGAGAACATAAAATACACTCTCAGGGGGTCCAGGGAAAAATTCTTTGCAGTCTGGGATCCAGTGCTGACGTATTTGGGTAAACTTAAGACTGTGCCTGCTTAGCACCACTTAGCAGCCCTCTAGCATCTACAGTTGTGATATTTATCCATGTGAACTATAGTGTGTAGTACACAACTTAAAAAAATAGTGAGCCTACGTGTTGTGTGTTTTGTTTTTTCCTTTCTTAATTTATTTATTCTTTTTTTTATTAGTATTATTAGGGCCCCAGCTGGAACAACAAAGGCCCTATTGTTTCTGAAGGAGTTATTATTATTATTAATAATAATATTATTAACATTATTAATATTGATGATATTATTAATATTAGGGTCCGAGCTGGAACACCGAAGGCCCTATTGTTTCTGAAGGAGTTATTATTATTATTAATGTTTACCAAACTTGCTCGAAAAGTCACAAAATTTGCTAGAGATGTCAGGTGTGGAATGAAACGGCGCAATTGGGCCATGGTTTTCATTTGCGTCTGTAGCGCCCCCTAGACAATGCAAAAAGGCCTCCGCATTGGGGTTATTTTGGCTTAGCCTGATGAAATCCGCTACACGTTTTTGACATGCCCAGACGCACAAAAAAGCCTCTTGACGCCATGGTGCCAGGTCCACAGGAAGATTTACTTTATTAATCCCAAATTGGGAAATTACAGCAGGGCATAGAACCAATCTTACAAGCAATATAAAAACATAAAATAAAGTAAAAAATAAAAAAATTAAAAATTATTAACAATATCAGAATATAAAAAGAAAAACAATATAAAGAAGTATATACAACAAATAATTAGGATGGTGATAAATAACCAATAGTGCAAATAACAGTCAGGTGCAATGGACTGAAGATGCTAATTAACAGTAAGGTACTTTGATGAAGACGATAATAAGGCACTAAGGTGCAGTGAAATGAGATGATAATAATAAACATAATAAAACAGTAGGATGCAGTGAAGTTAGATGATAATAATAACATAATAAAACAGTAAGAGTTTTACACATCAGGGTGAGGTCTTATTGTACAGTGCAATGGCATGTGGCAGGAAAGATTTCATGTATCTGTCCCTTCGACAGCGGAGCTGTAACAGTCTGTTAGAGAAGGTGCTCCGCTGTCTGTCCAGTGTGTGGTGGAGAGGGTGCTCCTCATTGTCCATGATGGATAGCAGTTTATTGAGTGTCCTCCTCTCCACCACGGTTTCAAAAGGCTCCAGCCTGAAACCCACTACAGAGCCAGCCTTCCTGATGATCTTATCAAGTCTGCTGGTGTCGCTGGCTCTGATGCTGCTGCCCCAACATACAGCAGCAAAGAAGATGGCACTGGCAACAACAGACTGGTAGAAGATCTCCAGCATCCTGCTGCACACGCTGAAGGATCGAAGCTTCCTCAGGAAATAGAGTCTGCTCATTCCCTTCTTGTATACAGCCTCTGAGTTGGATTTCCAATCCAGTCTGTTTCCAATCACCACTCCCAGGTATTTGTAGTCGTCGACCTCCTCTACCACCTCCCCCCTGATTTGCAGTGGCTGTGAAGGCGTCCTCTTCCTCCGGAAGTCAATCACCATCCCTCTGGTCTTGTTGATGTTAAGCCTCAGGTGATTTAGTTCAGTCCACTCCACAAAGTCTATCAGTGCCCTGTACTCACCCTCCCCTCCATCTCTTATACACCCAACAACAGCGGAGTCATCAGAAAACTTCTGCAGATGACATGACTCAGAGTTGTATTGAAAGTCAGTGGTGTATAAGGTAAAGAGGAAGGGAGAAAGCACAGTCCCCTGTGGAGCTCCTATATCACTGACCACCTCATCAGACAGGACACTGCCCAGGCGGACAAACTGTGGCCTGCGTGTCAGGTAGTCAGTAATCCAGGAGATCATTGAGCCGTCGACACCCATCACCCGCAGCTTCTCACCCAATAGCAGAGGCTGAATGGTGTTAAAGGCACTGGAGAAATCAAAGAATGTGACCCTCACAGTGTCTCCCCCACCATCCAGATGCATATGAGCTTGTTGCAGCAGGTAGATGACAGCATCGTCAACTACTAAATGGGGCTGATAGGCAAACTGTAAAGGGTCCAGAACCGTCTTCACCAGTGGCCTCAGCTGGGCCAAGACCAATCTCTCCAGGACTTTACTCACATGCGATGTGAGAGCGACTGGTCTGTAGTCTGCTGGTTCAGAGGGCATCGACTTCTTGGGAACTGGAACCAGGCAGGACGACTTCCACAGCAACGGAACCTTCTCCTGACTCAGGCTCAGGTTGTACAGAGGTCTCAGTACGGGAGCAAGCTGGCTGGCACAGGTCTTCAGGATCCTAGGGGTGATGCCATCAGGACCTGCAGCCTTTCGCTGGTCGAGTCTTTCCAGCTGCCTCTTCACCTGGCCTGTAGTCACTGTTGGGCGGGGGATGGTGGTGGTGGTGCAGTCATCTTCAGAGGAAGAGGAGGGGATAGTGCGGCGCTCTCCGTTACAAAAAGTAGGAAAAGTAACAGAAGAACTCGGAGAAAAGTGACAAAACGTAGTCCAGCCATGGTCTATTGTTAACAAATAAAAATGGTATGAAAGTGCGACATAAAATAAAATACAAACTACGAAAGAAACACAAAAGTTAAAAGACACGACGGGAGCTGTTGCTACAGGCAGCCAATCCACACAGCGGCATCTTGGAAGAGATCTCTGCCCATTTCCACACCGCGCATATGATTTACCCCAATGCGGAGGCATTTGGCTTAGCCTGACGAAATTCGCTACACGTCTCTGTCATGCCGAGACGCACAAAAAAGCCTCTTGACGCCATGGTGCCAGGTCCAAAGGAAGTCGGCCATTTTGAGCGGAAGATGCAAATTGGCGCCATTTCTGCCCATTTCCATACCGCGCATATGATTTAACTCCTCCTATAGGTTTAATGCTAACGGCATGAAACTTGGCCAGGTGACTCTTCAGACATGGGGGATTAAAAGTTGGCAAAAGTTTTTCCAACTTCTGAGTGGCGTGGCCGTGGCGCCGTCTCAAATTTGGGCGACTCACTAGTGTTCACCACAAAACACAAAGTCACTTATAACTTGTGCAAACATTGTCCGATTCTGAATACGTACATATGCTCTTTGTGACATTCACTGATAGCGCCACCTGCTGGTGGTTGGAAACGGCACTTTGTTTCCACACCACGCATGTGATCGATCGATCTCCTACAAATTTTATGGTAACGGCATCAAACTTGGTCAAGTTACTCTTTAGCCATGGGGGAATAAAGGTTGGTGAAATCTTTTGCAACTTCTGAAGGGTGTGGCCTGTGGTGACGCTTCAATCTTGGTGTTCGCCACAAAACCCAAAGTCACTTACAAGTTGTGCAAACATCGTCTGATCCTGACCAAACATCATAGGGTGGACGCTTGACCCGGCCTGAACACGTGCATATTGTCATAGTGACACCCACCCATAGCGCCATCTGCTGGTGGTTGGAAACGGCACTTTGTTTCCACACCTCGCCCGATTCTGACCAAACGTCATAGGGTGGACGCTTGACCCGGCCTGAACACGTAAATATGGTCATAGTGACACTCACTCACAGCGCCACCTGCTGGTGGTTGGAAACAGCACTTTGTTTCCACACCTTGCATATGATCGATCTCCTCCTACAAATTTAATGGTAACGGCATCAAACTTGGTCAAGTTACTCTTCAGCCATGGCGGAATAAAAGTTGTTGAGATCTTACCAATTCTGAAGGGTGTGGCTATGGTGACGCCTCAAACTTGGTGTTCGCCACAAAACCCAAAGTCACTTAGAACTTCTGCAAACATTGTGTGATCCTGACCAAACATCAAAGGGTGGACCCTTAACCCGGCCTGAACACATACATATTGTCATAGTGACACCCACCTAAAGCGCCACCTGCTGGTGCTTGGAAACGGCACTTTGTTTCCACACCTCGCCCGATCCTGACCAAACTTCATAGGGTGGACATTTGACCCGGCCTGAGCACGTACATATGCTCATAGTGACACCCCCCCATAGCACCCTGCTGGTGGTTGGAAACGGCACTTTGTTTCCACACCTTGCATATGATCAATCTCCTCCTACAAATTTTATGGTAATGGCATCAAACTTGGTCAGGTTACTCTTTAGCCATGGGGGAATAAAAGTTAGTGAAAGTTTTTCCAACTTCTGAAGGGTGTGGCCGTGGCGACGTCTCAAACTTGGTGTTCGCCACAAAACCTATAGTCACTTATAATTTTTGCAAAAATTGTGTGATCCTGACCAAACGTCACAGGGTGGACGCTTGACCCGGCCTGTACACGTATATATTGTCATCGTGACACTCACTCTTAGCGCCACCTTCTGGTGGTGGTTGGAAACAGCACTTTGTTTCCACACCTCACCCAATCATGACCAAACTTCATAGGGTGGACGTTTGACCTGGCCCGAGCACGTGCATATGCTCATAGTGACACTCCCCCATAGTGCCACCTGCTGGTGATTGGAAATAGGACTTTGTTTCCACACGTCCCATATGATCGAACTCCAATCTACACATTTAATGGTAACGGCATCAAACTTTGTCAACTTACTCTTCAGCAATGGGGGAATAGAAGTTAGTGAAATCTTTTAAACTTCTAAATGGTGTGGCTGTGGTGACCCCTCAAATTTCAAGCACTCTCTGTGACTTTGGCAATGACAAATCTCCATAAGTTTGCCTCTGTGTTTGTTTTTTCTAATGGAAGGAACGTTAAAGGTTGGATCCGTCACTTTTAACATGTCAAGGTCCAGTGCATACCCCGACATGTGCACGTGCTCGGGCCCGGTCATCCCTGTTTGCAGCTTTAATAATAATAATTATTATTATTATTATTGTTGTTTACCAAACTTGCTCAAAATGTCACAAAATTCGCTAGGGACGTCAGGCATGGCATGAAACTACGCAATTGGGCCATCGGTTGCATTGGCGTCGCAAAATGCCTCTGTAGCACCCCCTAGACATTGCAAAAATCCCTCCGCATTGGGGTTATTTTGGTGTAGCCCAAACACACAAAAAAGCCTCTTGACACTATGGTGCCAGTTACAAAGGAAGACGGCCATTTTGAGTGGAAGATGCAATTTGGTGCTATTTCTGCCCATTTCCACACCACGCATTTAACTCCTCCTACAGGTCTAATGCTAACGGCATGAAACTTGGCCAGGTTACTCTTCAGACATGGGGGATTAAAAGTTGGCGAAAGTTTTTCCAACTTCTGAAGGGTGTGGCCATGGCGACGACTCAAACTTGGTGTTTGCCGTAAAACACAAACTCACCTATAACTTGTGTAAACATTGTCCAATCCTGACCAAACGTCATAGGGTGGACACTTGACCCGGCCTGAACACGTACATATTGTCATCGTGACACTCCCCCATAGCGCCACCTGGTGGTGGTTGGAAACTGCACTTTGTTTCCACACCTCGCCCGATCCTGACCAAACTTCATAGGGTGGACGTTTGACCTGGCCTGAGCATGTGAATACGCTCATAGTGACACACCCCCAGAGCGCCACCTGCTGGTGATTGGAAATAGCACCTCCCATATGATCGAACTCCTCCTACACATTTAATGGTAACGGCATCAAACTTTGTCAACTTACTCTTCAGCCATGGGGGAAAAGAAGTTGGTGAAATCTTTTAAACTTCTAAATGGTGTGGCTGTGGTGACCCCTCAAATTTCAAGCACTCTCTGTGACGTTGGCAATGACAAATCTCCATAAGTTTGGCAGTGTGTTTGTCTCTTTCTCCTGGAAGGAAGGTTAGTGGTGCTGTGGTTGGAAACGTCACTTTTAACATGTCAAGGTCCAGCGCATTCCCCACATGCGCACGTGCTCAGGCACGATCATCGCTGCTTGCAGCTTTAATTATTATTGTTTTCATTATATCTTTTGTGGGGGACAGTTCATCCAAAATAATGAGGTGAGCATTGGTCTAAAGCTCTTTTGTGAATGTTGTGTCTATGTACAAATCCTGTGATATGAGTGCACAATAAAAAATATATTCAAAAAAGAACAACATACTGTAAGCATCAGTGGAAACCCTGTTGAACTTTAACCAGGTGCTAGAGACATGCAGATTCCTGTCTCCACCCGCTGAACATTTGTAAATGAATCAACTCCCACACACTGTCTGAATGTACTGTACACGGTACCTGTCCTTTTGCAAAGCCGCAGAGAAGTCGTGAGCAATCATGGTTAATACTGAGGGCAGAGACAGCTCCAAACTCTGCTCCAGTTGTCTTTGTACCCAGACAAAGCCGCAGGGCCTGGTTCGCATCTGGAGAGGGAGATGAAAAGGAGACTGCTGAAGGGCAGGTTTACAGAAGGTGAAGATGTTAAAATAAATTAAAAAGAGGAAGTCTTTGTTTTTTTAAAACTATGACAGTGAACAACCAAGAAACAAAACAGCACATCAGTGCCAAAGGAATTGCACAAATGAAGAGCTGGAAGATGCAAACAACAATATATCATGCACCAAAATGGCTCAGCCAAAACAAAATGGATATCAGCAAGAACGTCTCAGGGCCAGAACAAAAAAATTGACATATGTGACCATGAGTGACTCATCTAACAGGGATGTTCATACCTTTTCCTGCCCGGGCATCATCATGTCAGCAATATAAAGAGACATGGGTCAGCCCTGCTCAAATCAGTCAAAGCCAGAGAACATTTGAAGTCTACTTCTCTCACTAACACTGCAAACTGTTTATGGTAACTGTTGTGAGTCTTCATGAAACTATATTTCGAAAAACCATGTTGAACAGATCTGACAATTTTCAACAACAGTGATGCTGAGAGCTAAATAGATCACACAGATCAAACTTCTCTTTAGGAAAAAAGAGTGTTGCCATTATTTCAGTTATTTGCAGGTTTTTTTCTTCTCATATCAAGGCAGGCTGTTATATTTATTCGGAAGTTGTCTTCTGGTTGATGATTTGATGACTTGATTTGGTTTATGAAACACACTTCTATATATGCAGTGTTGGATAACACAAATGCCATTACTAACACTACTGCTGGAACGGCAGTTGTTAGTAAATCATCTCTTTAAATTCCAGTGATATTACTGTTCTATGTTCTAGAGTTGTTAGTGTTGCTTTCAACAGAACAGCAGTCTTATTTTATAGTGAATCATTTTCTTTCTTTTGTGCCATAGCCTAGTGAACATGGCAGACTGATGGGTCCTCACCCTGCTGACGTTCCACCCTGTGCAAATAATTTTTAAGAGGGGACAAACAAAAGCACAGATTGATGTAGTCAGACTAATCCAATCATTCCACATAGATAAGGTGTTGGTTAAGTCCGGGAACAGACGTGGGCAGGCAGCTGATATCAGAGAAGAGATACGAAGGGAGTCAACTGATACCAAAAAGTCCTGATTACCTAAGTCAATAAAAGCCACTGTGTGAGCAGCTCCACTGCAGTGTGACTTCACCACCCCTCCAAAACCTGGATCAACCTGGTCTGCCAGAGCTAACAATTGCTTTTACACAGCACAAGAAGGTATGTACTCCTATATTCACATATTTCATGGACACTAAGAATTGCAGCCCGTCCTTACTAACATGGAATGGTGTTGCTCTAGCTTTACTGTGGCATGTTTTGGGTCATGACTATAGTATTATTTATTCCACATCCATTTTCATCAGTGTACTGGGAGTTTTGTCATCCATTTTTCAATATCATTTGTGTATGTATTAGTCACATTTATTAAGGACGTCTTTTGACTTAAAATTGCCTTCAAATTTCAGTCTGCTATTCATCAATTTATTCGGTGGATGTGCAAGAGTTTATGCCAAAGCAATAGTTAATATTGTTTATCAGTACGTCTTCTACTACTACTAGACATTAAAATGCTTGTCTGTCCCCCACAGCCTGTCTCGTACCCTACCACAGCTCCCCACTCGATTACAATGCCCCACCGCAGGTGCTCTGTGGAGATTAACAACAACTCTGGCTGCTACACTCTAGCCAACCCAAGGTTACATGTTGCTCCTGTATTTGTCTTTTTATATACTGTAGGTAAATGTTACACCAATAAAGGTCTCTGAGTCAAAGTGGTTGCATTTTGTAAGAACCATTCAAAAACAATTTGTATGGTTTTAATGTTTTATGCACCCAAACCTGATTTTTAAACAAGCATGTTGACCTGCTCATTTGAAGTGCATGTTGTTGGAGACACATTTCGGAAATGAATTTACAGTGGCTAAGAAAAGAAGATTTCTGTCTGATATGTTCGTCTATGTTTCTGTGTGCAGAGTGTTCACTGAGAGTGGCTGTTGTGAAGTTCCCCTGCCACCCATGGTGGGTCCCTGCTCCACTGTTAGTGCACTATTCAACAAGACCACTGCTGCAGCTACTGGGGCTGTCGGTGTCTTCACTTATGACCTCGTCAATGCCAATCTCAATGATTACAGCCACATCATGGCTGTCATGTTCTCTGTGCCCTATGACCGCAATCTCTACTCCAACTGGTTCGCTGTGGGCATCTTTGATAGAGGAAACAACTGTGACTACAATCTCTATGATATTATGTATAATGGAAGTGAAAACAATTTTGTGAGAGCAAAAGCTGATGGTTCTTGCGTTTCTTATGAGGGTGATTATGTTATTGTCAGTGCCTCCATGTCCAACTCAGGTGAGGCAGTCCTGAGGGTGGATATCTCTGACACTAAAACATGTACTGGTATGTACTAAAACAAGATGTTATAAGTCATAGCAGATAATCACAGTGACAAAACTGCTGATATTTAACCCTACATCATTGTACACCGGTGTTTTTTTCAAATGTTGATGCCTTTCAAATAAAAGAAGCTTGTGTCCATCAGAATCATGTCCTCTTTAAATGTGTTAATGTACAGAGAAATGAGCTGTCTGGGGACTAGTGGTGGAGGAAGTACTAAAGCTCAGTCCTTAAGTAAAATTAAGTAAGTACTTGCTTTTAAATGTACTTAAAGGTATTAAAAGTAAGTACAAACCTGTCCATCAATACTAATCTCACTAACCTCACTAATCTCTTTAGGCATACATTAATCATTAAACATACACAGTCTTGTACCTGCACCAGCGCTAGAGCTGGGCGATATGGCCTAAAATCAATATCACGATAAATTGAGCAGTTCACCTCGATAACGATAAATGGACGATAACTACCACCATCCCTTGCGCAAAAAGTTTGTCCACTAGATGGGGCTGTGGCAGCATAATTGCTCCACAGCTAGTTAAATTAATTAAGGACTGTAAACCTACAGTGTCTGAAAATAAATGAATATAAATATTGAGTTGACTTATAGTTGACTTATAAATATTGTTGACTATTAGCAAATGCTTCAGTTAATGACTGCTGCCTGGAAGCACTTTTTGCTGGTCCCCCTGATCTCTTATCGCTTTGAGCTTTTTTAACTTCGTCGAATTCAACCACGTGATTGTACTGCAGGTGGTGGAAAAGGTTTGTGGTATTGCCCTGGCTGGTGACAACAGTCTTTTTGCACAATTTACATTTTACATTTTTTTGACAAGTATCCTCCCTGCGGAATCCAAAATGCTGCCACACGTTGGAAGTGGCGTTTTTTTTTTTTGGAACAAGCTGCTGCTGCTCTTCCGCCGCCCTTGGCGCTTCAGCTGCCGCTTCGGCATTTAAACTCGCCTCCATTTCTTCACCGTCTCTTCCCCTTCTTGTTACAGACTGGATGGGGTGGAGTCACGTGACTACATATGTTGTACTGTGTGCGGCGTCTTAAAGGGGAACACAGCCTACCTACACAAACAGCCAAAAGACGAAAACCACTTTTCTTTTTTTTTAAACACCGACTATACCGACATGGGCAAAATGAATTCGGTTATCGTCGTAAATTTCGGTATCGGTAAATTTTCGGTTTATCGCCCAGCCCTAACCAGCGCGTTACTAAATAGGCTCTGTGCATGGGAGGTGACCAGAGTGCGGACTTGGCATGCATCTACAGTGCAATACAACACAACATGAGGCACCACTCTGTCACTTGGTAACTAACAATATACTTGGGCTCTAACAGCATGATAACCTAGCTAAATAATGAAAGCACTGTTATGCTCTTTTCTGAACTTGAACATCAAATAGGACCAAGTCTGGTTCAGTTCAGTTTAAGGGCTCAGTCACTGTGTCTGGATCAGCATAGTTCAGGTCGTATGCGACTTCCACTGTGATTCTAAGGGCGTGCTCTAACGACATATGGTGCGGTGCCTCTAAGGGCGTGCTCTGCCACCATTGGCCACGGTGCCTGTAAGGGCGTGCTCTGCCATCATTGGCCACGGTGTCGGGTCAGCACTACATGATTGGTTTAAACATACAAGGCAGCAACACGAAAACAATATACAGGGGGTCCTCGAGTTACGTCGGTCGCGAATTACGTCGTTTTCGTAGTTACGACACATCTCGCGTGAACTTCCTTGTTTCGGATTAAGCGGTTTGCCCCGTAAATACGTACAGACTTCACACGAGAACTAGTTGCTGAGCGCTCGCTCTGTCTCTCAGCGCTGCAGAGAGACAGAGAGACGTGCTGCAGAGACTGCCGGCACCTCCACAGCTGTGTTTACTTATGTGAAATGGCGGCCGGCGGGGGAATGGGGGGGCAGCAGCGGCAGCCGTTAAGGAGATGCACACGGACACAGATGCGTTCGGGATCATGGCGATACCGTAGGTTTATTCACAACACAGGGTCTACACGGTTGATATCAGAAATCTAAAGGAAATGCTCATTACACTCGCGATCTCAACCCCTACGGTGTGTCAAGAGGGTCAAGAGGGACAAAAGGCAATTCACCATAATAAACTCTTATTTTAGCGTGGTGTTATAGCGACATCTGGTGGCACAATGTATGCACAATGGCACAATGAATGTATGGTGTATATCGGTTACGACACATTCTCAGGAACGGATCTCCGACGTAACTCGAGGACCCCCTGTATTTGTGAAGGGAACATTTTGGCAAGTGATAATATGTAACAAGGTCCATCTTAGAAATGTAGTAAAGTAGAAAGTATAGATAACACCTTCAAAATGTAATGGAGTAAAAGTCAAAAGTACATGAGACATGTAACCTGTGCAAAAAACAGCTCCACTGATCCCACCTACTGCTCGTTCTGCGATATGCAAGAATCCCCGCGCCCAACACAAAGCAACCAATCAGACCTAGAGGAGCTTTTGCTGGAGTATCTGACATCTGTCAATCACTACGCACATATATGCTGCAAACCGCCCCCTCCCTCCACTCATCCTGGTAGAGGATTTTCATTTTGACTCAAAGCTATAATTACTGACAGTAGTAGGTTTGGTACTCAATTCAAGATATGAACTTGTGCTTTAAATATCAATTGCAGTCTCTATGCATTAAAACCACTAAGGGCCTGATTTACTAAGACTGCGCATGGAATTTTGCACACGCTATTGGTTTGCGTGTTGTGGGTGGGTCTAAGATTGCACGCGCAATTGTTTGCGGGTGCAAACGTGGTGGAGCCCGCCCTATTTAAATGAGGTTTTCGCCTTCTGGTCGTGATTTACTGAATCGTGTGTGTGTGTGTGTAAAATCGAGTGGTAACTTGATTGCGCGCAAAAACACATGTTGAAGCTGATCTACTAACCGGACACAACGAGGATTGTGTCCCTCAAACGGCCGAAATAGCACGCGAAATTCATTTTACGTGTTTGCCTTCATGAATATGCAAATGTGGGCATCTCCGCTATAATACGCAAAATGTTGGGTGGAGTTGGTGCAAAAAGATGAAGATACCGCGCGCAATCTGGTTTTCTAAACCCGGAAACGCGCTGATTATGCATCTTCATTTTGCGTTTCTGAAAGGCATGTACTAACTGGCACAGCTCTGTGCAAACACAGCTGCGGTTGTTGTGACAAGGAGACATCAGCACAACGAAAGGTGACGGAGAGAACAAGTCTTTTCTGCTCGCGTCAACATGTTTGATGAATGACGGAAGAAACAATATTAATGACATGTGAAAGCAGTTTAAACTTTTCTACTTTTAAGGTGCCATTTTTCATAGACGTACTATGGGAGGCTGTCTGTGAAAAAGTAAATGCTGTATGAATTGCTGTATGTAAAACAAGAAAAAAGACAGGTGAAATTAAGAGAAGATGTCAAGATCTATGAAGAAGAACCAAACTCATAATAAAACCTTGGCAAATAAAACAGTTGATGGACCAGCAGAGGACGATTTAAGGATACGAAACCATAGAGCCAGAAGCTGCAGAGCAAGGTAAGCCCATAATAGCACACACATGCATTTGTTTTATTTGATACATTTAATTAATATTTTTAATAATGAATTAATATTCAGATATTTGCAAAAAAGAACATGCTTCCTGTGTTAACGTTTAGTTGAATATACACTGAAACCGCATAAAGATCGATAGAGATAGCTACTTTATTTAACCCGATGGAAATTCAAGCATCCAGTAGCAGCATGTTTGGTTTGAGTCATTAATAATGTTCTTATTTGGATACATATGTCCCACAATATGTTCACAATATATTCTATATAGCTGTGTTGATCAAGGTGTTTTTTAACTGTGCGGAAAATAAAACAAATGCACACTTCAAATGATTTATGAAACATGGCTTTGAATCAGATTTTCAAGTACTTATATTATACCTCTTCTACATATCGTATTATATCATATCTTGTGTGTATCTTGTGTGCATATTGTGTGTATATATGTGTATTTACTACGTATAGTATACATGTGTACATATTACATATTGCAATTACTATTATTATTATTATACACTGTTATTATATTGGTATTATTGGAATTGTATTGTTTTACATATATATATACAGGGGGTCCTCGAGTTACGTCGGTCGCGAATTACGTCGTTTTCGTAGTTACGACACATCTCCCGTGAACTTCGTTTCGGATTAAGCGGTTTGCCCCGTAAATACGTACAGACTTCACACAAGAACGAGTTGCTGAGCGCTCGCTCTGTCTCTCAGCGCTGCAGAGAGACAGAGAGACATGCTGCAGAGACTGCCGGCACCTCCACAGCTGTGTTTACTTATGTGAAATGGCCAGCCGGCCGGCCGGCGGGGGAGGTGGGGGCGGCAGCGGCAGCCGGTGAGGAGATGCACACGGACACAGATGCGTTCGGGATCGTGGCGATACCGTAGGTTTATTCACAACACAGGGTCTACACCAGGGGTCTCAAACTCAATTTACCCGGGGGCCGCTGGAGGTAGAGCCTGGGTGAGGCTGGGCCGCATCAGGTTTTTCACAAGAAAAGCTCTTACAAAAACATTCCAATGTGTCAGTCCTCTCCCGTGGCTACCGCCCCTCCTCTCTCGATGGCTGGCACTCCTTTTAAGCCCCCTCATGATTGGAAACAGCTGCGTAAGAGGAGGGTCGACCACACCCAAAAGGGAGGAGACAGAGCAAAAAGACCACACCTATACAGGGATCAACAGCCTCGGCCCTCGGGCCGTAACACATACCCAGGACCCAAAGCCGCCACCGCTGCCGAGGAGCTGTAGTCGGGTTCTGGAGAGGAGATGACCGGAGCGGAGACTAAAGATGGCGATATGGACTTCCGGTGACGTCATGGTAGGGACAACAGCCTGATTCTCCGGCTGCGGGAAGAAACCCTTAAAAAACTAGCCAAATTAGCATTTAACTCGAAATTGTCGCTTCGTACCAACGCCAGAATGTCTACTCTAAGAAAGGAAATAGAAAAGAAAGGAAAGGCGGCTAAAAAAGACGAAAAACGAACAGACACTGAGGCTAACGAAGTGGAAGAAATGGCGGCGGTGCTAGCTGAACTCCGTGACTTGCGAAGAGAACATTCAGAGGCCTCTCAAGACACGAAGGCTACCTTATCGAGGGTTGAATCCACCCTCGATGATGTGCTGAGTCGTACGACAAGATTGGAACAACAAGTAACAAATGTGGAGCAGAGGGTGAGCGACACGGAGGACAAAACGCTTCGACATGAGAGAGCCATTCGCTATTTACTTCAGAGAGAAGCTAAGCTATCTGCTAAGTGTGAAGACCTCGAATCCAGGGCAAGACGGAATAATTTGCGCATATACGGGGTAAAAGAAGGAGAGGAAATGAACGATATGATTAAGTTCATATCCAACTTGATGCGCGCCTCGCTTGAACTACCGGAGGACTTGGACTTGTGTGTGGAGAGAGCCCACCGCTCACTGACCATGAAACCGAAGGAACCCGCTCCCCCAAGATCCATCATAGTCCGGTTCTCCGACTACAGAATAAAGGACAAGATACTTCAGCAAGCTTGGAAAAAGCAGCGGGTGACATATCAAGGGCAGAAAATCTTCTTCGACCAGGACTATACATCGGATGTACAGAAGAAACGGAAACAGGTACGGGAGGTGATTAAACAACTCAGAGAGAAGAAAGTGAAAGCCCAGTCACCATTCCCTGCCCAGCTGAAAATCCACCTGGACTCTGGAGTGAAGACTTTCTCTACTCTGTCGGAGGCGGCCCCCACACTCAAGAAGATGGGAATTAATATCAAGACGGACGAGCGGGAGGACCTCCAGAGAGAGCTGTTACATAATCCTCTGACCACGGCATTGGCATCAACCAGAGCGGGACTTTCAATGATGACCACCGCGGACTTGCAGGCTTTTGTTCGAGGTATTGACTGAATGCTAACCACCTTTGAGAGGTAAACAGATTGATGATAAACTGCTAAATAACGTTGCCAAGAGATCAGGCACATTTCCTTGCTGTGTATTTAGTCCAATTTGGCTGGTTTATATATATAAAAAAAAACTAAAAACAACACAAAAAATAATAGGGTTTCTCCTTCAGAGGATGAAGGAATTACTTAATTACCCTTTTATTATTATTATTTTTTTTCTTTCACTTACAGGTGACTCTAGATAGTCGCCACAGCACTAAGTGTCTCCCCCGGAGAGATTTTTGTCACAACTCTCCGTCTTTTCTCAAGCTGGTTAGTAAGATGATTGGGCAACCAGCTGAGTTTTTGGAAGTTAGTTCTTTGTTCTTATGTAGAAGTTTTTTCTTCTCATCATGTTTAATGCTTGTTCATAGCATTTTGACAGTTATGCAGTCATGTGTGGTGTCCCAGGTACTAAACAGGTGCACTATGATGAAGGTGAGGTCTGGCTTTGAGATCAAGATGAAGCTTTTGCTATACATGCATGAATAATTTGACCATGATTACATATAACGTCCATGGACTGAATCATCCCATTAAAAGAAAAAAAATATATAGTCAGTTAAAAAAACTACACTGTTCAATTGCCTTACTACAGGAAACCCACTTACCAGAAGGAGAGCATAAAAAATTAAAGAGGGAATGGGTGGGTCAGGTATTTAATTCGTCTTTTGGTAAAAAAAGGGGAGTTGCAATCTTAATTAACAGGACATTGGCCTTCTCCTCGGAAAAAATTATTCAAGATAAACTGGGGAGGTTTATTATGGTTGTTGGCACAATAGGTGAAGCGGAGATATCTATATTGAACCTGTATTCTCCAAATGAACCGGACCAGAACTTTTTTAAGGAAATTGCAAATGTTATTGCTGATAATGCTAAGGGCATCATAATAATTGGGGGAGATTTTAATGCGGTACAGGAGGGAAGGCTAGATAGATTGCCTGCGGAGGGAGGACCCCAAACTATGAAAACCAAAATACTTAATAGTATGATTTCAGAATTAGGACTTGTCGACCCTTGGAGATTTAAAAACCCTTCAGGAAAAGACTTTAGTTTTTTCTCCAATGTACACAGTAGTTACTCTAGAATTGATTTTTTTTGTTTATCACAACAGCATTTATATAAGGTAATAGATTGCCATATTGAACCAATAACTCTGAGTGATCATGCCCCTGTCATTTTGAATATAGATTTAGGAAAAGAAAATTTCTTCAGATACTGGAGACTGAATGTCTCGTTATTGACCGATACTGCGATTATACAGGATTTAAAGCAAAATTTAAAAGAATATTTCGAGATAAATGATAATGGGGAGGTGACTCCGTCAATCCTATGGGAGGGAGCTAAAGCAGTTATAAGGGGACAGATGATTCGCATCGCATCTAGATTAAAGAAAATACGACTGGAAGAACAAACTAAATTAGACAATAAGATAAAAAGGCTTGAATCAGAACACAAATCTACAGGAATACATAACACTTTGTTAGAATTGAAAGAAACTAGGAAGGCTTTAGACAAGCTCCTTACATATAAAGCAGAAGGAGCCTTAAGATTCTCCAAACAAAGATATTATGAGATGGGAAATCGAGCCAGTCGCTTGCTAGCTTTTCAGCTTCGTAAAGCCCAGGCCAGTCGTGTAGTTCCTAAGGTTGTACACCCCACACTCAAAACAACAGTCTCACATCCAAAAGAAATAGCAGATGCTTTTGCAACGTTCTACAAAAAACTATATGAGGACAATAGATCAAAAACTAAAAATGATAGTCCTGAGGCCTTCCTCTCCAGTTTGCATCTCCCCTCATTGTCAGAAGATGAAGCATTACAAATGATATCGGATATTACTGAAATTGAAATACGGGAAGCCATAAAACAATTGAAAAATAACAAATCTCCAGGGACAGATGGACTCCCTGGAGAGTTTTATAAATGCTTTATAGATGATTTAATACCTGTGCTAACTAAAGTTTTCAACTATGTTCTTACAAAAGGAGACCTGCCAAATACATGGTCAGAAGCTATTATATCAGTTATTCATAAAGAGGGTAAAGACCCATTATTTTGTGAAGGGTATAGACCCATTAGCCTGTTATGTAACGACCAAAAACTGCTAACTTATATCCTGGCGAAGCGAATACAAAAAATTATAGTGAAACTGATTAATCCAGACCAGACAGGCTTCATCCCTGGTCGACAAGGAGCTAATAATATAAGAAGAACACTAAACATCATAACATGTGCCAGGAAAAGAAACACACAAAACTCTATGCTTATTAGTTTTGATGCACAGAAAGCTTTTGATACATTGAACTGGCAGTTTTTATATAAAACACTGGCTGTTATGGGGTTCCATCCCATATTTATAGATTGGATAAGAGTTATATACACGAATCCAAAATCACGTGTAAGAGTGAATGGATGTTGTTCACACTTTTTCAATCTGGAGAGGGGGGTCCGACAGGGTGATTGCCTCAGCCCTCTGCTTTTTGCTATAAATATAGAACCTCTAGCTGCATTAATCAGACAAAATAAAGATATTAAAGGTATAGAAGATCAAGGCCAAGTAGAACACAAAATTTCTCTTTATGCAGATGACATATTGACGTATATTAGTGATCCGATTTCCTCTGTCCCAGCATTAATGAGCAACTTAAAGGAATATGGAGAATTCTCAGGCTACCAAATTAATCAGTCAAAATCAGAGGCAATGATGCTGATGGGGCACTGGCCTACACAATTAACAGGAAGTATTCAATTCCGTTGGTCTAACCAAGGGTTCAGATACCTGGGTATCATCATAACACCTGATACATCACAGCTATACAAGGCCAACTATGGTAAATTGATGGGTGAAATAAAAGATGACCTCACGAGATGGGAGGTTCTCCCCTTATCCCTAATAGGACGAGTGGAAACAATACGAATGAATATATTACCAAGGCTGCTCTTTATGTTCCAATCTCTACCCATAGAGGTCCCCACTTCCACATTCAAAACAATCAATAAATGGCTATCTAAATTTATATGGCAAAACAAAAGACCCAGAATTAGATTGAAAAGGATGTTATGCACAAAAGCCGGCGGGGGCCTTGATTTACCTGATCTGAAAAAATATTATTGGGCGGCCCACCTTAGATCAATGGTGGCGTGGATTTCTCAAAATAATGATACTATATGGGTTAAGATGGAGCAAAATGACTGCCTAAATCTACCCTTAGACACAATCCCATTTATGAGACATAACACTTGGAAAATAAATAAAATTAATAATCAGTGGGTGAAAACCACTTTAAGAATATGGTCTGATGTGAGAAAGGAATTAAGACTCCCGGCATCAATATCCAGAGTAATGAGGATTGCACATATTATAGACTTTCTTCCGCCTGAATTAAGAACAGGGTTCAAGAAATGGGAGCGGAATGGCTTAGTTATGTTAGACCAATTATTTGATGGAGAAATCCTGATGTCCTATGAACAGCTCAGACACAGATACAACCTTCCAGGCCATGATCTTTTTAAATATTTCCAACTGAGACACTATTTACAGAAACACAAAGAATGGGACAAACTATGTGCTTTACCCTCTAATATAGAACACTTCTTTATTCTAATAATTAAGGGGACTATTAAGAAAAAATTTATATCACACTTATATAAGATACTACAAGAAGAACTAACAGATAATAGTTTTGACGTTAAAGAAAAATGGGAATTGGAAATGAACACCATTATTTCAGATAATAATTGGGAATTGTCATGCAGAGAAGGCCACAAAATTACAAATAGTCCCATCTGGAAGGAATTTGAATGGAAAATTAAAATGAGATTTTTCAGGACTCCTCTTGTCACATCAAAATTTATGGACATCTCGAACCAGTGCTGGAGGGGCTGTGGCATGGTAGGAGACCACACACATATATTTTGGGACTGTCCAAGAATATTAAGATATTGGCTAAACATACAAGATGAAATAAAAAAATGTTTAAATGTAGATCTTCCCCTAGAACCATCATGTTTTGTGTTAGGAATACTACCAGAAGATCTAGATAACAACAATCAGAGAGTACTGCTGAGAATCCTTCTTCTAATTGCTAAGAAGATGATTACAATCTCCTGGCTGAGACCACAGCCCCCCACGATAGCACAATGGAGAGAGAAAGTTAAGGATGTTTACTATATGGAAAATATAACTGCAAGGCTACACTTGAAAACCGATTTATTCCTGCTTAAATGGTCCCCAATTATTTCTCATTTTATTAACTGATATGATTTTGATATGACTGATGTGTTGTATGTGTGTGTTTTGTTTTGTTTGATTTATTTATTTTATTTTGTTTTTTCCTCCCTGGCCATTCAAATGTGAACAGTAAACGCAAACAGTTTATCACAGTTTGTTCACCTCAAAATGATGAGCCCCAAAATAAGAGAAAAAAAACAAACAAAAAAAAACAGATTAGAATAAGGTTCCTCCAAACTAACAATAATAATCAAAGTGTTTTTATTGATTTTCATATCACAAACATCAAACATCCCAAACAAGACAAAATAGTAGGATTCAAAATATATACCACAAACACAGGACTAAACTACAGACAAAACAGTAACAAGACAGATCCTACTACTACTAGACGACAGACATAGCCACCACCCGTATGGTCCAGACACTCTCGGGTTAAAAATAAATAAGTAAATAAAAATGGTAAAAATGACAACAGTAATAACAATAGTGATATTCATTCAAACATAAAAGCCAAAAACAAAAAAAAAAGGGGGGAGGGGGGGTTCAGAAGCTGCCACTTATGTTTGAGCAGATGAAAACTCATGCTTTGAATGTATGAACGTATATGACTGCACCTGAAAAATGGTAATAAAAAGAAGTTCAAAAAAAAAAGATGGCGATATGGCAAAAACTGAAGAGGCCGGTCTGGTCGTGGTTGCAGCTTCGAGACAGAAGACTGAAAAAAGGAGACTAGAAGGCTGTCAGAAACAACTGTGAATAGCGAAGAGACGAAGCACTAGGCAAGGCATAGAGTACCGTCAGGAACTGAATAATCCAGCGCCTAAGTGGTGTCCACACGCTCCTGAAGAGGAGAGCTTGATCACCAAATCAACAACAGATGCGTCTCATCAGCTGCTTCCAGGAGAGACCGGCTCCGCCTCCAGCCACACACGCCCTGCAGGCAGATACAAGAAAGGGGGAAACAAAACAACACCCAATACCGTAGCCAAAATACAGACAATGACAAAAAACACAGGACCACAACACTTCTGGCTTTGTTATGTCTCTTGTTTTGTCTTGCTCATAGACTCAGTTAGATTTTCAAAAATATATTAACAACCCAATTCCTTTCATTTTGGCAAAAGTAAGGTAGCTATAGCAACACACATTATTTTTAAAGAGTGTGTTGCTCTAGCTACCTCCAGACTGGACACACACACACACCATCAGAAAGTGTGGAGGAGCTTGCTTCAAACTCAACAGGGTTTTTTTCCAAAGCACGCTGCCAGAGCTTGCTTCAAATTGGGAAAAACCACATGACTGGATGAACCATCTCAAGTGTGGGAACATTTTGAATTGGTGCCACTAAATGAGGTTAATTGAATAGATGAAAATAATCTAAAAAAAAATATTACTTTTGATTAAAAATGCATGTCCCACTATACACCAAGCAAAATCAGAAACATGTCAGCGTCACCTGTGCAAACCTGCACTATAACCACTGTGCCAGCAGATGTCACCTAGTAGTAGCGATGGAATAAATCAAGGCAGCATTTCTGCATCCTTTATTTGTTTTGTAGCAACACAGAGTCGAGAGAGAGAGAGAGAGAGACTGTGCTGCTTCTCAAGAAACTGGAACATGTTGACAGAAATTGAAATGACACTACAGTGCAATGTGTGAAATATCCACTCTTAACTGTAGTAATCCTTAACTTCACAGTAGAGTAGAAATTCCCACTTAATTTCCCCCACTTCTTAATTATCAGTGTTAGCATTTATTTTTTCAAAGAGTATACAGTCAAATATTGTACCTGTTCCAACAGAGGACTCATCTTCATTTATTTTTTTCTAGATAGTGGTGTTGATTTCTCTGTTGACTGCAGAAGTGAATAATAGTTTGTGTCAGCTAATTAGGATGACAAATAAAACATTCAGCTATTAAAATGTTCAGCTTTCTCAGTAAAACATATATCTTTCATATTTTTATTACAATTTTTTACAACCACTATGACCCATTGTTGAATACATTTAACGCTTTTTTAAACGGTGTGTAAAAACAGAAAACCTCATGTTCAAAACTAATGGATTAAAAATTACATTGATCACAGCTGATTCCAGTCTCACCCAGTTCAGGTACTGGGCTTTTTTCAATCACATCACAAATCACATCACCTATATTTATAGGTGGATTTTGTGAGGGAAAAGAACAAAAGATAAGACAATGGACAAGGTGGAGGACTTGCAAAAAACAAGTGAGAAAAATGCCTAGAGGTAGAGGTAGAGGGAGAGGGAGAGTTAGAATGTGTGGTGGGGTTCAAAGAAGGGCCAGAGATAGGGTGACAGATGAAATACGAGCTACCATCATCGATTGCTAACAATGAAATAAGAAGAAATTCGGGCCAATATTTTACAAGACAACCTTGTCTTTGAAAACATCAAAGCAATCAGCCTTACATCTATTTCTCGGACTTTGACTAAACACAGAGTCCTGATGAAGCAACTTTGGAAAGTCCCTTTTGAAAGGAACTGTGTTCACATCATGGAACTCTGTCACCAATATGTCCAGGTGTATTACTGTAAATCCAAAATACACTGTACTAATTGTGTGTTTTGCAGTAAACTACTATGACCCTATGTACGTAAAGTACACTAAATCATTTAAATACATTTTGTTTGATTGCTTACAGAGAGTCATGGAATTGGAGACCAATCAAGTCCCACATAACATAATATACATTGATGAGGCTGGCTTCAACTTGGCCAAAAAACGTAGGCGGGGCAGAAACATCATTGGTAAAAGAGCTACGGTTGCTGTGCCAGGCCAGAGAGGAGCCAACATCACCGTGTGTGCAGCAATATCTAACAATGGTGTGCTCCTGCATAAAAGTCAAATTGGCCCCGACAACACAGAACGCCTTCTCCAGTTTTTAGAAGAGCTGTATGATAGACTGGTACCTGAGAGGGAAAGGGGACAGGGTGAGTTGGGGGGTAACTTGCTAACATATGTGATCACCTGGGACAATGTGGCATTCCACCATGCACATGCAGTCACAGCTTGGTTTGATGCCCATCCCAGGATGACGTCCCTATTCCTTGCCCCTTACTCCCCTTTCCTCAACCCAGTAGAGGAGTTTTTTTCAGCCTGGAGGTGGAAGGTATTAGATCACCCTTCACATGACCAAATGTCCCTCTTGGGTGCAATGGCTCCTGCATGCCAGGACATCACAGCTAACAACTGCCAGGGCTGGATAAGGCATGCAAAAAGATACTTCCCAAGATGCCTGGCCAGAGAATACATCAGGTGTGATGTCGATGAAAATATGTGGCCCAATGCTGACGACCGAGCAGATTAGCTTTTTTTTCTTCCTCTTTTACAGTGATTTCTTTTGCTCCTTTTTCTTTTTGTGTATTTGACAATACAGTAATGAATGACAGCTAAATGCTGATTTTTTTCCCCCCTCTTTACTCTACTGTAAGTCATTTTCATTTGCAATACAGTAAAGTGTTTACTGCAAATCCTGTCATTTACTGTCTTCTTCTTTCATAAACATTCTGCAAAGCTGCTCTGACATGGGTCGTTCACTTTTTGTACTGAGAGTTGTTCAAAAAATGGAACAAAATTAATGCCCAGCAAATGAAAAATGAAGAACATCGTCACAAATGTTCATTTACATGTATGATCAATACAATAATCTGTTGATTGTAAAAGAAAAAGGAAAAAAAGGAGATTCAGTTTGTGTTATTCCACCAAACGGGTCATAGCAGTTGTAAAAAACTGTAATATTGGGAGGTGGTAAAGAGGCTAAAGAATCTGGTTTTGGGACCAGGAGGCTTTGGACCCAGAGGTCAGCGGAGGCTTTGGACCCAAAGGTCGGCGGTTCGAATCCAAACCGCCGACAAATCTTCGGGCACATCACCCCAAAGATTTGGGTGATGTGCCACTATCCCAGACCTGGGCTACCATCATGCTTGGGAACGTGAGGTCACCAGTTTATACCCCTTATTAGCTGAAAATGCTGCCACCATCTGTCCACCACCTTAGGCCCTTGAGCATGGCCCCTAACCCTCTGTATTCGCTCCCCGGGCACTCCTCGTGGGGAACCCCAGTGCACCGCATGTGCATGCATGTGAACACTGACTTTTGAAACAATTTCATCTTCATATGTTTGGTCTATTTCAGAGAACATTAGTGCCATCACTTATCTGGGTTGTCATATGAAGCTTGATTGTCTGTTAGTCATTAGGGCAACATTATATTATGTTTTCCACATACTATACACATATAATGCAACGTTTTTTATTTACATTTCATCAGGTTTTGTTATTAGTTTATTATTTGTATACCAAGCTAAGGTGTCCACAGTTAGAAGAAGAAGAAAGACCTTTAATAGTCCCACATGGGGAAATTAATTTTTCTGCACATGCAGTACACAACATAGAGTTAGTACAACAAACATGACATGCACATGCAGAAGGCTACACCACAAGGAGCGCCCAGGGAGCAAGTTCAGGGGGTTAAGGGCCTTGCTCAAGGGCCCAAGATGGTGGGCAGATTTTCAGCCAATCCAGGATGCAAACCGGCAACCTCACATACCCAGGCTTGTTAGACCTGGTCCAGGATGGTGGCGCATCACCCAAATTTTCGGCTGAGCTGGGAATCGAACCGGCGACGTCTGGGTCCAAAGCCTCTTGGTCCAAAGCCCGACTCTTAAGCCTCTTCGCCACCACCTCCCCAAAGTCAAACAAGTCCAAGTTCTGTTTCAATTTTAATAGAGAGTAAACTTTGATTTGATTGCATTTGGCCATTATATTGGCTGCTGAGAAAGTTTATATGCAGATATGTTAAGATGATGAAATATGTTAAGTGTATACAGCTGTTAAAGTAAAGTAAAGTAAAAGGAGGTACTGAAGTTCAATCTTGTGGAGTCATCATATTGTCTTTATACAGTCTTAAGTGCTGCTGAAAGGTTAACACTATCACATCTTAAAAAGTGAAAATGGTAAACATTTGAGAGCATTCATTCAAATTCAAGAAAAGTAATCAAAATGTAATCAAATGTAATTACTACTATTACATTTTCAGCAGTATAACTTGTAATTGTAACCAACTACATTTCCAAAGTAGTCCCCCCAAAACTATCTAAACATGCCTTGGACTTGAATCTGGAATCTGTACCATATACTGATATTTCTTAAAGCTATAGAGCCTCTTCAAACAAATACTTATTTTGAAAATGAGTTAGCTATATGTCCATATCATACCATATATCAGGAAGTGAGTTTCAGAAGTGTTTAACATATGTGAGCAGTGTTAATCTGCCTTTTGAGTCTGCCTCCTGTCCTTCCTGCCTGTCTTTGTATATTCACATGACCATGAAAGGAGGTAGCAACCGGTAGCAGCACAGTGAAGAAGGGAGGAGCTTTCCCACACTGAGGAGCACAGCCCATAGCTTAAATCAGCCAATGATCTGCAATTCAAAAAATGGTGATTCATTTTATAGGCACTCTTTGCTGAATGTGGTTTATGTAAGGCATGAATGAAGTCACAGCCGATGTCTAATATAATAACAGCATAACAAAAATGGTTGTAAAAATCAAGTTGCTGACAGTAGCAAGTCCCTGTTATGTTAAGTTCTTATGTTAAAACAATGCTATGATCTGTGTTGATGGATGATTGTTACCTAAAGAACCACACAAAAGGTGAAATGGAAGGTCAGCAAGAGCAATTGCACTTACAGTATCTTGCTAGATGATGTCACTTGATCACACTTTGTGTAGCGCTAAAAGTTGAATCAGCTGTAGACTGGTAGGACAGAAAAGGGCCATGTGTTTACACACTGAGCTCCGGTTTAAAGTGCAGCAGATTAAAGCAGGTTTGCTGTTCCAGCTGGTTGATCCAAATCTTATTTTGTGTTGCTTGGGGCCAGTTGACCAGTCTCTAAAGAATCCAACTGTGTGGATGGTAGGCCAAACTATGTGCAGAAAAAAATGTGCTACTCCTGAGCAGGAGTAACAACATCAATCTTTCCAACAGGAACATATATCTAACATATATCTGTACATATATCTAAATTTCTACCGCATTACAAAATTACTATGGTTAACTTGTACTACAAAAGGTAGAACAAAAGCCTCTAAATTGCTTCTCATTTACACTATTCTATCACTGCACATTTTATGTACAGTGTATCGTCAGTGATGCTAAATTTATTTCTTGTTTATATGTTATTTACCAATGTAGAAGATACTGTATACAGTTTACTAACAGAAAAGATAACTGAATAATACATTGCACGTTCAATCAATTCTCACCCGATAAGGATAACCAATCAAATTTTTAAATGATCACATGAGTCATAAGCTTGTGCTGTTAGTTCTAGATATCTTGTCTGTTGGTTTCCTTTTTTGTTTTATTGTTGTTACCCTTCTGCTCATCAGGCTTTGTGATGGCCTCCTGCCCATCCTCATGGGCAGGAGGCTACCTGTGTAGTAGAGTCTATACCTGCAGTATATTCCTGCAGTTATGATTGCTTGAGGAACTGTCATTTAAGTTGCCAAAATGTTGATGTTCAATAATTGTACTAATAAAAGTACTTAACAAAATTCTGATTTTACTTGGTACTTTGGTCAACTTGAGGACATGACTATGATGTGTATTCCATAAAAACAGTTTGGCCTGTCCTCAAAATTCGGCAAGAGAGTAACGGTGGACATAGAACAGATCATGGGTATTTTGACACAATACTTGAGATAAAGACTACAATGTGCAGACCATAATGTGCAGACTATTTTTGCATCTGCAGTCCAAATGACCACTTAATAACACAGAGAGCTGGTCTGCACATTACAGCTCTCAGCGTTTCCACTATGTGAACACTTTTTCTCAACTCATTTAATTATTAAATAATCTTGCAGCTGGAAAAACAGACCCTGCAATGACAACTATGCAAGATTACAGGAAATAGTATGCGCAGTTTCTCAGGGTAGAGGAGAACATGCTGTGAAAGTCATCATTGTCTGCTGATGTGCTGCTGAGACTGTTGTAAATATTTAACAATAATGCCAGGGCTATGTTTGGAGTGCTAAAATGAAATGTTCTCACAGATGGGTGGGCGATGCTAAAAACATGCCTCAAAAAAAAGTCAGGAAAAAAACTTTAATGTAATGGTCAGTAGCAATGCTGTCAGCATTATGATGAAAACATAGTTTAAAAGAATCATTTTGGTTATCTAAAAGACTTCATAAGGAATATGCCTTCGTAACTGTCCCATGAATGTCCATGTCTGATCATGTGACAACATGTGTGGATAAATACTCAAGCCGGATCAGTCTGTCTTCATCAATCTGTCTTCATTCTGTTGCTACATAAAAACCAGTGTGACAAGTTTGAGTTGGACGGGTTTTCTAGAAACTGTATTGTAATCTGACCAATTTCAGAAACAGGATTTCACAATTACATGACAATCAGAAGTTACAGTTATTATTGTACAAAGGTTGACATAAATTACATAACATTACATTACAATAAGTGCATTCAACGTTGAGATATACCCAAAAAGTGCAAGAAGTAAACAAGTGCATAAATATTTATCAGAAGGCAAAAATCATTTCAAGTGCTTGTTGTCAAGTGCTCGTAGTTTTTAAGTTATAATTAGGGAGTGAGGTGCAGTCTGAATAGGTGAGTTTTTAGTCTGCGATGAAAGCAATGGAGAGATTATGCTGGCCAGAACAGAGAACAGACGTGATTTAGTTTGGCAGTGGCAACCCACCCCTTGCAGTGAAGGAGTGGCAAGCCTTCTGGCAGTGGTAGATCGGAGTGGGCAGGCTGGGGTGTAAGATTTGACCATTTTCTGAATGTAGGAACGGCCTAAACCATTTGAGAGTACCAGTGCCTTGACTTTGATTTGGATGACTTCAATGTTCAATAACCGACTGAAGCGTGTGTGTGTATATGTAATAGTAAACTTGAAATTAAGACACAAAAACTGACTTGATTTGTTCCTCAATGTTGTATCATGGCACTCTATGATTCCTATTTAAATGTGACAAAACTATTTGTTGTTCACATATCCAGCACCGTTTCATCATATGTTTAATTCATGACAAATACTTCAACATCTACTGAAAAAACAAGCAAATCTAATTAATACTACAATACAAATGCTGTCACTGAATACAAATACTAATACTTTGATCCAGACAATCATCCACAAGCTTTTGCATCTATGTACCTCAAGCAGGCTTTTGATTGTAAGTGACACACTCATGGGTAAACTTTTGGTCTAAGCATGGACTAATCTCCTGGGTCCTGATATCAATAAATTTCTCTGGAAATGCTTTTCCATGTGTTAAAGCAGAATTTGCAGGAAGTCATTAGCCTTAGAATCTGTTTTTGTACGTCACTGTCTAGTTATGTAAAGACCACAAAGTCCTTGATCAGACCCTCTCAATGTGAAGCTGGAACTGGAGTAGTATAATTACTTTAATAGATAGATACATAGCATTTTACAAAGTCAGTGCTTTATACAAATAGTATTGTTTATTGTGGAATTTATTGTAGTGTTTATTGTAGTATCCTCGAAAACACTTTTCCCCTGTTTTTTTTTTTTGTTTGTTTTTGGCAAGTTTTTCTGACCCTTGATAAAGGACAGGAGATGTCATACTTTGTACAGATTGCTAACCACTATGAATCAATGTGAATCAATGTGATTTGAAAACAGATTTATATAAATACTACTTAATTTGATTGATTTGATCTCAATATGTATGGCAAAAACACTCAATTGTTGAATAAGTAAGCAGTACTAGAGACATCTTTTTTCAACAAATAAGTAGTGGGTTATTTTTGAATTGCCCCTTCCAGAGAATCTTCTGTTACGTGCTACTTTCCACACACTACTCATTTTCTTAGTCACTTCCATTTCATGAGTTCATAGAGGACCCATGCAGAAGTGGTTTCACACCAACTCACAATGTTCCCAAAATGAATGTTCAATAAAGATAACAGAGTCAAAGAGACGCTAGCGCAAATACGGCACACCCAGCGCAAACACAGACAGGTGCTGTGCATGCATGTGTCTACATAGTCAGTCAGACATCTAAGCACAGATGCTTTTACGTCCAGATCTGTGCTCTGATATGACCACACACCATATGGGGGCAGACATACTTACACCTTTGGAAAAGAGTTTGGAATTTTCTGCTTTCCTTTTGGGCAGACATACTTACACCTTTGGAACAGAGTTTGGAATTTTCTGCTTTCCTTTTCCCTTAAACTAAGAAGGAACATCAGCTTACCTTGACCTGCACATACCAAGGAGCTATGGATCCTTAAATCAGACTTGAGTTTAAATGTAACATCCTCTATAAGACACAGATTTGGACTCCTTCCAAATCTGTGTCACAAAAACAATCAACATTAAATATGTATTTAGCTCATTCTAAATACTTTGGAAGGAGTGACCAAAATATCATTGATGATAAGTGAATCATGTTCTGTGGGCTGCAGCCAGTTCCCGTTAGTGGGTTACAGGTTTGAGCATGTTAGTGACAATGTTACTGGGATATTTTGTAACCTTTGTTACTGAGCTGGCCTCAAAGGAAGAGACAGTGTAAGGACTGGGTAACGGTAGATCATCTCTTTAGGCTCAAGCTACAAAACAATTACATACACAAAATGTAAAATATTGTAAAAAATGGCTTACTTTAGTTGTCAGTACATAGTACTTTTGTTTGCTGCAAAAACAGGATGATCGTTTATGAGCTGAGGGAATGGTTTATGACCTGAGGGAATCTTGACATCAGACTGGCAAGCTCTTTATCCCATCATCAAGGCACAGCGTGTTCTAACTTCCCTGGACAAGCTCATTCTAAATTTTAACACATGCCACACCTTCATGACATTATACTTAAACAATGACCAGGCACAGTGCATGACACAGTCATGACAACAGGCAACATTTTCTCTCTGTCCCGCTCTCTCCTGTAAAAATTTAATATTGTTATATGTTCAATATATTCTGTACATGCAGCATCCATTGCACTTCTGTCCATCCTGCCAGAGGGATCCCTCACTAGTGACTCTCCATATCTTTTCTGTATTTTTAATGTTTAAAGTGCTTTCTCACCCTCACTAAAACGGATTACGGTGTAGGACTATACAAAAAAAACTGAATGATTTTATGTCTTGA
The DNA here is from genome assembly GCA_016785345.1 of Trinectes maculatus. NCBI lineage: Eukaryota > Metazoa > Chordata > Actinopteri > Pleuronectiformes > Achiridae > Trinectes > Trinectes maculatus. The sequence goes on from JAFBJQ010000145.1 coordinate 60,321, forward strand.
TCTGATATCAGTTATCATCCTCGGTCTTGAAAATGAGGTGAAGAGAATCATGTCCCAACAGGTGAACACCAACAAACATTACAACCCATCAAATGTCCCTTCCTCACATTCCTAGGCAAGCTGAAACATAGAGCCCAGTACCCAATCTGTGAAAGTGGAAATTCACTGCCTAGTGGAAATTCACTGCCTACACAGTTACATGCTGCAGCACGTGTTGACTGATCTACTGTTTTCTGAGGTACCTGCCCGACACTGAAACATTTCTGAACAAACTCAGAAACACTGAGGCAGCCTATATATATTAGCACTGTAGTTAAACTGTAGAAATTTGTCTACTAATCATTTGTGGGTAGTACTTCATGAGTACATTGCTGGCTCACTCAACTGTGAGGTACAGGAGTAAAAACCTCCTGTACCTAAGTTTGTTTTTCATAGCATTTCAAGAGTTATCACGGGAAAGACTTTATGTAAAAGACATTTGGGCTACAGGATTAACGTCACTCTGTATGACACACAAAATACTTCAAAGCATTTGTAAAAAACAATGTCTCATTGTCATGTCTTGTCTCTGTTCTGGTATAATTTCCTGTTTTATTTTGAAA
>JAFBJQ010000148.1:0-41333 GCA_016785345.1 Trinectes maculatus
TAGTGTATATTATACTGTACTTGTTTCTAAGTTCTGCTGCTGTTAACATGCTAATTTCCCCATTGTGGGATAAATAAAGTATAATCTAATCTAATCTAATCTCTAAACCAATTTAGGGCAATTCCTCTTATGCCAATTAAGTGTTCAAGCCTATGAAGAAGGATGTGGTGGTCAACAGTATCAAAAGCTGCACTAAGAGAACCAGAACAGAGATAAATCCTTTATCTGAAGCCATGAGTAGGTCGTTTGAGACTTTTGCCAAAGCTGTCTCAGTGCTATGATGAACTCTGAATCCTGACTGAAAGTCCTCATATAGACTATTGCTGTGAAGAAAATCATTTAACTGATTAGCAACAACGGTCAGACGGTCAGTTTGGAAGCTGTTGCGTTGATCTTCATATCAAAATACTTTGATGCAAAGTACACATATTGGCCGTTTCAGTCAAACTGAGCCACAGAGTTCTTTTGGGGGGGGGGGGGGGGGGGCCGCCGAGGGGGGGAAAAGAGACACAACTTCCCTGTCCTTCTTAAAAACTTTAGCCCGGACCCGATGACGATAGTTACCTTAAACAAGCCAAATAGTAGATCAGCTCCCAACGGTTCGCCACTGATATCCGTGTGGAGCCTGCATGTTCCCTCCGTGCCCTGGCTTCCCCGCCCCACCCAAAAACATGCACCATGGGGGTTAGGTTGATTGGGCACTGTTAACTGTCCTTAGGCATGAATGTGAGTGTCAATGGTTGTTTATCTATATATATTCTATATGTTGGCCCTGCGATAGGCTGGCAACCTGTCCCGGGTGTACTCTGCCTCTTGCCCAAAGTCAGCTGGGATAGGCTCCAGCTCCCCCCACAACCATGAGAAGGATAAGCGGTAGAAAATGAACGAATGATATCTGTATATCTATAGATGTGTAACAAAATTTTGCCACGAAATTTGACGAAAAAAAATGTCAGACGAAATACAAATCCGTAAACAAACGTTTAAAGAACGTGAAGAAGCTATGTGTGTGTGTGTATGTAACGAAACGAAATTGTCGTTTAGGGGCGTTGCTGAGAGGAAGTGGCAGCAGCACGGCACAGGATAAGAGAGGGAAGAGAAACGTCACTGTGAGGTAAAAATGTCAAGAGGATCGGCGACTTAGATACTGCGTCACTTATAAGTTAAGAAAAAACTTTTAAGTGACTCTTGTCACCGGCCAGCCCTGTCCCTTTAAGACCGGGGGCCATGTGTGTTTGTGTGGCGCTAAGATGCCGGAAGAAAAAAAGGAAGAGAGACAACTACTGTGACCGGTGTACTGTGACCGGTGGTGTTGGTGTGTCAGTCGGCAGCAGCCTTAAAGTCAGTTTGTACAAGGACCGGTGTTGTGTTGCACTGTATCAGGAAGGATACCATTAAAGGTGCGTTCAGTCGCAAAGAGACACAACTTCCCTGTTCTTCTTAAACTTTAGCCCGGACCCGATGACAATACAGTAGTTACCGCCAACGAGCCAAACCGTAGACCACACATTTCCCGTCAAGTTTGTTTTTTCTAAATCCCAAACTTTGCGTATAAAATTACGTACACAATATGTTGTGCGTAACCCTGGTTAAAAGGGTTTTTCTCTCAGGTTTTCTTCGCCCTTGCTGAGGGTGTAGGACAGAGGATGTTACACCCTGTACAGGTTGTTAGGCAAATTGTTCTGATTTGTGAATATGGGCTTTTCAAATAAAATTTGATTGATTGATTGATTGACAATATACAATCTATTCATCTTTGCTGGTCCAGGGTGAATAACCTTTCCACAAAAGTTATTTTTTAAGTTCATATGAATTTGCTATGTCTTCTGTACTGTTTAACTCAGGGAAATAAAATCTCCTCTCAAACTGTGAATTTCTGATATAGTTCATTTGCTTTGCTCAGCACAAGTGTAGCTTATCACTTATTCTTGAGATACAGGACAAAACATGTCCTACATTTCGAAGTTGTAGTTTGCAGTAAAAATCAGAAAAGTAATTTATTAAAAATATGTTAAAAGTTCAATATGACAGACATGTATATACTTATTGAATTAAATTTCTATATATATTTACATATTTATTGTAATTTGATAAAATATAGGCACTGTATGAAATACCTGCAAATTACCTGTCCTCAGCATGTTGTCACAGTATCAAACTGCAAAAAAGTAAAAAAAAAAAACAACTACAAATGTATAAATATAAATATGAAATCAATTGAAAGATTTTATACAGAGTTACATATTATATAAAGATAACTTTTTACTATTCATCAATCCTGCTGTATGCAGCAGTACAGGACTTGGTCAAGTGAGTTTGTTTTATTCATTCATTCATTCATTCATTGGAGAATTATGAAGCAACAAATAAGGAGCTGGAAGCAGAGGGGAACTCACAGTGGCTGAGACGAGGCAACCGGGAACTGTAGGAGAAAAAACACGAGTAAGTTCTATATGTAATATAAAAACACAAAGGCAGGAAGAGTAAGGGTGGCTAAACTACAGAACTAGGCGGAATAATCTGGCAGAGAAATGGCGAGTAGACCGGTCTTTTATGGAGCAGTGATGAGACTGAAGTCAGCTGTGCCTCGTCAGCTGCTACTGGAAGAAACCGCTCCGCCTCCTGCCACAGGTCAAAACTTAAAGACACAGAACACAAAGAGAGCGCACAGAAACTAAAACAAAACAGAAACCAAACATATGATCCAGTACGGATCCTTACATGATTAAGACAAATAAAACATCTAAGCTTGTCAACTCCGGCAGATTATGTGTCTGATAGTGTCAGAATCAGAGGTACTTCATTAATCCCCGCAGGAAAATTCAAAAAGTTACGAAGCTCCTGAGTCATTGACAGCAAGTAAATGCAATAAGCATATAGAGCTTTCCATAAAAAAAAGAATAGCAGGAACAAAATACGAAATAAAATATCTGTAGCAATAAAAAAAAAGATATTACTTAGAGAAGAAAAGCCAGGTGAAGGAGCAGGTTCCAAAACAGCAGAAATGTCGAAAAGCTTCAGTCCTTTGATCTCGTGTTGTTCCATCTCCATCAGTCAGTCAACACCGTCAGTTCGTCAACACCATATAATGAAGGTTTTTGTCTGTGTGTGTTTCTTTTGTCCAGTTAATTGTCTTTATACATTAAAAGACCACCACAACTACATGTAATGGTGTCTGATTTGCATTTAAAAAAATGAGTGTACAGACTGACATTCATTTGAAATATTATGCCAGTCCTCAGCCTGCGGCTTGTTCACACACCGATAAGAAGAATGGACAGTGAGTCATACTGCAGGCTGAGTAATGGAGAATGCGGCCCTACCGGCCAAAGTTTTCGTAGTGTTGCCTTTAGTTACACGTCTTCTCCTGTCCCGTGAATGTCCGGAATTCCCCCCGTAACTCTGTAAAAAATACGTCGTACTTTTCATTCAAACCTTTCGTTGTGTTTGCGTACCTTCAACCGGATATGGGAGTGGCCAAAATTCCTACAGCACCTCAAGGCAACATGTTATCAAAAAAAAGCCCCGTGGAGCCTCCTCCTCCAACCAAGGCTCTGCTCTGTGTCACCTGCACTGCTTCTCGTACGACAACTCCCTGGGTATGTTTCGGACTTACCCCCCAGCTCACCCAAACAAAAGTGAGATATTCTTGGGCTATTCTCATACAGCTCCCATCAGCTTCGACTGCTTGACGCTCATATAAGGATGGCTATGTCTGCTTTCATGTTGCTTTCTTTGGTGAGCGCCGGGACGCTTGTTCAAGGTAAGTTACTATACGTGTTGTTAGCACGAATGTAGTAATGTAGTGACTATATGACTCTTTGCATAGCTAGTCCTATTATCAACAGTCTTTATACTCTGTTAATACCAACAGAGTGAATAGCAACAACCCAAGTTCGCGCTCTTGTTTTTATGACTTTGTAAGGCTGATAAATGAGCATTTTCACGTCATTTACGCTTATTTGCGTTAAGAGCGATCACACTGTACCTGACGTTAGTGGTTTTCCCAAAATACACACACATACAGGCACGTAGTGTGATACGATGACTCACCAGTAGTGCTACAGTTTTCTTCCTGTGGTGAGTGTCAGGTTGTTTCGATGTTGTAATGATGTCATGGGGAAAAGTCGTTTCAGGGAAGCATGACAGTATGGAAAGGAGAAGTTAAATTGTGTTTTTCTCAATTCCCTACAGTTGAGAAGGTTTGTTTAATGTTCCGGAGAATTCAGCTTTGATCAAGTCCACATTTGTAATATAGGCAGCATTTACAGATTAGAGAGGAAGAAAAAAACAGCCAAAGAATGGCACAAGCTGAGGTTTTGGTGAGGGAGGTTGGTGTAGCAGAATACCTTGCCATTTAAAGAGTTTACAATGTAAACTCTTTAAATGGCTTGGTACTCTGCAAACTGACTAGGTAAATTTTACACAATTGCAGCATAAGGATGCACACATCTTTCTGTAAGATGTTTGGACTTCGCTAACTTTGTCATCAGTATAAAATTGTCATATTGCAATTATTGTCATAACAGGAGGTTCATTATCTAGGGATTGTTAAAATGTGCTGAAAATGTTCAGAAAAGATTAATTTTAACACTATACATATGTCAGAAATAGTTATTGTTGGTTTTGTTAGTATCATTATTCACTCAGTCTCTCTCAAACAGACCGAGCAACTAAGTTACAAGGGTAACTTAGAGTTACCCTTAAAAAATACAGTGGGAAAAAAACAATCACTGAGTTGAAGGAGGTCTGGAGAAGAATCAGTTTGTAGTGCTGCCTTCCCTGAAGACTTATGTATTTGTGGGTCCAGTCTCCTCAGTTCTTTGGTAAAACCAACTTTGAAGATGCAGAACAACAGCCTGCCCCAACAGCAGTGCAGCAGCAGCTCATGTCTCAGACACTCTGATATTTCTATGCCACACTGGATGCATTGTACACAATTTTTTTTCTTCTCATTTTAAAGTGTGCTTACATTTAAAGTGTGCTGACACTTTAAAACATGTTTGTGGCAATCCGTACGTCATTTGCGTCACAATAAGCGTCCGTGTGAAACACAACAGCGAAACCAATGTTTAGTGGCAGTGAAATTAAGGTTCTTTTTAACATCACTGCTGAAGGCCACTACAAACTTGATAAACATTGACTTCTCTTTCAAGGAAGGGGCCTTGCATATGTCATAGATTAAGACAAAGATGATACTGAAAGAACATCTTGCGATGAACTGACACCTGCCATCATGTTGACACATACTCACTGGCCTTTACTGTTTTAATTCATAAGTGCTTAATAATTATAGGTCAAATTTTACACCGTACCTGAGGCCCCTGAGGAATTAGCTCATTTCCAGCTTGGAGTAACTCAAAGAGTGTATCACTCTGCTTTGGCTCATATTGGCTTTTCATGGCTCTTTTCTGTCTGTCTAGTCCCACCCATTAGCAGAGTAAACACCCACTGTCAAAACATTCTCGATTAAAGTATTTTTTAACCTAATTTTGCTGCTGTATAAATTGGTGCCATCACCTTGAGATACAGCTTCTCCATCAAAACAGCTTGCTGTCAACCTAGCTGCTGATTTCCTGTTGTTCTTTTATCCTTCGTCTCACTTGAAAAGCACACTCTGCCACATTCCTGTCATACAGCCACCCATTGTCAGATTTGTCATTTGAAACTAGATGAAGCTGCTGCCTTCTCATTGTGCGTGCTTTCTGAGGCAGAGAAGGTAAAGTGTGGAGATGAGCGTAAAGTCTACAACATTAACTAGTGTTGTGGCAAATATGTGTAAAATAACATCGCTGATGGTTCAGAATCTACTCTTTTAAAACAGGCCACAGATGTGTACTGATCTGCCATGACATTAAAACACTGTCGCTGGTTGGTTGGGATGTAAGATATGGGCAAAAAAATTATCCAGATTATTTTTAAACATTATTCTACTAACAATAATCTGATGCAAGTTTATATATTTTTTGTCATCCTGCATTTTTCCTCCATGCAAGACGAGATGAGTATTTATGATTCATGTTGTGTGAACTTTTATGCATTTTTCCTATACCGTATTTGCACCGTTTGATTGTTTTCTTTTTCAGATAGTGAAACTACTCGGTAATTTAAAATCGCACATCGTCAAAACAACATTGATGATGTTATCGTAAACGGTATTATCTTGCCCTCCTACATATAAATAACTACTCGTTCACAGCACTGTTTTATATTTCTTTCCACTCTATCAGCTAAACTAGAAGCACATAAGCCTATAGCGGCTGATGGCTACATTTGAACCCTTTCCTGGAACACTCACTCTGGTAAACCAAGGCTGTGTCCGAAATTGCCCCCTACTCCCTACTCCCTATATAGGGAAATAAATGTAGTGCACTATATAGTGAGCTCAACAGAAAAATCTTTTGGACACTTTCGGACACTACTCTCGGCGCCGGTAATTACGTCATCGCTGTCGCACAATTAAAACGTACCACATTATTGTCATCTCACAAAATACTTGTTTGTTTACTACTGCATTTTTATTAAATTAGAGGCTTTTGATTACTTTCCTGTACTTTTTATTTTCGTATTTTGTTATATTTTATAATATTTATGTATATTTCCCTCCCGTCCGTCTGCCATTTTCACTTCTGTGCAGCCCAGAGAATTTCTGGCAATGCATGATGGGATATCTTGGTCCGGTTAGTGACCATCGGATGTACACTACATTTCGCGGTGAATTGTGGGATACATTGAGTGCACTATATAATGGACATGCTATGATCCCTAAGCTTTCAGACACCACTACAAAATGGCGTGCTCCGAAATCGCCCCCTAACCCCTATATAGTGTACTATATAGGGGTTAGGGGGCGATTTCGGACACAGCCCTAGAGTTGGCACAAATGATTGTTTCTGGTGCTGGGCATCTGCTTTGTCAGCGATTTTGCTTTTCACTTTTCAAAACAGACAAGAACACATCACATACATACCCACTGATAAAACTAGCTCAACCAGAGTATCTGCTGAAGGTCAAAATTTCTTGGTTGTTCTTGCTTGCTTGTCCTTATACTGTCTCTTGTGTTTAGAAAACAAATGGTCACAAGGCCTGTTGTTTTTTGGAAATTATGATTAGTTAGATTATATGGTTAGTTAGTACTGAAAGCCACTGTAGAAGTGGCTTAATGTTTGCATCCATCTCTGTTGACAAGCAAAATGTCTCCAGACATGCTGGTGCCTGCAGCCTGCTGAAGCAGCAGAAAGCATTTTCCCAGACAGAGTGAATTAACCTCATTTCTCAAGGGAATTAGTCTTTCCATCTCTTCCTCCCAGGGCACTACATATTGGGCTACAGAGGACATGTTGCAGCTGATCAGGTAGTTTATACTAAGCGTGTGTGTGTGTGTGTGTGTGTGTGTGTGTGTGTGTGTGCGTGTGTGTGATCTATGTACTAGACCAGCAATGGTTCCTTGAAAGATGCAAAGGGGAAAGTAGCTGCTGTGATTCTCAGTGCAGCATCAAAATAAGGTGCAGCTCTTATTCTTTGTGACCACTGACGTGCACTGACTTGAAGCAGGAGCCACAAGAATGTTAGCACCAAAATGATCACTTCCAAATTGAGTTTATCTTCAGAAAAAAGGTGGCAGCTTTGACTGGATGAAAAACAGAAGACTTAATTTTTAACTGATTCTATCTCATTCCACTTAATAGAAAACATTGTTTTGGATGGGTGTCCGAAACAACAGTTGATGAAAGACAATAACAAGAAAAGTTGAAGCTTATGTTAACTAAAAACCATACTGTAATAGAGATACTTATGTCTGTTGTTGGTTAAACTTGGCAAGCAATGGAGTTTACCTGTTTGTGCCATATTTGTTTTGAAGTTAGAATTAAAAAGTTAACCCATTCTGATTGGAGTTGATCATAGCAGAGTCTGCCATCTCATATAGGATAACCATTATACATTTTTATACAATATTAACTTCCTGTCTTTTCAGACCAACTAAATTCATATTTAGAGATTATTTTAGCCTATGCTAATAAAAAAGCTCCACTCCTCAGGACATGTCTTTATCCCACTGAGTTGTTTTTTATTAACACATTGTCCTTTGGTTAAACCCACAAACGTCCCTTAAGCTAGCATAATGACAAAAGCAGCTGTGAGGACAAACCAAACCTTTAACCTCCCACCCACCCCCTGTCAACAGTAGCACTTCAGTTTATTTGACCTCCATGACCTATCCTAGCTATCTGGACTAGCAGAGAGGCAGACACAGCTTCCAGCCACCTGTTTAACATTTTTTCAATTTTTGCTCTGCTGTTTTCTTCACTTTTAATACTCAATTTTCCCTGCACTATAAAGGCAGTAGTATGAGTAGGAGAGAAAACATTTCATAAACTGCTATTAAATGCAATGTTTTTAAATGTAAAAATAAAAGGATAATGCAATTGTGTGATACATTAGCATAGCAAGGGTTAATAAATGTATTGCAAAGCACACTTCTTCTAAGAATTAGAAGAAGAAGAGCAATTAATGTGTGAAAGTTATTTGCAGTGTATTAACATTTGAGTGATTAGTAGGGGTGGATAAAAATATTGATTCATCAGCGCATTACAATATATTTTTTCCCAATTCAGTATTGATTCAGAAAATCCTCTGAATTGATTCAATCCCCCGGCTAGTGGGGGCACAGAGAGCAGCACTTTTGTGTGATTCATGTTGTTGAACGAAGCTTCCTTAATTTTGCTGCAGCTAAACATTGGTTTTACTGTCGTTTCACACGGATGCTTATTGTGATCCACATGATGTCAGGATCGCCACAAACAACACGTCTCATTTCAAAGTGTGCTGACACTTTAAAATGGGAAGAAAAGCATTGTGTACAATGCATCCAGTGTGGTATGGAGTTCATTTATCACAAGAGCATGACTTAAATGATGCAGCATTTGTAGTGGAAACAGCAGGTCTGTATTACTGCTGACAGCAGAGCCAACACAAGGCAAATACTATTAAAGCTAATGCTAATCCTAATGCGTTAAATTTAATACATAAATGAAGTTTACGCTAGTTATGTCATTAACTTTAGCTAAGAAAAGACTAAATGTTTGTCAGTGTCAAATATCAATATCTATAGATGATTTAAATCTATAGATATTTTCATATATACTTTACTGTAGCTCTAGATGCACCTTGACAGATCAGACAGATGATAGTCTCAGCTGGTGACAGCCCAAAACAGTGCACTTAAGCCTGAACATGTAGACCAGCTGATTGTCTTAAACAAAAATCTACATGTGCACATCTAGTATGTAACCAGAAATAAAGGCACTTGGTTCGGATGTTTTATTGTTCAAGTAATGTTATGCGAGTGAAATCACAATTTCTAAGAGGAAAGGAGTATAATTTATGTATACACCACAATTACATTTGCATTTACTTCAGTGCTTATACAGTACTGTCATGTTTTTACATTGGTACTCTGTATTGAGTATTATTGTGCTACTCCTTTATTTTGCAGTATTAAATAAAAAAACATTTTTTATTTCTATCTCATTTAATTTAATACAGTACAAATGCAAAATTCTTTCATCTATGTTCTAAAGTTAAGTTTACGTTCAATTTCATATCATTAAACACCGACTATACCGACATGGGCAAAATGAATTCGGTTATCGTCGTAAATTTCGGTATCGGTAAATTTTCGGTTTATCGCCCAGCCCTACGGAGTATAATTTAAGTATACACCACAATTACATTTGCATTTACTTCAGTGCTTATACAGTGCTGTCCGTGTTTTTACATTGGTACTCCGTATTGAGTATTATTGTGCTACTCCTTTATTTTGCAGTATTAAATAAAAAAAAAACATTTTTTATTTCTATCTCATTTAATTTAATACAGTACAAATGCAAAATTCTTTCATCTATGTTCTAAAGTTAAGTTTACGTTCAATTTCATATCAGAAATTAAAGGGTTACTGTCCTGGAAACATTTTATCCAATCAGAATCATCTCTCTCTATCAAGTGTCGGGTGTCGGCTGAGGTGAAGGCCTAGGTGCAGTGCTCACGGTTTGCCACTGCAGTGGCAGGAGAGGTAATGATACAACTTTACCTAGCAGTAAAGTTGTATCAGGTGTAGAGTATCAAAGTATTTTTGCCAGTACGAGTACTGTAGACTGGTACAGTATTGGGTCTCAGATTCCTTTATTGTAATTCATACGTTACATCACAGGTGCACTGCCGATCGAAACATCGTCTGATTCTGGTATTGTTGTCAGTACACTGACAACAATGCCAAATTTCAAAGTATCAAAAATATTGCTGTACAACCTTTATTCTCTGACTAAGATAACTTAGTATGTATGTTTTGCAGTTTTTTTGCTTTAGGATTTTTTTTTTTTGCTGTAGCAGGTGTTTGTGGGAATAATCAAAATAGATGAATGGAAATGAGAACTGGTGTCCAGACCTCTTGCTGTTCATTTACTTTCAATTCTACAACAGGGGTTTGGTGCTATTTTAACTTATTTCAAAAGCAAGGATGATTGCTGTATTTAAGCTGCATTAGGATTCAGGCCAAACTGGACTAGGTCAGTATAGTATGTGTGTGGTCAATTCTCTTTAATTAGAGAGTGGTTCAAGTCTGCATAAAATATTATCAAATGTCATTAGATAAATACAAAATACAATTAGCCTTCTTGAATTAATAATTTTTTACACTCTATAGGGGTGTAAGAAATGGTCAAAAAATATCTCGATTATTTTTTTAAATCAACCAATAACGATAATCTGACGATATTCTTTAAAATGTTTCAGAACAACAGCTCTTACTTTCTTTAAATTTAAACATTCAAGAGACTCCCAGTTAAACTCCAATGTAGAGGCATTAAATGGGTAAACGTTCAGGTTCTCTGCTCTCTCTGCTCCCATATATGCACACATGCATATACAGTGGGTACGGAAAGTATTCAGACCCCTTTAAATTTTTCACTCTTTGTTTCATTGCAGCCATTTGCTAAAATCAAAAAAGTTCATTTTATTTCTCATTAATGTACACTCACAGAAATTTTTGCATATTTATTAAAAAAGAAAAACTGAAATATCACATGGTCATAAGTATTCAGCAGTGGGTAGCGCTCGTGCCTCACAGCAAGAAGGTCCCTGGTTCGAATCTCGGTTCGGGGGATCTTTCTGTGTGGAGTTTGCATGTTCTCTCCGTGTCTGCGTGGGTTCTCTCCGGGTACTCCGGCTTCCTCCCACCGCCCAAAAACATGCATTGTGGGGGTTAGGTTAATTGGCCACTCTAAATTGTCCTTAGGTGTGCATGTGAGTGTGAATGGTTGTTTGTTTGTATATGTATTCTGTGTTGGCCCTGCGATGGACTGGCGACCTGTCCAGGGTGTACCCTGCCTCTCGCCCGATGTCAGCTGGGATCGGCTCCAGCTCCCCCCGCGACCCTTAACAGGATAAAGCGGTAGAAAATGAATGAATGAATGAATGAATGAATGCTGTCCATTTCTTCTGATCCTCCTTGAGATGGTTCTACTCCTTCATTGGAGTCCAGCTGTGTTTAATTAAACTGATTGGACTTGATTAGGAAAAGCACACACCTGTCTATATAAGACCTTGCAGCTCAATGTGCATGTCAGAGCAAATGAGAATCATGAAGTTGAAGGAACTGCCCAAGGAGCTCAGAGACAGAATTGTAGCAAGGCACAGATCTGGCCAAGGTTACAAAAGAATTTCTGCAGCACTCAAGGTTCCTAAGAGCACAGTGGCCTCCATAATCCTTAAATGGAAGAAGTTTGGGACGACCAGAACTCTTCCTAGACCTGGCCGTCCAGCCAAACTGAGCAATCTTGGGAGAAGAGCCTTGGTGAGAGAGGTAAAGAAGAACCCAAAGATCACTGTGGCTGACCTCCAGAGATGCAGTAGGGAGATGGGAGAAAGTTCCACAAAGTCAACTATCACTGCAGCCCTCCACCAGTCGCGGCTTTATGGCAGAGTGGCCCGACAGAAGCCTCTCCTCAGTGCAAGACATATGAAAGCCTGCATAGAGTTTGCCAAAAAACACATGAAGGACTCCCAGACTATGAGAAATAAGATTCTCTGGTCTGATGAGACGAAGATTGAACTTTTTGGCATTAATTCTACGTGGTATGTGTGGAGAAAACCAGGCACTGCTCATCACCTGCCCAATACAATCCCAACAGTGAAACATGGTGGTGGCAGCATCATGCTATGGAGGTGTTTTTCAGCTGCAGGGACAGGACGACAGGAAAGATGAATGCGGCCAAGTAAAGAGATATCCTGGAAGAAAACCTCTTCCAGAGTGTTGGATCAAAGCACTAATTCAGCTTTCAATATATATTTGAAAAATATCTTTTGAAAATGGACAGGAGTGTAAAGGGCTGCTGGGCAATGATAGGGCTGTGCTGCACCTGCAGAGTTGGGAGAATCTATTACAGGAGCTATGGGTGGTGAACTAAAACCAGTGCCGTACATCTGCAAGAAAATGTGTGTGTGGAAATGTATTCTTGAGTTGGACCCTGACACAAACTGTGCTGATGGCAGGACCCAAATGCAGACACACTTTTTTTTATCAAACAAAAGCTTACATAAGAGTGGGTGAACAAACAAATCCAAGAGACTGCAAGGAGCCAATGAACATAGGAAACGACCAAAAACAGGAGAATCAAGGCAAGACAGACCAGAGCAGCCAACAGAACAGACTAAGTAGTGGACAAGACCAAGCAGAATAGGCAAATTTACCAGATATCCACAGAATGAGTAGATTAACCAAACAGAGCAGAATGACCAGTGTAGGAGCCATATTGGCCTAGTAGATAGGTTTCCTTTGAAGATGTCAGTGTATCTGTAATGTGGCTAATAATGCTTTAATGTGTGACACTTTCCTTTGGGGTTGTGGTAACCGCATTCTACACTACACAGCCACATGGATGCATGATGTATGTTTTACCACTACTTTTGTGTATATACAGAGAGAGTAGAAGTTAGAACACAGAAAAAAAACCCAACCACACAGAAGACAAAAGCAGAAAGAGACAAAAACAGGAAAAAGAGACAGAAACAGGAATCAGTGACAACTGGGGAAACGGGAATTGTCGACCTGTGGAGAAAGACAGTTTTTAATGCGACTAACCTGCGGAATATACCAGATCTATTAGATTCACTTACACCGGACATGAGCAGAATCATAGGTTCTCATCGTTGTCAAGCGTAATGCTCAGAAGGCTGTACAATAGTAGTGGTAATTGTTATAATTGATGAACATGAAAATTGGATAAATAAAATTGAATTGAACAAACACTGCCACTACAACCAGATTGACTATACAAAGCAGATGAACTGACAGAGAACAAAGGGAAACACAGACACTATATACATCAGATAAATGAGACACAGGTGAATCAATTGGGTGGGAAAGGAAACGAAATTCCATAGAGCAAATTAACAGGATACACGTCTAACAACACAAATTCAACAAACCAGAAAACGAAATGCTTCATCGATAATAATCAAAATAAACAAGGACAGATAGAGTCCAAATTCAAACTCCAGACAAGTAAACATACAGGGTACTGTTTTCCTTGAGAAAACCATGCACTGCCATGTATAATGTGCAGAGTAATCATACAGTGTGGCTTTGTATTCTATATACAGTGTATACTATATCATATCCATATAAATGTGTGTAATGTGAAGACACATGAGTTAGAAGTATTAGTTAGCCCCATTTAACAACAAAAAGAATGTGTGTAAATGTAAGTATCAGAGAAGTATATCCTGCTAGTGCCGCTAGTACTGCTATATTTGAAACCGATACGCACTTTCAATAAAAATGAAAATGTTTATGTCAAACTCTACAATTTGAAATATTGCAAAACAAATATCACAAACATTTTTAATTGCTTTTATATACCCTTAAATCAAAACTTTAAACACCATATACAGAATTCCCAGCATTCTTTTGTATTATAAAGTTAAAAAAAATTAAATAAAAATAGTCTCCAATGAACCCAATATGCATATTTCTTATTTTGATTTATTGTGGGCGGAAGGCGCAGTACCCAGAGAAGACTCACAAGGAGAAGATTTGAACTTCACACAGAAAGTCATGTTGATTGTGTCCTTGCAAAGGTGAATTAGGTTTGTACATTTTAATGCTAACAAAGTAACATAGCAGCTCAAGAGACTGCATAGGGGATAATGAGAGACTGAATTAATGTAGAGGAATCCAGTGGCTCCATTACAGCATTTATAAGGAGTTATATGACATTGTTGGTATAACTTAATATTCATGTGTATGAAGAGCTGACAGAGTAATTGTCTGCTTAAACAAAACATCTCTCTTTCATGGCATGCATAAGTGGCAAACTGCCAGATATTGAGGATTCTACTTGGACTGACCAGACCAGACACGTCCAGTCACTTGCCTTGTCCTTCTTCAGTCCAAGCTATTTATTAGATATAATGCTGCCTGTTTTTTTCTGTGCAGCATGTCATGAAACATTATTTTTCTACTGGTGGCACTAAAATTTTAAATATTGCAAAGTTAAATAGAATAACTCAGGCTTTATTGTGCTTAATGTTCCTTTGCCAGTCAAAAAAATAATCTATTTGTCTTTATTTTTCATTTTTCATTGTGAGGCTTCAGCCGTCTGTTTTTACAAGTGAGACATGTCTAAGCCAGTGAGCGGTTTCCATGTTTACAGCCTGTGCTGGAATGTAACAAACCCAGGGTGTGTAAAAGAGATGAGAGACAAGCCAGGGCAGAGGACGAATGGAAGAGTAAGAGGCAGAGCTTGTTGGCCAATGAACAAATCTAACTGATCCATGCCTGCAGCCACCTCTTAAAATCCAGCTTCTGCTGCACTCTGCAAATTAGAAAAAAAGAATTATATTATTATTATATATATATAAAGTCATACCCCCACCTCTGCTGTAGTATACTTATTGTTACACCTTGTCCTAACACTTGATCTCTGTTAAATGAATAAAACTAGTGATACATGTAACTCTGGTTTCAAGACTTTATCTGGTAATTCTGCACATGAGAACCTTCAACGTCATCACAGAAACATATCTATAGTTTATAGGAGTTTCTGGTCTTTTGGCCCTCAGGTGCATCTGATGCTTCCTCATTTGTGTTCAAACCTCCTCCATGCACTTTTGTACTGTACCAAAAGCATTATTGGACATTATTTAAACATTTCATATTTAGACAAAAAGTATTTGTGATTATATAATTTGATGATATCATTGAAGTGCAGAACTGCAATGCTGGAGTTCTCCTTATGGTTTGTTGTGCAACCAGGCATCTTTAATGTGTTGTTGTGTCTATGTTGTGCAGAGCAATAGCACAGTGCCATTTCTCATCATCATACTGTGTTAATAATAGGTGTGAGGCAGGTCACAAGCTTGTCAAGATGAAGTCTGTTGTACTTATCTGGTGACAGACCTTGTGTGGGTTTGACATAAACATTTTCTTTCATCTACATACACTGCCGACATGGACAGTGGCAACAGATAGTGGGACCAATGGTATTGTTTGCACACATACTGTTTTGGAGTATGTTTGATCGATGTCATGGCAGAAACTGTGGCTCCTTAATATTTCAAGCAGGTGTGTCAGATTGTGTAATGATTCCCTGTCACACAGGCAGCAGTCAATCAACCAAAAGCATCAGGGGCCTCATGTATCAACGTTGCATACAGACAAAAACGTGGTTTACGCTCACAGTCAGATTTATCAAGAGTGAAATGAACGTGAGAATGTCCGGACCACCATGGCAGAAGCTGCCATGGTGCAGTGAATTGCAAAGATTGGGAATGTTGGAATCAGTTGGATCACAAATGAAAGCAATTACTCATTATTATTATTATTATTATTATTGCTTGCGCTTAAGGATAGAATAATAACAATGGCAGCTTTGGGTTTACTGGGGGACATAGAAAATAGCTATATCCAAAGTCAACGGGTGTTTCAAGATCGTGCTTTTTGGCCCATGATGACGAATGACTCATCTGCTGTTTTACATCGATCATAAGAGCGATCATGTTGGAACTGTGTGCTTCACCTCATTTACAGCCTCCACCATCCAGAGCCCGCCCCCCATTCAGCTCCACCAACCACCACCTCAAACGCTGAATAACATACATCCAATCCAGTCCTAAAACTCTTCCAAGAGGACGCTGCAATTTTATAGTCAGTCTATTTGTGGGCAGAGAAAGGCTGTGCTTGTGCGCTCAATTTCATGCTGATTAAGATGTACAAAGCAAAAGTGCGTGGAATCCGGCGTGCCCACAGTTTGATACATCTGATTTTTTTTGTGCGTGGGCCATTTTTCAGCTTTGAGCATACAATCGTCAAATCATCAGACACACAAATAGGAAATAGAACTCACATTTCACAAAGGATCAAGTAACTTTGCCCCCGAGTTGCTGTGCCGAAGAGTCTTGTTTTGTTGGCTAGCAGCACTTTTATTTGTATAGCCCATTTTCACACATAACAATATGCCTTTTAGGGTTTAACAATCTGTACAGTGTGTAACAGCATCTGTAGTAAAGCCTCAACAAGGGTGAGGAAAAATGGCCAAAAAACAAAAACTTTATCAGGGGAAAAAAGGAAAAACTGTATGGGATTCCTCTCCCAGGATAGACAGAAGTGCAACAGATGCCACACGGGCAGAACACATTTACGATTCATGATTCACATTCACGATTAGAAAACAATACTGCTGCTACTACTCCTATTACAGCAAGTAATAATAATGATAACAACAACAACAACAATAATGATAATAAGTGTCAAATCTGGACCTCGGAAGTCAAAGATATTCCCCTGACTCAAGGTGTTTTTCTTTTTTTTTAAATGTTGGGTTGAGGTGGTGCGATCACAATTTCAGTTTAACTCTGAGGATGAAATCACATTTCACTGTGACAGCTTCAAGCTGTCATGGTTTGTGACAATATGCTGACTCAGATACACTCTGGATGTGGGTGATGTTAGACTTCATAATAGTTTGACTTGCTTTTTGACTTGCTTGACAAGGCATTCATTAGTGCAGAGGACTTTACGCTCCTGTTATAAGTTAACAATTTATGTATATTCTTCCCTCTGCCTTGTTTACATATTCCGTGCTCAGTGACAAATTTGGCTCCCAATCACTGTTGCTGTTATTGCACTCTCGTCATTTTTGGGAAATTTTGAGAAATGGTTTCAGATTAATCCAAAATTAATTCGACTCCACAGTGAATGTGGAGTCAATCTTTTGGGCAAGAGGCAGGATATAACCTGGACAGTTCGTCAGTGTACCTGAGGGCCAACAGAGACAAACCATACCAACCAAACCATTCACACTCTCATCTTCACTGTCCTCTTCACACAGAGGGACTCATAGATGAACGGGGTTTTAAACCCAGCTAGTGTTAGCACCATTGTGCCACCTGTGTGGAATCCAAATTAATGAAACTTTTTCATGTTATTTAATCTTGGCTCACAAACAACTTTTATGCGCTCCATTGCCAATATGCCATAAACATTTTGAGAACATAATTTTATCCATACTTCTCGGCGTTTGACTTGTAGTAGCAGACTGCTGCTTCCTTCAAGCAGCGGACAGTATTTATATTATAAAAACATTAAAACAAATTTCCGTTTACCAGTGTTTCTGCCAGCATTTCTGTTCACCCGTGACTGAAACAAGCAGACAAGACCACAATGTGATTTTTTAATAACATCCTAACATTTATTATGAGTAACAGTCAGTCTTTTGTATTTTGTGTTTCAGTGTTGGGTACAGACAAAGTGACTGCTTTTTATGGAGAGACTATTGTTATACCATGCAATGGTGGAGCTCCAGTACCAGAAGATCTGATGTTCATTAAGTGGAAATATGTAAGTAGTTTCTCACTCAATATAATCTGTGAAGAGTTTGAGGTATGTAATAACAAACCAAGAAATACAGTGACATAGAAGAAGAGGAGAAAGAGGAACATATAAAAAGTCTTATCACAGGTCCATTTTACACATGAGTATTGAGAATTGAGAACTGAGGATACTGAAATTAGGGAAATATGTGTAAGTTTTCACACGTGAAAGTATATCAAATTTTATCTCTATAGTCCACAAATTACAATTCAATCTATATCTCACTGGGCTTGATAATCTAACTTGATAATAATTTTTCATTTTATTGTACTTTTACAAGGAGACAGATGTGCCAGCCCAGCATCTGTATCACAGTATCTCTTACTTTACCTCACTTCTGTTTCAGGTGTGAATAGTTATTGATTACAATTGTCCTCCTACAGTTTCATAGTAATCGCATATTTTGACTTCCTATGATAAAATAAAATTAATTTATTTAATATTAATAAATTGATGTACTGTATGTGAGCTGACATGAGGTCTCCCTGCTTCATAATCAGAAGAATCACACCACACTGTACATTTAGTCTGAAATCACAGTAAAAGACAGAAGAAGAAACAGAAAGAAAAAAGCTTTATTTGTCATTGTCACAGTACAGTACACAAAACAACAAAATTGGGTCTCTGCTTATACCCCATCACACTGTGGCCGAGCGCTGCTACACAGTATATACAGAAGCTCTAACCATTAGGCTACCAAACTCACTCCAGATGCTGTCTTAAGGCCTACTGACCTAAACAAAAAGCCTATCAGCTGTCAGGAAAGGTGATGTTAGTCGGAAGAAAAATGTACTTAATGTCAGTCACACAACAACCCAACACCTCCCCTGTTTTAGAATGTGTTTTACTGTAAATTAGGTCAGAATGTACCACATGTACTTCAATTGAAACCATTAACTGTTTTAAATATTTTTGGTCTAGTTTGGTGTTTTCTGTTAAAAAGACAGACAGTGTGTCAATCCTGTCAGCGACAATCCTCATCATAAATGGGTACTCACCTTTCTGGTAGAATTAATGTTGGAATCTCTGCTTTTAGGGTATCCGGTATTTTTGGTAGTGTGTTTAATTATTTGTTGTACTTTGTACAATACAATACTTTTGCATAACATTGCAAATCACCACAGAATGCTGCGGGACTGCAGACAGGGGCCAGTCTGATTCAAAGCCATGTTTCATAAATCATTTGAGGTGTGCATTTGTTTTATTTTCCACACAATTAAACAAAGAGAAAAACAGCTTGATCAAACACAGCTATATAGAATATATTGTGAACATATTGTGGGACATAGGCAGTATAGCCTAACTATTTCTAACCGAACAAAACTGAAATAGTAACAGCCAACAAAAAACGAGAACCCAGCCTACATTTAAATGAAATTAATGTTGAAATTGCCTATATCTATTTTTTCATTTTGGCAGGTTGCGCTGGTGTCCACTCTGCGTAACATGCGTTCATCTCCTCCTGCGCTCTCCCCTCCCTCTCCCGCTGCTCAGATGAAAGAACCACTGATGATTCTCCTTTGAAAAAACAACCAAAAACAATTTATGTTATATATAAATATCAAATCATAAGAATAATACTAAAATGCTGCTTTATTATATTAAAATAAATGTATCAAAATAAAAACATTATTAATAACTAAAACCAAACATGCTGCTACTGGATGCTTGAATTTCCATCAGGTTAAGTAAAGTATCTATCGCTATCGATCTTTACGCGGTTTCAGTGTATATTCAACTAAACGTTAACACAGGAAGCACATTCTTTTTTGCATATATATGAATATTAATTCATAATTAATTCTATTAATTAAATGTATCAAATAAAAGAAATGCATGTTTGTGCTGTTATGCAGCTTCTGGCTCAAGGGTGTCATATCCTTAAATTGTCCACTGCCAGTCCATCAACTGTTTTATTTGCGGAGGTTTTATTATGAGCTTGGTTCTTCTTCGTAGATCTTGCCATCTTCTCTTAATTTCACCTGTCGTTCTTCTTGTGTTACATACAGCATTTACTTTTTCACAGACAGCCTCCCGTATCGCGTTTATGAAAAATGGCACTTTAAAGTAGAAAAGTATAAACTGCTATTACATATTTGTCATTACTATTGTTTCTTCCGTCATTCATCAAACGTGGTGACGCGAGCAGAAAAGACTTGTTCTTTCAGTCACCTTTCGTTGTGCTGATGTCTCCTCCTTGTTAGGACAACCGCAGCCATGTTTGCGCAGAGCTGTGCCAGTTAGTACATGGCTTTCAGAAACGCAAAATGAAGATGCAAAATCGGCGCATTTCTGGGTTTAGTAAACCAGATTTTTGCCAGCTATCTTCATCTTTTGCACCAACTCCGCCCACATTTGCATATTCATTAAGACAAACACAACACGCAAACCAATAGCGTGTGCAAAATTGCACCGGCAGTCTTAGGAAATCAGGCCCTTGGTCAGTTTGGTGTGTTTTCCGGCTACAAACTGAACACTACGTAAGAGCGAACTTTTGCCGATCAATAGGAACACATTAGTATTAGATTATTCAAATATCCCACTTAAACTTGAAAGAAAGTGTTTAACGTATCTTGGGGTTTCCATTACAAGGAAATACAAACACATTTTTAAAGCAAACTTTGTCAGGTGCCTTGATCAGGTGAAGCATGACATAACTAAATGGTCTCCCCTCTCTCTTTCCCTGAAAGGACGCATTGCCTCGGTGAAAATGAAAATACTTCCTAAATTTTTATATCTTTTTCAGTGTCTCCCAGTTTTTTTCCCAAAATATTTTTTTACCTCTTAAGACTCACTGATATCCTCATATATGGAGAAATAAACAGCCCCAGCTCTGCAGGGCATACCTGCAGAGGCCGAAGTGCAGTAGAGGTATGGCACTACCTAATTTTTGTTACTACTGGGCAGCTAATATTAGGGCTCTGATACTCTGGCAGCATTTTCACCTACATCCTACTCCGCCAGCTTGGGTTTCCGTCGAAGCCAGCTCAGCCAAACACATATCTCTTCCTGCGCTGTTGGGGGCAGCATTTCTTTACTCCTGGGATCTGGTGGCAATTCCTTAAATGTATGGGCCCAATTTAGGAGAAGCTTTGGGCTACAACTCATTGGATTACATATTAACACAAATATTTGTTTTATAATTGTAAGTTCCAACTAAATCCATAAACTAGAAGATCACATACAGGAAATGGACTGATGGAATGTGGACCGATCAGTTCCATTTGAAAACACACTGATTTCAGCGTCAGAAGTTATGAGAGTAAGTTAACTTAAGAGGCTATGTTAACTTAAGTAGGGAGGCTAAGTTAACTTAAGTAGGGATTTAAGATATGGGCAAAAAAATATCTCTAATATAAACTTTCAATGTGATTTTCTTTAACAAAAAAATGCTGTTAAAACTCTTCTTGCTCACAGGACATTTATGGATGGACAGAATGTTTCAGAGCAGCTATAAATGTTCTTTAAAATTACGCATTCAAAAGACTCCCAATAAAACTCCAATGTAGAGACATTAACTGGGTAAAAATTCAGGTTCTCTGCTCTGAGGTCAATTCTGCAGCAGACAACAGTGCTTCCCCTATATGCATACAGGTGCATGTATGTATATATGCGTATATATACAGTATGTGACTCGTAATGCTGTAACGTTATTTTGACCGAGTGGTGTAGACCCACGTCTGCCCAGTAAATGATCCACTGGTCTTGTTGCTGAGAGTGGAGATTCCCTCATGTGAGACGACATGGTGACTATCTATGATTCATGTGTTATGAATTCAGCCAATGAGAACTTTTATTCACCTCTCATTTACCGTTAATGCGCCTTTCGTTTGTTTTCTTTTCCAGTTTAGTACATCTACTCAATAATGTAAAATTGCACATCGACAAAACAGCTTTAACGATACTATCGTTAACAAGACTGTGGAGACTGTATTCCTCTATCATAATAGAATAATTAATTAACACAATATATAGTAGTGTGGCGGACACTTGGGGGTGTATCTCTCACCCAGGAGGGTTATGGGTAAAGGGGCGTAGTTTTATATATAGTTTTGGCGCCTCCCGCCATGTTTATTCTGTTCTGTACTGTGTCCTGAGTAAACGCTGTTTGACTCACCTCATCTCGGAGTTTTCCTCATTTGCCACAGTAGTAAGTTTTTTCCAAAAATAACAAGATCAACCAGGGTAACAACACGTGCCACCTTGATAGATAACATATTCACAAATGAAATTAAAACCAAAACTATTGGTGTAATATTAACAAATGATACCATCTACCGCACTGTAATTGACAAAAAAGCATAATGATAAGAAGCCTGGATGCATACAAGTAAAAACCGAGGAATCATTAAAAGCTCTAGAAGATGAGTTGTTGGCACAAAATACACAAAAGACATGTACATGGAAAAGAACATTGATAAGGCTTATATAAGTATTTTTTCATTACTTTATAACAAAAATACAACACAAAAAATACAGTAAAACCATGGTTCACAATTGTAAGAAGAAAAATGCACTTTATAGAGAATTTATTAGAGCTAGAACTAAAGAGACAGAAATTAAATATAAAAAATTATTATATTAATTGTAGATCTTTAGAAGAAAAAATAATGCTATAGAAATATGGAATATATTAAGTAGTTTAATTAGAAACGGTGCACATACTGAAAATCATAATATGAATCACATGGTAGACAGCTGTAATATTTTTTGTCAGCAGCGGATCAAACTTGGCGGACAACATTCCTTATCCTCCAACAACTGGGAGGCATTATGAAAGTTTCATTGAACGGAATCCAACATCCATGCTTCTCACTTCCGTGAATGAAAAAGATATAAGAGATATTGTTACTAAATGTTGTCTCTTTCACAATAAAAGTCTTTTGGCAAAATTCCCATTAAGAGATCAAATTTATGATATCAACACGGGACAAAAGTTGCAGCCTCATAAACACAAATAATTACTGTTTTGTAGTGAATATTTTTTGTTGTAGATGTATGAATACTAAGAATGGACCGTGAACTGTGGTTACTTTGTTTGTCTTTTTTAAAACTTTTTTTTACATTGTTTGTGACTTTTTTAAGTGTGGATGTGACATGGCAGTGCATATCTACTCCAATTTGTTGAACTAAAGACATACTTGTTTCTTGATTGACATATTTTATACTGAATTACGTCTGAGGAATGGGAAACAATAATGCACAGATTTACAGAATCAGCCACTTTCCTGTGTCTCTTCTGCTTTAGGGTAAAGACGATGGCACTTTTGGCGATTTATTGATCAAACAAGCCCGAAATGACCAGGCCACAGTTCAAGCCACAGATGATTATGCCAAGCGGATCAGCATCAATAACGAGTCCAGTCTGCTCATCACACAGGCCTCACTTAAAGATCAAAAGACCTTTACCTGCATGGTGGTGTCAGATACCAACCTCGTGGAGTTTCCTACCTCTGTTGTTGTTTACAGTAAGATCAATATTCACACATGATCACAATATTCATCTATAGGACCTACTTTTGTGCTATTTGAAGAATTACTAGTCAGAATTTGAGTCCAAAGAACTATTTATGTATTATTGCAAATAGACTGTACAAACTAGTGAATGAAATAGGACATGAGGAGAATAGATTTGGCCTTAGAGATTGTGTTTGGTTGTAGCGATAGCTAGATAGAAGTTGAAATTTATGTCCTCAAGTTTGAAAAGATATTAGGGGAAGGGAAGGGAAGAGAGCAGGGGAGAGAGAGGAAAGAGGAGAGAGAAAGAACATAAGTAAAACCACCGCTGGCATGGTATAACCACAGCCTTCCACCTGACTCAAAATCCTTGTTGTGAGGCCTGAGTGCTAATCAATTCAGCACCATGCTATCTCTGTGGATTTATTGATATATTTTTTCTTAACACAAATGAGGAAACTGATGTGATTCTCCCTCTTTGTTTTTGCAGAGAAACCGTCGTCAGTTCGGATTATGGACAAGGCTAAGGTTCTGCAAAAAGACAAGCCAACAACAGTAAGATTCAGTGCAGACTTTGTGCGGGCTGTGTGGCCAAAGTAATTTTATTTGTAAAAAGAATGAATGCCTGTGGTCGTATATATTGGATGGAAATAGTTATCCACTTTGGCAACTGCTGTTTGTCTTTTTGGTTGACCAAGTAGATTTTGTTTTTTGTTGCAGCAACAACACAGGAAAATTATATAATTTACACAGTCCAAACAGGCTACTTAGTCATGGTCATGGTTATAACAGTTGCTACAAAGAAAAAAACAGCAACAAGGTTTCGTCACAAAGTTTTCAGTTTCTTATCTATTATCTGACACAGGATAAAAAACATTATCTCAGTTGGACTGGAGTTTTGTGAAAACTACTTTTTATATAATGCCACCATGTAGCGTTGAGTTTATCAAAGCATATTTGTCCTTGCTAGTTTACCTGCCTGTTTCTGACTGTATTGACATTGGCCATTGTCATCACTGCAAACCCAAAGCTTGTTTGGTTTTTAGTCAACATTCCACTGAAACTTCTCTTTTCTCAACATTTATCACGGTGCTTGAGTATTGCATTCTGGTTTAAAGTTACAATGACTATGACTATGACTTGAGAAGGTTGCTTATTTTGTATTTATGAATTGCCTTGTTGGCAGGACCAAACTGTGATGTGGGTTGTGTTCATTATTGAGTGTTGTGCAAGTAGTAACAATGCAGTGTGGGCGAAAGCAAGGTCTTGTGACTAACTCCCTATTTTGTTCACATGCAGCATACAGTATCTCTGTTACCTCTGGTGACCTTCAGTCATAACTTCATAGCAACAAGACAGGGAGACAGGGAGTATGCTTATAAACAAAAAGTACTTATTAGAAAGTTGTTTGTCTTTTTGGGTTATGTCCAAGATTGACCTGTGAAGAAGGTTTTATATTATGACAGTTCACTGTAAAATTAGTTTGACAGTGAAGCTGTAGCAGTTCACTGTAAAATTGGTTTGACAGTGAAGCACCGAGAGGATATTTTGTGCAATATTTGCTCTAGTCATTTTTGTTCAAATGCAGTTTGGTTTAAAACATATTTACATATTTACCATTTGCAATACTGAAACGACATGATGTAAAATGAAGGTATAGTTTTGAAATTTTGAAATAAATAAATAACCAAAGTAAATTAACAACATCATCCTCTCTTCCTAGCATTTACAGTAAAATGACTGAAATGACATTCAGCATTTGTGTAATGACTAGTTTCCTGTTTATTTTGAATGTTTTTGTGTTTGGTTCAGGTGGGTACATGTGTTGCAGCAGATGCAAACCCTGCAGCTACGATCAGCTGGAAAAAAAATGGACAGCCCTTGGTAGAGGATGGTAAAGGTAACATATCCCATTAGTAGAAAATAAAATTTTAATATTCACTGATGTATGGAGTAATATGCAGCATTATGTCTTATTTTGGGACCAACACGAAAAGGCAGTGAATATTTGAAAATTGCAGTCATAACATCAATTTCAGGGTGTTCACTGTAATTCCATTTGCCACTGAGCCACAAACCAAATTCGGTCTCTGGGAGCAACACATTTGACTGTGTTGTAAGGATTGGCCCACTGGAGTAAGCTGTGTAGCCCACTCTGTCTTTCTCTAATCAATAATTCTGCTCGGATTGTGCAGAAAGCTTCATTATGGCATGCTTAGTCAGGATCATGCCATTTTGTTAAAGCAGATGGGAGATAGATACTCCACCATTCGTAGGCATAGTCCAGGTACAGACAGCAAGAGGACGGGAGACAGTGGTGTGAAAACATGTCAATATGAGTGATACCCGTAAAAGAAGCATCATTTTGCTGCAAACTGGAAACAACAGACCAGAGTGTGGTCATTGCAAATTGCAAATTAGAGTGAGATTAGGTTCCACCACAAACATGCACCGTCACATAAGAACTGTGTATTCCTTGGTGCAGTTGGAGGAGAGAGGACAAGCTAGGTCTCAATCTACTGACCCTGGTGAGTCTGGTCCTGAACCAACAACAACTGTTGCAGCAACACATTAAAAGAGTTTGGTTCTGTTTTTGACATCGTCTGTTTTGACATTGTTGATTTGTTTGCAGTGATTTTTTCATTAAAAGTTTGTTTAAAATGTTAAACAAAAGTAAGAATGCCTTTTTTAACAGGACAAATGCACAAAATAAAGCCTAAAGACCCGGCTCTCTGAAAAGAGCTAAACTTCCCATCACTACTGTGTTTGTATATGCTTGTATCTCATCAGCATTTGTCCTCCTACAGCTGTTGTGATTAACTTAAGCATGAAGCTGAATCCAGGCACAGGCTTGTCCACCACTTCCTCCATTCTCCAGTACGTGGCTACCAAAGAGGATGTTAATGCAGTGTTTGCCTGCGTATCTACACATCAGCTGACCAATGAGGAGATTGACCTGACACCTTTTCCCATTCACTGTAAGCAAAATGCCCAGCTGTTCACAGCTGTACTATATCTTTTATATATTCTAAAAGGCCACATCCTCATACACATGCATATTTATATAAATACATACAAAACATCAAGATGGTTAACTGGCTTTTATGCTGTGGAAGATCAGAATATTTTTTTCTTTGTCACAAAACAACAAAAAATTAAGATTAACAGAAAATCTTATGATTTTGTGTGACCCGTCGTGTAAAAACACACACAAAACAGGTCCAGGTTTACGGCAAAAATGGGTCAGTACATAGTAAGGCATAAAGATAGGCTGAGGTAGTTGTAGCAGAGGTCTAAAACATGTTGACTTTTATGAAATAGGTAGGCTTAATACGCTGGCACAAACACATACAAGAAAAAACATAAAACAACAATACTGAGAGCAAGGGGAAGACAGTGAGACACAGGTCAAACAAAGCAGGTAATCAATGGAGGTGAGAAACACAAGGGGAAAAAAACCCATAGACTGGTAAATGACACAACAAAAGGAACAGGAAGTATGCAGAGCATGAGAATGTGACGTTATTGTTATGCTCCAATCAACAGTGTTATTTTTATAAACAGTTGCTGTTTAATGTCATACTATTTAAATGTAGAGACACCTACTATATTTCTTATTATTTTGATTTTTAATTTCTGGATATACTTTTGTATATCCAGAAATTATACAGATTTCACCAGAATTTAAACTGAAATCAACACTTTCTTAAGACAAAGGAGTTTTGTTGAAAAAGTTGAAAGCCACTTGCTGATCAAAAAATATAATGGGCTGTGGTAAGGCTGATATGATAAACAATGTGCTTGCTGAGGTTTCTGCTGACTTTGTGGTCATATTTTTGAACTCTGAAGGCCAGATGGGAGGCATGGATTTAGGGCTGCACCTAAAACCAATATCTTGATAGTTTTAGGCTACATCGTGATACATGATATATATCACAGTATTCTGATTTCTCCTTTAAATCACTATTTAAATGTTAATTTCCAAATGCATCCGAATGCACCGAAAATCGTGGCCACCTTTTTTCAATGCATTTGGGTGCATCATGTAAATTTCAAACGCACTCGAATGCGCCACAAAATCGTCACCAATTTTGCGGCATATTTTGCAGATAATCGTATTTTGTTCCATGTCTTCCTGGCAAAACCTGGATCACCGCCAGATAATAGAGCAACTGCTGTGTTTCTTCGAAACCAGGTCGTCCGAGCGTCTCTTGCTAGTAACTCATAAACTTACCTGGGCTTTTCACTTTTTATAGCTTTTTTTCTCTCCATTCTCTCCCCCCTTCTCTCCAAGTACAAAAACACACATGCGCGCAGGAGAGTTTTCTGGATGGGCGGGGGAGTGCCGCTTGCTGTGAGAGGAGCATCAGTGAAAGAAGCGAATCTCCAAAGAGAATTACCTATGTCTTAAAACATTTACGTTTGTACTCGATGGTTGCGATATACTCATTTCATACACCGCACTTGGAACAAGTCGCGATGTGTATTCGATATATATCTCCCAGCTCTACTTGGATTAATAAATACATACATTTAACCCTGATGCAATATTCTTTTTCCTCCATTGTTTACTGAAACTTTCAGATCCATCGGAGAAGATTAGCCTCCAAGTTATGTCCAAGAGCCCCATTGTTGAAGGAGATAACGTGACACTGAAGTGTGACGCTGATGGAAACCCTCGTCCCAGCTCCTTCTTCTTCCACATCACGGTTAGCCCAAACTTAATTCCCAAGGATCATAGAGCTCTCTTTCTTTCAAGAAATCATTCTTTATTCTTCCCTCTAGCTTCTTTTCCAGGTAGTTTCCTGATATTATATTAGAATGCCAAATGACAGTACTTCTCTATGCTTTATGCTCTCCCTGCTCTTTTTTCACTGCCAGGGCCAGAAAGTGCTTGTGGAAAATTCCGACACCTACACTTTGACTGCCATCAGAAGAGAGGCATCAGGTCAATACAAATGCTCCTTGACTGACAATGAGAAACTGGAGGCCTCCCAAACCATTGCGGTTGGCTGTGAGTACTCAAAACTTATTCTGAGCTCTGTACCACAACACTCCATGTCTCAAGGAGCTCGTTCCTGTTGTTTTTTTCTATAACCTGTGAGAGAAACAGTAGTATTATGCGTGAAAGTAAACCTTGCACGGATGTAATTTGGGGAGGATTCCCCTGCAGTTTTTATCGTCCAAAAACAATGTTGCGCTTCAGTAAACAGAGACATGTCAAGCACTAGGACCAAGAAGAAAACAGCCGCTGAAGCTGAAGCCCCTTTCCCTTGGTTGGCTCTGCCATTTCTTGTGTGATTGGCCGTCCCCGCTGTCACTCCATCAGGTTTTCAACAGCACTTGCCAGTTTGCAAGTTAGCAAACCTTGTTAATCTGCCACTGTAAATTGTTGTTAACATGTTAGCCATTTGTTCTGCCTGGGTCACTTCAGCTAGATTGTAATATCAGAGGTTTCATTTACATTAATGTTTGAATCTGTGTCCATGTGCGTATGTGCAACTTTGAAATCAACTCTGAAATCAAACTTTTGCCCATGAAACCTTGTGACATTACTTTGAACAAGTCCCCGTTAAGGTTATGGCATTTTGTTTGTTCCAATAAGATGCAGTACAATGATAAAAGCTTTGCTATCTGTCAGCTAAAGGATATCATCTTATGCCTGTGCAACTGCCATGTTCAGAGGCGTGTGTTTTCAGGTTGTTGTTTTTTTTTAAACTCATCAGATATGTTAGATTCAAGAGGCAAAGGTTAATTTGACTACAATGTGCCATAATCTTCAGCAGGGTAAAATGTGGTGATTTAATTCCATTTTGTTTTCTCAGACCTGGACCTGAGTCTGAGTCCCACTGGGAAAGTTGTCAAGCATAAAGGAGAAAGCTTGTCTGTGAAGATGGAGAAGAATGCCTCTGGTGAAGCTAAAGTTTCGTGGACAAAGGTGGACAAAATAGGAACCTAGTTTTGGTTTTTGAGCAGAAACATGTGGCATGGGTGTCCTGATCTAGTCATTAAGAGTATTGGGAACAAAACAAATAATTTGTAATGATTGCTTAAACAACTGCCACTGGGTCTTGTAAGCCACAAGTTGTGGAAGGTACCCAGGAGCATGACCCATTCTGCTTATTTTTGTGTTCAGAGATTTTATGAATGGGCGTTTGTCTTCTTCTTCTTCTTCTTCTTCTTCTTCTGTGGTGTTTTATGGCAGCTGCATCCAATTTGTTGCACTGCTGCCTGTCTTCTTCTTCTTTACATCACATTCTGCCCCTTACGATCAGCAGGAGTGCTAGGGACCTATACTACCCGGGCTCCCCACGGGGGTGAATTGGCATTCATGGTCCATAATAAAATGTCTGCAGTATATCTAGGAAAATTAACTACTGACTGGGACTTGACATGAGAATTGTGGTGAGACACTGATGATTTGTCTTTACTTTTAACATACCAGGACCTAAGTGGTAGTGTCAAAACTATATACACAACTGCAGCAAAACTATATCCACAACTGCCTAATCGAATAGCATACTTTGCAGCCTGGCAGCCCTAGGCTCTTTTCAAAGGGAACTCTGTTAGAGGTGGCCCTTTGATGCTGAGGAGCATGCAGGCTGTCAGATGGTTGTTTGGACTGTCGTCTCTCTTCGCCTTTCGCAGTAACGTCACAGCCAGACAGACAGACAGGCAGGTGGTGACTCCGGTGTTGGTTTTTCAAAATGAGAGAGAGAGAGAGAGAGAGAGAGAGAGAGAGAGAGAGAGAGAGACACACACACACACACACACACACACACACACTTTACATTGTTTTAACATCTAAAAGAAAAACATCATTCTGAGGTGTGGAGGCTTTTATTTCTCCGTGGTGGTGCGCGCACGATCAATTACATGTAGCGGAAACCCTGGTGTCTTTATCTGACATTGGCTTCTGGATTTTATATTTCTGCAGCCCTGGACAGGAGATGTTGGCACATGAAAGTGATGCATTTGATTAGACGAACATCTTGAATTCTTAATTTTGATGAGGTCCAGCTACTGTATAAGAGCAGTTATAGGTATAGTGACAGTTAGGGCACTTTTCCACTAGTGTCACTTCAGGACGGTATAGCACGCTTTGCGCGCTTTTCCACTAGGCCTCAGCGGCGAAAAACGGTTCCAACTTTGGAACCACAGTTCCAAGTGTGCTGAGTCTACCTGAAAACTGACGTCATCGGACAGGATTGGTCTGCCGGTGTCCGGGTACGGCTGCACAATTTATTGTTTGAGAATCAAAACAATAAATTGCATGTGCATGTGTGATTTTATTAAAGGAAAATTATTACCATACACGTCATGTTACAGCTTTTGTTCAGCTTGGAATAAAACAGAATTTAACACTGCTCTATTAAATATCTACCAGTGGCTGTGTATATCTGCCCAATATCATTTATATACTATATCACTCCGTTAGACGGCGTTTGTTGTTGCTGATGTGTGGCATGCAGTTTCGGCGTATATAGCCTGGACCCCATTGCGGTTGGCTGTGATCTGTAATCTTTCAGGAAGCGGGGGAAGACTCCACCCACGACATTGCATCACAGTGTAATGGAAAACCAACCGTACTGTGCTGACTCTAGTGACTCTAGTGGAAAAGCGCCCACAGAGTGACAGTGTGCTTAAAGGGAAATTGTGTGTTGTTGTTTCTGAGGTTATATTACTGACTTTGTGAGTCTAATTTTCAGGATGGAAATGCAGTGAATGAGCCAGAGTTTAGCAAGTTGACCTATGCTGACGCAGGATTCTACATATGTGAGGTTTCCATGATGGGAATCACGCGATATCAGAGCTTTGGACTGGTTATCGAGGGTGAGTTAAAGAATGTGTGTGTGTGTGTGTGTGTGTGTGTGTGTGTGTGTGTGTGTGTGTGTGCCTGCGTGCGCGCGTGCGAGATTCCTCTCTAAAATGAAAACATTCAATATTTAATGATAAATTCGATGATAAATCGATGTGTGCACTGACATGACAAGTTGTTGACAGTATATAACATTTTGATTCTAAATCTCCACCAGGTGCAACTTATACAATTTTACAGGCTCAGTGTATTATCGTATGAAATGTGAATATGATATGAAATGTTTTGTGTTTTCCTCAGGGCAACCTGTGATTACCAGTTTAACCAAACACCTTGATGTTGCTGCCAAACACAAAATTCTGACCTGCGAGGCAGAAGGAGCACCAGAGCCTAGTTTCAAGTGGAGTGTCAATAGCACAAACGTAAGTTTTAGAGTTAGTGCATGCAGAAATAATGCGACTAAGTAAATGTTATGAAGAACTCCTTCAGAGACTTTCACTCAGTTTTCTTTCACTAACTTCATTATTACTGCATTTTGACTGTATGCATAAAGCAGTATGGTTTCAGGAGATTGCTCTTAAAGCAACTTAATATTAAGGAAGACAAAGTAGCAATTTCACAGTACTAAATAAACAGTAAAAGTAAAAGTATTCATTAGAGATAAAGTTTGTACTTTATTAATATACATCTCCAGATGGTTTTCAGATGGTTTACATTTTAGATAATCCATTGTTTTAAATGTTTTTTAAATAATTTTTTATAGCGATGTGTGACAGTCTGTGTACACATGTAATGCTCTGACAATGAGGCAATATTACGGTACTTTGTTGAATGAAGTTCACAGATGTTATGTGTTTACATCTACATCTTTAACTTCCTCACTGAATAAAGGCAGTACAGTGAACCCTCGTTTATCACGGGGGTTACGTTCCAAAAAGAACCCGTGATAGGCGAAATCCGCGAAGTAGTTAGCATTATTTTTTACAATTAGTATACAGTACTATAGTACGAAACCAAAGATCAAAACCTGTTTTCAGGCCCAAGCATTTGTTTAAGAAATAAAAATAGAAGCATTTTCTAATAACTATGATAGTTTTTAGAAATACTGTGAAATAATCATTTTAATAATCAACCTACGCGGTTGGACACCTTGTGACTGACGCGTATTTCACAGTTCCTCTGACTGTGCCTCTTCGTGCTGACTCCGCTCTGCTGTAGCGTCTTTTTCTACTGAAGGCCGTGGTGCAGGTGTCTTTGTCGGTGCAGAACGTTTCGTCGACATTGTGGGTTTTGTCGTGGAGACAATATGCAAACATGTAAATTTGCCAAGCCGAACGCATTCTGTACTGGACAGAGACGAGGCACGGAGGAGACTGATTGACATTGGCCTACAGTCCCTTAGCCAATCAGGACACAGAGCAAAATGCACGTGCATATACTGTAAAAAAAAAAAAGCATAACAAACTGCTCTAAAAAAATCAGTGAAACAGCAAAGCCGCAAAAGGTGAACCGCGTTATAGGGAGGGTTCACTGTATTCATATTTCCTGTCTGATGTTAACAGTTGCAGTATGTCTGTTTATGTTTCAAACAGTTTGCACAACTAAGAAGATACTACATGTGTGACATTCTTTCACAAATGCTCTGTCTCTTAAGTGTTTTATATGTGTGAATGACTTTTTCTACTGTGCCCCCAGGAGGTGAGCTCCTATATCAATGGCAAGGCCACCCATTCAATTACTGTAGTATCAAAGATGAACCTGACTGTCAGCTGCAGTGTCATCAACAAACTGGGAACTGATGTCAGGACTATCAATGTTTCTGCAGGTAAGTAAATGTTTATGAGTAGTTTGGTTGGGGGTATTTTCCACTTGTGGAAATAAAAGATTCTTGGTAGCAGAGAAATAAACCTTTGCAGGAAATAGAAATAAATAAATCAAATTAAATTGAAACTTCACTCTGAATACACCAATTCTCCAAGACGTATTGGCCCGCTCCTTATCTCTTACTTTAAGCTACAGCTGAATTACTGGAATTTCTGAATTAATTAATTAACTAAAAATGACTATTCATTGTAACACTTAAATTCTGTTTCTGTACCCAAATACACTGCATTAATCAGAACAACTGAAGAGAGACATTTAATTGCCCTGCCTGATTTTAAGGGCAATTCAAGTTTACTTTAATAACTATGGTTATCCCAGACGATTAAACAACACTTGAATGAGTAGCAGGGTGGAACTCTGTCATTGTACCAACATTTATAATTACTATATAAACTAATACTCTACATTAGTTTCCACTGAATACTGTACTGCCTGCTGCACAGTTTCTTTTTGATCAATGAAAGGTGATACTGGCAAATGTACGGAGCCCTGCGGGGGACACGGGAGAAAAAAATTATGGGTGGGAAAAAAAAAAAGGACGGACTTTTGCGAGAGGACTTTTTGCGAGATCTCGCAAAACTTAAGGAACTGGATCCGAGTGGAGATACTCGTATTTATTCTGCTGCAGAAATGTGTTGATGTATTTTTTGCTTTTGTTTAGGTCTGATAAACACTAGGTTATTTATAAAAAATAAGCTACAGTACAATCTGTGTTATGCAAAGCTTATTCATCACTAAGACAAGCACAATGAAAACCTAGCTGTTTAAGACACTTATACCACAAAACGTGACACACTACACGCATTATTTTCTTTTTCGTATTTATATTCAAGTGATGGAGGTCACGATACAGTTTAGTTGTATTTCATTGTACCAGCCTCTACAGTACGCACAACTAGCCATGGCGTCCATAGTTACTATGGCTGCAGTAGCCTACGCACACGTAACTCTACATAAAGCATAAAGCAAGTAAAATGAAATGCCTAATGACACAACGTTATGGTCGCTTAAACATTAGCCCTAGCTTTTACCCTGTCACTGACTCGGGGTCTGCATTGCTACATTGATTAATTAATTTTTAATGAATATGAATGACTTATTATATAATATTAGCCTATTACTATGCCCACCTTGTCTCTCTTCATTCGATTTGTGTCCTCTTTTGGGACCTCTCTTGAATTCAAGAAGCTCTCAAAGTCGTTTCTTTTGAGGTGTCTCTCCCTGATTTCAAAGCCGTGTCTACGCCTGAGCACCGTTTTTATCTCGCTGTATTTTAGGCCCATTTCAAAATAAAATTCAATACATTTCTCCCATTACATGTTTGTATGTGTTTCCATGGGCCTAAAAAACCCGGATGTAATTGTAGATCTCATATTATCTCGCGAAACTTCGAGAAAGTTTTGCGAGATCTTGCTCCGTCCTTTTTTTTTTCTCCCATAATTTTTTCTCCCGTGTCCCCTGCGGGGCTCCGTACAAATGAGTCCTTATTAAGGATGAATAAATAATGCACAGTGTGATTTTTGTGGTAAAATAATGCCATATCATGCATTTAGTGAAACTCTAGTAGAGTACAAGTAGAGTGTTGTAATATACAGTGTGTTTTTTGATGTGAAGACACGTTAAGTACTATGTTTCCAGTGTATGCTTTGTTTTTTTGTTTCTTATTCCAGAATAGTTTAAACCTGTTATCAATGGTCAGTCGTTTGTTAAATTAACCTGCTGCAGAATGTGCTTATGCATATGCCCAGGTTATCAGAATCATAACACTATGCCAACCATGGAAACTGGGAGAGAAAATGTGACCCTTTATTATTTCATTTATTGGGGTCATAAAGCTATCTTGTGTATTTATTTTCCTTTTTGCAATATAATAACCAGTCTATGTCTGGCCTAGAAATATTTGATACATGAATATTTGATTTAATCTTTTGGTAGAGTCAGTGCAGTTACACAGCGAGCATATATATGTTTTGTTTTTTAAATTTTTTTAAAATTCTAATTTACATGGTCTGGATTTCAGTTTTTCCGGAAAAAATGGACGAAAAAGGTAGGCTTTGTCTTCCTTTGCCCCCACATTTCAATTTTATAGACTTTCTTTGCTACAATTTTGTAATCTGACTATGTGCTAGAAAAACTCTCAGTACTATCTTTGGTAACAATTGTACTATTTGATCTTACGACTGTTCTCTTATGAAAATGGTTGTGATAATGATACAGTGTCTTGTCATTCACTAAAAAGGTAGATGGGGAAGAAAAGTAAAAAAACACATCCAGTTATACAGTCATAACCCCAAAGCCAATTATACACAATAATCACACTAGGTTGATGAAAATACGTGTATGAGCTGATAGCATGCACCTTTTGCATTCACTTTTGCGGTGGGACACAGGCTATTGTTAGTGCAGCTACGTTGAGAAAGTATTTCAGTGGATTCTTTGACCCTTAAATGTGGGTAAAAAATGACCCAGTGAGGTTGTTTTTGTGCAATATCTTTGTAATGAAAAGCTGTTATTATTTCATATTCTAAGTATTCCTCAAAGAACTTGTCATTGGTATCATGCCTTTTAAAAGTTTAACTTACCCTTTATACATTTTTTTAAAAAATCAAGTTTTTGTATTACTACACAGTAAAAAAAAAGTGTCAATTTAACTCTTTTAAATACAGTTATAAGAATATAAGTATAATTTAATATAACTCCGTCTCTGATAACATTTGGTCCCACTCAAAATTAGAGTAAAATGTACTCTATTGCCAGTGTCAAAGTTGCCAGAGTTAATTCTACTCTATTCAGTGTCAAAATTAACAATGAAATGTGTAGAAATATTTAACATTGGGTCGTTTCACACTGTTCAGGGCAAAATGATTACACTTTATAGAGCTATTTTACTCTAAATTTAGCTTAAAAATAACACTCTAACGTGTAATAATATTTTTATTTTTTATTTTTATTTTTTTTTCAGCAGTGTTACTTTTTTATATTATATTATATATCATATTAATTATATGATGCTATATTATGAAATTGCTGTGATCTATCAAATGGGAATAAATACAAGCATACAAGGTATTGCTACACCAGAGAAAGTAATATGGGACCACAAAAAAAAACATGTCATTCACAAAACCCCTGAGAAAATACAATGTTTACTGTCTCTGGTAATAAAAGAAGCAGGTCCCAGTGTTGGTCAGTAGAGGTTACCAAATCTCCAAACAGGCTAAACCAGACCAAACAAGCTACTGTATGTAAGCCTAAATTATTGCCAGTAACCTGTACCACACTGCCATGAACACGAACACTGTATAGTGGAATCTTAATACCATCAGTCTCTAACACGACTAACTGACATGAAAACTAACATTCTGCAAACAAAGCATTTCATTTTTTTGATCTCAGTGGAGACTAACGCACCAACTCTGGGAGTTTCCGTTGTTTCCCCACATCAATGTTATAAACCGTTGTTTGCAGAAAAGTGAAAAAGGTGCTAAGGGAATTGTATGATGTGCAAAGACATAAAGAGCGTAACATAAGAGTTCATCAAGGGCACCCACTGAACCTGTAGCCTTACATGGAAGTGCTTGCTTGTCAGTCACAAAGAAGAAGGCCTGAATGCTGCTTCTTGTGGGTCCCTGAGCAAGAAGGTAGGGCTGACTGCTTTGGGTGATGTTGTCAAGATGCTGCTGTACACTGGTTCCAACCTACAACAAAACATCAACAGCAGTGTTTAGTGACCAACCTCTGACAAATCATCTCACTGTGCATTAAATGGAGGTGATGGAAAGTATACTTCAAACCACCTTTTAACATACCTTTAGGAATTTGATTTGACAATTATCTTTATAACCAACAAAAACAGTCACATTCATACCATTCTGAACTTCAGCCTCTGGCATTGCACATCAACTCCAATAGCTTTGTGGTGGATACCAGCCCATGGCTTTCCTTTACAACATTTGCTTTGAAATTGGTAGGTCACCTTTCCAAGAAATACCTCACCAAACAGGAGTCTGAAATCTTGTTCTGTCTGTGTATGTAAAAATACAGCACATAAAAAGGATGACCGACATTGCATGCTGCATGGAATATTTCAGCGAAATCAATGACGCGGGAAGACTGAGAAGACATCTGCTGCTTTCTTTTCATCGTTGGCCATTGAATGGTGATAATTGAAGGTTGCTTTCATCTTCTCACGGATAGTGTCTTCATGAGCAGTGTGTCTCAAAACACCAA
Source organism: Trinectes maculatus (assembly GCA_016785345.1). Lineage (NCBI taxonomy): Eukaryota > Metazoa > Chordata > Actinopteri > Pleuronectiformes > Achiridae > Trinectes > Trinectes maculatus. Next base: position 37,320 of record JAFBJQ010000148.1, read on the forward strand.
TAGCTGCTTCCACATCCTCATCTGATAACACTGTGTCAGCAGTGAAGGGTCTGGATCGACCATGACGTGGCCCACCAACTTAGGAAAAAGCACAGTTTTATTGGCTCCTGTCTATACCCCATTTCCGTAAGTGGATCAAAAATGACCCGCATTAATTTCCAGTGTAATTTCATGAGAAGCTTTGATTCTTATCACCTATGACTGTCAGGGATGTATATTTTGTGGACTACACAGACCACACAGATCATAAGAGGGCTGACTCGGAGACACGGCATTAAGGTCGGTACCGGGTCTTCGGGCAGCGTGGAGGAGGTCGCCCTGGCAGTAGGGGAGCTGATCGGACATGGGTCCATCAGATCAGCTGCCCGGATGAACAGTGCCATGGTCTTGTTCGTGGAGAAGGTGGAACAGGCTAGTGGGGACTGGTTGGACGGTGAACAGCAAATACTGGGGGTGCTTCAGTTAAAAATAGTGAAGTGGGTTACAGTGGGGATTGTGCGATGGGAAAAAAGAGGTGGCGATAAATAATGTTCAAAACTGTAACGTAGAAACACTGAACAAGGGGCTTTTAGAGGAAAAAGGTGAAGGGGTTGTGAGACAGGTGGGGGGTGAGGAGCAGGAGGTGTGTGTGAGACAGGTGGAGGGTGAGGACCAGGAGGTGTGCATGGAACATGTGAATGAAGAGCAGAATGGTGTGTGTGAGGGGAAAGAAGTCGGTGAGGAAGAAAGTACAGAGAAAAAAAATAGTAACAAAGAGGCGCAGTGTGAGGAAGATTGTGGCCATCGGAGCCAAAGCCAGTAAGAAAGAAGCTGGACAGGCCTGGGGCAGAGCAAAGAGACACTGTCTGAGAGCAGTGACAGCGACAGTGAAGCCTCAGATGCCAGTGATGTTACATGTACACAGAGGTCAGTCAGTCAAGACAAAAACATGTATCCAGCAGAAATGATCAAAAAATGTCTTAAACAAACTAAAGGAATGAAAGGAGTAGAGGTGGAGAGCGTCTTCCCTGACAAACAGCTATTTTATATGTCAGCACGATGTCATATCAGAAACAAAACTGATTCAGACTTGACTGACCAGGAAGTTTTTAGACTCAGGAAACTACAGGTAAAAGTTAAAAAACAAATTAGCCAATTTTAATGAATTTTACTTTACTCTTGTTTACTCTTAAACTTCTCACATCCACTAAATTTTTTTATATTAGGAAGTTTAAATAGGAATGGAGCACAAGATGTGAAGAACTACTTTATACGAAATGACAAAGTTAAAACGTATTGATGTCATGTTTTTACAAGAAACACACAGTGATTTTAAAACTGAAGCACACTGGCACAGGGAATGGGAAGGGGAAGCTGTCACTGCACATCAGTCAGTACAGGAGTGGGCTTTTTATTCTCTAGAGCTTTTAACCCAGTGAAAATGCAAGTTGAACATGTTGTCCATGGGAGGTGTCTTTTAGTGAAAGCACAGTTTGAGCATTTTAATGTTGTTTTTATTAATATTTATGCTCCAACGGCCGGTACAGAGAGGAAACTCTTTTTTTCTGAAAAAGTTAATTGTGTTTTAAACAGGTGCAGTTCATTTGATTATTATTTTTAGGGGGGGGGGGGGGTTAACTGCGCTGAAAATGAGTTTTTAGATGGAAACCATGCAGAGCCTCATCCAGTCTCACAGCAGGTTCTCAAGTGTGTGGTCTACTGTCATGGCCTGGTGGACGTTTGGAGGAGGATGCACACAGACTCCAGACCAGGGGTGGGCAATTATTTTTTCCATGGGGCCACATGAGAAACTAAAAATATTGTGGAGGGCCGGGCCAAAAGGCTGAACTCAATTCTGCCTAATATTAATTGTATATCTGTATAAAAAGCAGTATATAGAGTTGTTTTGACAAGCTGCTACGAGTATATGTTATAGTTAAACAATGAAAAAGTGAAGTTGCCTTACAAAAAATTGTAATTTATTAAATAAAATTTCCCAAAACAGTGGTAAACAAAATGAACATTTTTCACTATTTGGAACTCATATTAGTGAAAATTTCCAGTCACATTCACTCAAACACATTTTGAGTTTTATTTACTGTTGGAAAGAGGTTCTTAGCATTCTCAAGACATCACAATATTGTCTTTGTACTCCAAATATTAAGCAAGATACATCATATTGAACTGTCACAAAACATCACTGAACTGTGATCCTGAGAAAAAGGCTTCCAAAGAAAGTGTCCCAGTTCACTGCTAGTTGGTGCCTTTGCACGCCAACATTTGTAGTCTAATCACCTCATTTGGTGTTTTTTAGTCCTCTTTTCTTGTTCAGTGAGAGAAATCTAGTCTCTGCTGGGCTTTAACAAGTGCATCGAAGTCAGGTTGAATGTCTGAGGTGGAGCTGACAGATGATCATCAGTGAGAGAGGATCTATACCTGGATTTCGTGAACTTCATCATTGAAAATGTTTGTTCACATATGTAGGCAGAGCCAAAGAGAACCAACATCACAGCTCTCGTCCAAAGCCAAGGAGAAAAAGTCGAAACGTGCCACTTCACGTTGCAGCTGAAGCTCCAGATTCCCCGCAATGTCCTCGATCCTTCTAGTCACGGTTCACCTGGACAGCGGGATTTGCTCAAATGCCGCTTTTTTTTCAGGGCATATTAGTGCTGCAGAGTCCACCAAGCACTCTTTGACACTCTGTATTTAGCGATTTTGTGGGATATCACAAAGCTGCTCTGCATCCCTGGCTGCGTGAAGTTTGGTAAAACAGCCTTGCTGCTTTTGCAGCTTAGCTAGCAAAGCTTCTGAAGTCCCACGCCCTTTCAGCGTCAGTCAAGTTTTTATATTTCTCAGCGTGTTTCGTCTCGTAGTGCCGACTCAAATTGTAGTCCTTAAACACGGCGATCTGCTCCCCACAAACTAAACACCCGGCTTTACCTCTGACTTCGGTAAATAAATACTTAGCAGTCCAATTCTTCTTGAAAACCCTGCATTCAGCATCTGCCTTTCTTTTTTAGTGGACATTTTTAGGGCTGAAGTCCTCTTGTGAGCAGCACGGTGGCGCAGTGGGTAGCGCTCGTGCCTCACAGCAAGAAGGTCCCTGGTTCGAATCTCGGTTCGGGGGATCTTTCTGTGTGGAGTTTGCATGTTCTCTCCGTGTCTGCGTGGGTTCTCTCCGGGTACTCCGGCTTCCTCCCACCGCCCAAAAACATGCATTGTGGGGGTTAGGTTAATTGGCCACTCTAAATTGTCCTTAGGTGTGCATGTGAGTGTGAATGGTTGTTTGTTTGTATATGTATTCTGTGTTGGCCCTGCGATGGACTGGCGACCTGTCCAGGGTGTACCCTGCCTCTCGCCCGATGTCAGCTGGGATCGGCTCCAGCTCCCCCCGCGACCCTTAACAGGATAAAGCGGTAGAAAATGAATGAATGAATGAAGTCCTCTTGTGACAAGGATCCAATCATGTGCACGTCTGTCATTATGTACGTGAACAAAAAAAACAACTTCAAAATAAAAGCAATGCAGCTTTATGTGACCCGGGGGCTGTACAATGCCCAGGTCTGCTCCAGACAGTTTACATATTCCCACTTCAGGGACAACACAATCTCTTCAGCTTGCCTTGATCGGTTTTATTGTTTTAAACAGCATTTTAATGTTTTTAAAGCATGTAGGATTTTACCAGTTGGTTTTACAGATCAATCATTGGTTTGATGTAATGTTTTCTTAAGAAACATGTTACTTAAAAGTACCCATTGGCATTTTAACTGTTTTAACAGCTGATAAACGTTTTAAAGAAACCCTTAATTATTTTTTGACTGGTTTTGGACAGTTTTTGGACAAATTAGAATGAAAGTGGCGCTCCACCAACCATGAGGAGACCTACATAGCCTGGAAAAACAGCTTTAAAGCTTATAAGAAGCCACTCCGCAATGCCAGAGCTGCCTATTACTCATCGTTAATTGAAGACAACAAACATAATCCAAGGTTTCTTTTCAGCACTGTAGCCAGGCTGACTGGAAGCCACAGCTCTAT
>JAFBJQ010000149.1:0-16452 GCA_016785345.1 Trinectes maculatus
ATTGACTGGAATTACCCGAGCTATACACATACAATACTGTCAAAGAAATAAAAGATTGACAACTCACAAAACAAATAATACAGTGAGCCTAAATAATAAGGATTCATAACACATAAACACTATGAAATGACATAACCAGTATTTAAACCATATTTATGAATTTTACAATACATAATGAACTTATATGAACTATACATATTTTATATTAGCGAAATAAATCACTTATTTCAGGCAGGGCTACAGAGTATTCATTTAAAGTCTCACTAGAGCAAAATTACAAAAGTATTATCTGCAAGATGTTCCTACATTATAAATTGTACAGAATGACCTGTCTGTGTTGTATTATCACAATGAATCATATCTACTAAAGCTTGTGATGTGATATTATTATTTTGTAGCTAATTATATCTTTTTTTATTAGCCTTTTATTGCAGTAACTGAGTAAATATGTTTAGTTATGTTTCAACTTCAGCTAAAATGATAGAAGATAGAAAATAGACTATGAACTAAGCAATTGCAATTGATTTTCACCAGTTTCAGAAACTTCTCACTGTTCATATTATAAGAATTAAAGGCTGTTATTCCCAGGATGTATGTGTGTGTGTGTGTGTGTGTGTGTGTGTGTGTGTGTGTGTGTGTGTGTGTGCGTGTGTGTGTGTGTGTGTTTGTGTGTGTGTGTGTATAAAACTTAAGCTATTCATGCCACAGAGAAGAAGGGAGTGTGTTGTGTGTGTGTGTGTGTGTGTGTGTGTGTGTGTGTGTGTGTGTGTGTGTGCGTGTGTGTGTGTGTGTGTTTGTGTGTGTGTGTGTATAAAACTTAAGCTATTCATGCCACAGAGAAGAAGGGAGTGTGTTGTGGGCACTGATCCAGTGTGTCTAATGAAACCTGGCCCAAGTTAAACAACAAGCCAGCAAGCTGCAAGATGACTCCTCCTTGTGTATTTGGGTAATTAGAAGTTCTTCCTGCAGGGGAGCCCAGGCCTAAATATTTAATCTGAAGAGAGCTGTGGCAAAACATGTCATGCTGCCTGCATCTCCTGTGTTCAATGTACACAGTGCATGGTGGAGGAGCAGCTGGTAAGGTGCTTTTTGCTGGAGAATGGATGGGAAGTGTGGAAGGCTGTGTGTGTGCCCACTGGGCTTGTCGGAGACAACTGTTCAGATTGAGGAGACGTGTGTCAGAGATAAGGTGGAATTTTACAGTGAATGCACAGTATGGAAGTAGCATAGCAGCAGCAGCTGTGTGTGTCTGTCTGTGTATGTGTGTGTGTGTGTGTGTGTGTGTGTGTGTGTGTGTGTGTGCGTGTGCGTGTGCGTGTGCGTGTGCGTGTGCGTGATATAGCCAAGTGAGATTGGAGCAGTTTTGATCTGAGAACAAGAGATGGAGATAAGAGGACTCTCATCTAAGCAGTAAGGAAGCAGCAAAGCTCTGCAGGAAGGGAAGAGACCCAGGCTGACAGAGATGAAGACAGACAGGGCTGTAGTCAGCCTTTGGCTGAAAACTCCTGTTCACAGATGGCTTGTTTTCATTCATGCTCGTTTTTAAAAAAAATCCTTTCTCTCCTTTTTTCCCCTCCCTTATTTTCCTTTTGACAGATATGTGTCACAAAGATGTCCACACGCAGCTGCCAGGGAACAGACTCAGTCATCAAGCCCCTGGACACCATCCCTGAGGACAAGAAGGTGAGAGTTCAGCGCACGCAGAGTGGCTTCGACCCGTTTGAGAAGCCCACCAGTCAGGTGAAGAGGGTCCACTCTGAGAACAATGCCTGCATCAACGCCAAGAGCTCATCTGCCAGCAAGGAGTCCCCCAAACTGCGCCGGCATTCCAGCCCCAGTTCTGTAAGTCCACCTTTACAGAACCAGAGCTGTACACTGCAGTCTTCTGGATGTATGTGTGTGTGTGTGTGTGTGTGTGTGTGTGTGCGTGCACAGTGCGCAGAAAAGCACCCCATTGCACCCCATTAACACAGTGCATATACCTCAATTAGACAATGCAAACTTTTAATATCTTAATAATAATATCATCATGGTGTCGTTAATGTCATATGATGATGAATGACTGTTTCATTTAAAATTTTTCAGAGAAATATGAGCACCTTGAGATTATCTTTGTTGTTTGTGGGGCGGATCTTGAAAAAATTCATACACACAAACACACAGTGAGAGAAAGAGAGAGACAGGCAGAAACAGTGCACTTGTTTGCATCATGGCTATGCTAATCTATTGTTTTTTTCTTTTTATGCTACGTCACCTGTAACACCTGAAATGAATGCGTTTTCTTGACTGGACTAGTCATAGTCTCACAGAAGCTCAAGAAATAAAAGAAAATTAATGAATTTACACAGCAGCCATTTTAGCTTCAACATAACAAACTGTTGAAATACTTTGTGGCTGCACTGCTATACAAATTATCATTAAACCGTAGATGAAAAAAAAAAGAAAAAGAAACAGATTCCAGCACTTGCTTGGCTTTGATATTGGGTGTTTGTGTCACGCACAAGTAACAACACCTTTTTCCCATCTAGAGATAATCATCCAACCTCCAGTCCTTCCCATGATTAACTGAAGCCTGTTTGCAAAACGTGCATCAATGCATGTCATTAATGAATTGCTTCTTCAGCCATGATTATACAGAGGCAGTGGCAGTACCAACGCAGTCTTTCAGAGGTATTTCAAAGACAAGCTCTCAGTGTGGAGAGAGTGTACTGCAGACACGAGGCTCCCAAATGAAACTACTTCAACCCACAGTTTCACTCTTTATCCATTAGTGTTAGGTTGCATTATCCTTTTCCACTTTATGATCAAGTTGCCAGTCTGTGATGCTAACACATCTCTTACATCCCAAAATTTTACATCTCCCCGCTCTTTCTCCATAACACAGGCCGGTGGAGAAGACACTGCAGTAACGGGGGTCAGAGCTGACTGCAGCTTTTTCAGGTTAAATTACCCATCACATGCATTAACCAGTTTCTGTCGAGGGGCTAGAGGATGTCAGGATAAAATTCTTGCGTTTCAGTTAGACTGATGACTCTTGTTATGGAATCTAGATGATCATGGTGTCAGATTATACAATACATATAGTTTCTTCATGACAACCTCTAGAATTTGGTTCTTGAACACTGATGTGTACAAATAAAAAAAATCTACTGCTATATGTCATTTTTAGGACTCGGAAATCGGTTAAGGTTTAAGGTTCTTAAGTGCAATCATTGTCAAAGGATCTGAGGCAGGGGGCAGGGCTGGCAGAAGTTCTGGGCTGGTCCTAGGGATCCAGCTGGCAGAGCTGGGCAGGCAGCTGGCGCAGAGAGGGGTGGAGAGATGAAGTCTAAGCTGGACATGGCAGGTTACTGGTAGGGACTGTGTGATGAGTCAGAGGCACAGACAGATAGATCATTTGGCAGAAGCAGAGGCAACTTTCAGAAGTGTGGCCATGTTTGCATCACAGAGGTAACGAAGGACTGAGTGGAGACTGGAGGGAGTATCTGCAGATGATTGGGTGATTGCAGATTGATCTACCGCAAAACTCTCCTCCTTCGGGGAGGGAGTGAGTGAGATTTTTAACCGGTTTAACAGGTTGTTAACCAAGGGAAGTTTTGAAGGAGGATTAACCAGTAGCTGCACTGATGGGGAAAAGGTCATGTAGGTCAAAGAGCTTGAAGCCACATCAGGGTCTGGTAGAGTCTTGTAGAGTAACAGAGGTTCTGCTCAAGTAAATACATTAATAAATAAGGATTTCCATTTACAGACTAACTGTGGATGTCTTCACTTGTTGGAAACAATATCATGAGGATATTGCGGTTTCACTGGATGAAGTGGAACTGGACTAGGTCACAAAATGAACAGCCTATTACATTTTACTCCACGTGATTTTTGAAATCACCACCAAGAGTAACAAAAGAATTCTGGTGTTGAAATATCTATAACAAAACCTACCCCAATGACAACAGGCACATAGAATAGTGCAGACTGTATAATAGTATAATCAGTATAATCCATCACTGCAGGCTACATGTTTGTGAGTGATCCCTAAGTAAGTTGTTTTATCACTTTATCAGTTAAGTCAGAACATATTCAGTGCTTAGTAAGATCCTCAGAACCGTAGTTACTGCCTCTTTTCTCTGTGAATTGTTGATCCAGCATAAAGTGTCAAAAAGTTATTAAATGACTATTTTATAAAAAGTAGTCTTCAGGGTTCAAGGATAAGTGCTGTAAAACTCTCTCTCCTTCCCTTCCCTGGCTTCACACCTCCTTGATTGGAAGCGTCCAGGTTTTCTTATCATTCGCAGGTGTGTTATGTCATCTGGGAAACCCTCCGAGACTTTTTTTGGTTCTGGCTTACAGAGTTTATCTTGACGATTTACATTTCTGCATCTCTTTCTTTTTCTACTCAGCCCACAAGCCCCAAGTTTGGAAAGGCCGATTCTTATGAAAAGCTGGAGAAACTGGGAGAGGGTTCATATGCCACAGTGTACAAGGGAAAGAGCAAGTAAGTAATGAGTGCATGTTAAATCACTGTTTAATTTAGTTCAGCTTCTTTACAGTTCCTAAGAGCCACTCATGCAGCCTGTGAATATACAGGAGCAGTGCTACAGCTGAATAAATTTATTCAATGTAAAGTAATAACAGTCACAGTGTGCAGTTTAATGTACGGTAAATTGTTTCTTAAACTGCATATTACGTGGATGTTTTTTTAATTGGTTCAGCAGAAATGCATCACTTTTTATGGTTCGGGCTCCCCTTCAAGTTATTAAATTCCAGAAAGTCTAGACAATATAAGTATATTATAAGAAATATAACCATGTTTATTTGTTTTGCTTTTCACCTTTGACTGGTGAGTTTCATTCATGTTGCCATGTAGCCAGGTCTCACTCTACTGCCGCTAAATTACATTTCACCAGCTAAGCACTTTTACATTTTCCCTGGCTTCACTGATTTCAATAGATTCTTCCAATGCAATACATTAATGACTGTATTTTTACACGTTTGTTCTCTGCCAGGGTAAATGGAAAACTGGTGGCTCTGAAGGTGATTCGTCTTCAAGAGGAGGAAGGAACGCCCTTCACAGCCATTAGAGAAGGTCAGAGATGAATGGTTAGACAGTACAAATGTAACTTGCAAATGCTATTTGTATTCTACATATCCCAATATATTATATCTTTATTACATCTTACGTTAGTAAATAATTAGTTATTAGTACTTAGTTATTAGTATCTGAAATGCACCCAGGTTTTTATTTAAAGTGACGCAGGCCTTCTTCCTTTGTGACCTCTGATAAAAACATGTGGCCTACAAACAAAATTCTTAATTTCCTCAAGTTTATCCTCGGTCATTGTACCAGTGTTCTTGCTGTCATGGCAACGGCGTTGCATGTAGATATGACAGCTAGTTTTTACATTAAATTCCTGAATCAAAGCCATAAACACACTCATCAACCTCACTAGACAGCACAGTGGCTGGATTAACTGCAGCAGACCACCTATGCCCTTAGTGTGTAGTCAGAGCCGTGTGTGTGCATACAGATACAATACAATACAAGATACAATACAAACTGTATAAACAGCTTATAGGTTTTCATAGAGGATAAATGTGTTCATGATGCTCCAGCAAACTCAGAGGATCTGTCCGTTGTCACTCTCCTGGAAAACAAGTTTGTGCTGGCTAAAGTAACAAAATTGGCTACCATTAATGTCATATCATAAAAATCCATTCACTCATATTGCCATTTTCACACTCTCTCCCCAATGGAACACCATATACTTTTTACAGAAAACATTTTTTTCTGCAATAGTTCTGCCCATTGGAAATACATGGAAGTTAAGTTTCACTCTCACATTTTCTACCACTACTGTATATGGTAGCATTGGAGCATGACAGAGAAACTGATTCTGGCTTGTCTGCTATTGTGCCTTCACAAGTTGATGGAGATACTTTATTCAAATGTTAAACAAGCCACAATAATTTCACCTGTTACAGTTAGGAACAATTTGTCTCTATTACAGTTGTAAACCATTTGTAGTAGATTATACTTCTATATTAGTAGTAGATTTTTACAGCAACAACCTATGTTTATATAGCCTCTGTAATGGTGAGTATGCTTATTATGCACACTATTTGTGATACAGTTGACATCGTAATTTATAATTAATAATTCATTAATCAAGTAATGATTGATAATATGATGCTGATGCTTCCCATAGCATGGTAGCTCGAGCCAGCATTCGGGACATTACTGTGATGGAGTTTGCACTGTAATTTATCATTCTCCAGTTTATAATAACGCTAATGCTGATGCTAGCTTGCGCTAGCATTAGCAACACCTGTGACACATTTCACACTGTAATTTATAATTCTGCTGATTATAATAACCTAGCTAGCTTGCGCTAGCTCACGTTTGCATGATGGACATCTCTGATACAGTTTGCACTGTAATTTATCATTCTGTTGATTATAACAACTTAGTTAGCTCACGCTAGCTGGTGCTAGCAGTCGGGACGTCTCTGCTATAGTTTGCACTGTAATTTATCATTCTGTTGTTTATACCTACTTAGCTAGCTTGCGCTTGCTTGCTCTAGCATTAGGGACATCTCTTATACATTTTGCACTGTAATTTAACATTCTGTTGATAATAGTAACTTAGCTAGCTGGTGCTTGCTCCTGCTAGCATTAGGAACATCTGTTATACAATTTCTACTGTTATTTATCATTCTGCCGATTATAGGAACTTAGCTAGCTTGCGGTATCATTAGCATGCTACCAGGAGATGAACTGTGTCCAACACAGATAAGACTTGATACTGCCACCTGCAGTACTGGAATATATATAACAACCCACAGTGATACAGTGAGACAGCAGACCTTTTGCTGTCTTTAGCTCCTGTTTTCTGTTTGGTCAGCAGAGTTTTGCTGCATTTTCAGCACAGCTTTCACCATTCACACGCATTTTCTTCAGGAAATGCACTTTTTCTATTTATATTCTCTTAATCTTCTGCCGTTTTTCTGCATTGAACTAGTGCCACAGTTTTTGCCTGATTTGTACAATTCATACATCAAAAAATCCAGCTCCTTCATGAGATGTGTGGTATTACTTTTCTGCAACACTACATACTTTTTACAGAATACATTATTTTGTACAATGTTTCTGCCCATTGGAAATACATGGACGTTAAGTTTCAGTCTCATATTTTCTACCACCAGATAGTAGCATTTGCGCATTACAGAGAAACTGATCCTCATTTTCACTGTCATTGTGCCTTCACATACTTAATTCAAGTGACAGCTGCTACATAAGGCACAATTTGTTTCAGTTAAAGTTGTAAACAAATCTACAATTAATGCAGTACATTACAGTACTACATTAGTCATAGATTTTTCCAGCAACAACCTCTGTTCATATAACCTCTGTAATGGTGCGCATGCTTATTATGCACACTATTTGTGATACAGTTGACACTGTTATTTATAATTAATAATTAATTAATCAAGTAATGAGTGATAATATGATGCTGATGCTTGCCCATAACACGGTAGCTCGATCCAGCATTAGGGACATCTGTGATACAATTGGCACTGTAATCTCCAGAATGTAATAATGCTCATGCTAACGCTAGCTTGTGCTAACATTAGCAAAGCCTGTGAAACATTTTCACATCCCTGCTATAGTTTGCACTGTAATTTATCATTCTGTTGTTTTATGCAAGTTTTATACACTGTTCATTGAAGCAGTGAAATTAAAAAAACACATCTTGTAAAAATCTAATAATTTCTTTGTTTTTAGCTAAATGAGCTTCAGCTACAGCTTCACTGCACATTAATAAGTGGAGAATAGTACAATGCAAAGCTGACCCCTGAAAATGATCTTGTATTCATATTGTGCAATCATATTGATTGTATATACCAACAGATCAACTGGATTTGTTGTTTTGTCAATGGTGCAGCCAGTGAGCTATAGATGACAACCAGTTCTCTCCATATGTGCATCACATCAACTCACTTTCTCTGTCTGCTCTGTGTCCGCAGCATCTCTTCTGAAAGGCCTGAAGCATGCAAACATTGTGCTCCTCCATGACATCATCCACACCAAGGAAACCCTGACTCTGGTTTTTGAATATGTGGTGAGTTTGCACCCTGTCGCCCAAATGGACTCTTTATAAGTGGACCTGATTGGTCTGGAATTTGGCTGAGAACCTGTTTTAAGTGTTATATTTAAATGGATGTCTGGCTATCTAGTTCCATTGTTTTGCTTACTCACTGATTCAGTTTTTAATATTTGGACTGCAGAAATACCAGCTGACAGATGAAGTCAGCCCTTAACAGATGAAGAATGTTAAGGGCAGCCTGTGCTCTTTCCACTCTTTACTCGGTACTTCAGGTTGGCAGCCAGACCAATCATTAGATAATGTGTTTGTGCCCAGACAGCTAGCTTTATTGGACGCTTACTCTTTTAAGTACGTTAAAAACATTAGTAACTTCTCCTGTCAAGTACTGTGGGCACAGATGGAATCAAGGATTTTCTACTGGTGTACATTGGGGTCCAACGGTCTGAGACCGCATTGGAAAAAAATATTTTTTAACAGAAACCTGGAAACGTCCAACATTGGAAAATTTGGAAGCACTTAGGTCATATCACGAAGAATGATGAGGATGACCAACTTAAATTCTTGGAACAAAAAGGTCACAAAAACTCATAGCTTTATGGTATGAGTCACATTCATCCATCTGTACACACGTTTTTACAGTGCCTTTTCCCTGTCACATGTACCATATAGTATTCTGTCCAAGGACTCTTTAAGGTACAGACTGGATGAGTTGGAAATTAAGCCACTGACGTCACAAGTAGTGGACATACAACTCTACTTTTTAAGCTTTGTAGCTAAATGATGGATATAAAGATTATGTTGCCGCTTTTTTCTTGTGCTATACATGATACAGTCGCCTCCTGCTTTGGAAACCTTTGACTCTTTTTAACTGCCTTATAGACCTGACCACAGTTTTCAGGCGCTTCAGGGACAGGAAAGTCCTAACCCAGTGGGGTTACACAGTATTCCAGATAGCTGTATCTGTGTATCTGTTCATACACAGATATGTTTGAATTAAAAAGTGTAAAAAGTACTAGTTCCACCTCAGCTTTCAGGAAAGAAATGGCTAAAGCTAAGCATTTTTTTAGAATGGTCTAATCCCTCTGTGTTCTCCTTGCATATGGACGAACCAAAAACAATGTCTGATTTTTACATTTATATTCAGGTCAGTCTCTGAACCTGAAACGCTGAGCGACGGCCAGGTCTCGCAGCAAGATGAAGCTGACTCAGCTCTTCATCACATCTGCATTTAATGAGATGTATGGTGGTAGACAGGACACGTGTCAAAGGTTCAGCTTTGAAAGGATATTTGGACAGACTCGTTTGCAGCTCAGCAGCTCATGTTAAAATGAAAAATGAGGAATGTATCTTAGAAACAATAACCTTTTGACAGTTCTGTGAACATGAGAATTGCTTTCTTTTCCATTTGTAAGTTTATCGTGGTAGCAAATGGTTTCTTGCGGGACTACGGTGGTGAATGTGCAAATGCGGTAAACATATTGAAAATTACTGGAAATAAGTAGAAATAATATTCTTCCATCACATACTATAGTGTAGTAGATGCACATGCGGTATATGGATGCATTATCCTGTGACGTTTATAGTAGAGTTCACTAACAAACAGAGACATGTGAGTTGATCCCACTACATATAAATCACATCGCATCTAAAATGTCTGGGCTCAATTTGTCTTTCCTTTCAATCATATGTCAAACATGTCTTGCCATTCTAAGTTAGCCATAACATTATTGTGTTGCAGGTGAGCTCTTTGAAACATCCCTCACAGCGCCGGTGTGACCTTTTGCTCACCTGCCCCACACATATCATTCCTCTCACACATGAGTCCTCTGGTAACGGCCGTCACAGTCAGCAGGCTGAGTATGGAGGATACGGTGTCTATGAAGGAACACTGCAGTGTGGGGGAGCCATCTCCCCTCAGCAGTGTAGACAGATGCTGCAACATGGATATACCTTTCTCTCTGTATATTACATTGTATCTGTTCCTGCTGTACTTTGTTACCTATCCGCATGTGCCGCAGCCTCTTCCTGTCAATCATCATTAGCCTTGAGAAGAGCACTATAGAGCCTTTTTCTCTCTGTGTGTTAATCAGCACGGGCTGTTGACTGCACTGAGCACAAGATGTTTCTGTAAAACAGCATCAAAGCAGCAGTCCAACACATTTGAGAGGCAGAAATACCTGAGATTTAGATACATAGAGAATATTGTCTGTCTGAAATGTATTATCATTCTGATAAATGGGCCATTGTACTGTCCACTATAAGCGCTGATATTTCACCATGTTACATTTAAAACTATCGGGTTAAAGTGTTTGCTGGGAAGTTAGTAGCTTATGAGCTAAATTATATGTAATATATGTAATTTAATAATAATTTTAATCAGAAACTCAGTTCCTTATGCTTTCCATTCGGGGACAATGGCCCCTGTCTTAATATGGTAGTGTGATAGTTTTAAAATCCTACTTGTTGCTATATTTACATTTTTCTTTTTTTTTTTATACAGCACACAGACCTGTGTCAGTACATGGACAAACACCCCGGGGGTCTCCATCCAGACAATGTGAAGGTAAAGCATGTTCCATAATGCTGCTCCTAATGGCCCTTACAATATGTAGAAACAGGCAGTGGTTTAATCACTGGGTCTCTCTCATCATGTCATGATCTTTTGATGGCTGAAGCCAGTGTGGAAATGAAAAGTTTTGTTTTTTTTGTAACTTTTCCTAATTTTCTTATTTTTATGTAAAACACTGTAACTCTGTGAGGAAATACTGTAGTTGTTTCTAGCTTTAATCACTGTCTCTGAGGGGTAACAGGTTTAACTAAAAGTCAAAACCTGTGCAGTCCAAGCCTTCCTGTGTGTGTTTTTATTTGCCCATTAAATTTATGCAATCTCCTTGGGTTTTTAATTTATTGTGTTTTAAAAACTGTAAAATGTGAGACTGTCACCCAGATATCAAATCTAATAATAACAACAATAATAAGAAGAAACAAGCTACAGTAACAAGTGCTTTTAGTTTTAAAGGAAAACTATCTCCATCCAGAAAAGAGTGTTAACTGCATCATAGGCAATATTGTACATATTAACACAATGGAAAAATGTCCATTACATAACATTTACGTGGAAGCTAATGTCAGTTGCAAAGTGCTGTAAATATTGCAAATGAAGAAGAGATAAACATAACATAACAGATAAACAAGTGACATTATCATGGGTGTCTGAGGGTTTGCCACTTGTGTCAAACCTGAACAGTCTCATTATACTGGAATACTACTTCCATTGATAATTATTACTAGTCTACTAAAGTGAAACTCAAGGCTTTATTCTGTGAAACTCTGTCATTGTCCTAGTTTTTTTTATGAGATTAGGGTTTGGATTTTAGAAAATACGACAAATGTGTGCAATCAGAACAACTGTTCCAGTGGAGAGGACGATAAGGTACACAGCTCATGAAGACTGCAGATTATAGAGCAGATCCTATGGCTGTGTTCAGGTCTAAAGGTCTCTCAGAGGTCTAAATTTTTGTATACTGTTAATTTACTGAATATTTAAACCAAACCTTAACCTCAGGTAAATAATTTAAGGTACATCATTGCTATTCTTTACCTGTACCTATAACTGTATCTGAACTAGGACATGTGAAATGAAGCAGGACATGAATTTTGTGTGTTGCTAAAGCTGATTGTTAACACCACATGATGTGAGTGATCACTAGCTGGTTAAGAAGTGTGCTGCTAACATAAATTAGCAGGTATGAAGAAGCAGTGATAGAGCGAATGAGGCCATGTGATGGTGTTCGAGCTGTCGGTTCCATCATGCAGGAAAGTGTTATTTCTGACTAGATCTGTTCAGTAACAGCTCGTACCTTTTGCCACTTAGGATTTACATAAGCAATAAGTGTTTTTCCAGCTGACAGCAGCCTCGCTGATTTCCGCATGAATAATTTAGGATTATTCTGAGAGAGCAGAAGAGGTGTTGCTTGGCTTAGGCTGACGTTGTTCTTTTATGGTAAAATGTCTGAGTTGTGGCTTTTAATCTGATTATCTGGCCTGTGTGCCTCTGTTTGTACCAAGTCATGCAAAACTGAGACAACCTAGCATTGGTGGTAATAATTCAAATTAATGAGTGTGGCAAATACTTCTCAAGGTGTGAATCGAATTTTCATACTACCAACAGAATTAAAATGAAACATAGTTGTACTGTACCATATAATGTGTAACTCATCACAGTCTTAAATGAAATTGTGATAATGATGAATTATTGCTGTTTTACGTAGTTATACATATTTCAACAAAATGTGGTTAAAAATACTTTTTGTAAGAAATCTTTGCAATCAATATTGAGACAATTAATATAATTACTTCCTGTTATATGACATCATTTGATTAATAACATCAGGGAGAAGTCAGAGTCAAATCCGAAAACAACATTGTGCATATTTTAAAGATGTATATATATATATATATCTCTGCCTCTCATGGGACTATGGAAGCAATGTAATACATGCAAAGATCACAAATGCACATGGAATTACATTTTCCTAACTTGTACAGGATGCTTTCTGCTGAGAATGAGATTGTGTGTCATAGTGAAAGGGTTCTGCTGGTGTGAGATCCAATTACTGTGTAAAGACAGACACATACACAGTTCCAAGTACTAACATAATCATTGGTCAATCATTGGTGTGTGTGTGTGTGCGTGTGTGCGTGTGTGAGTGTGTGTGTGTGTGCTTACTCTTTGCTGAATCCTGATGGGTGCTAATTTCTGTATTAGGCTGGATTTGATATTTGTTGTTGCCATAATCTGGATGGTGGCTCTGAGTAGGATGCAACAACGCGCTGTGGATTTATCTGTCCACCTGCAAATATTGCTGTTAGCCTGTTATTATCAGGTGTTCGTGTTACCACCATGTAACCCGTCATTGTTATTTGCCACTACCCAAAGTTACTGCTTTGCTTATTTTGGATTATTTATCAGTCATTGTTCAGTGATTATCCCTTTGGATGAAAAAACTTGTTGAAAAAACTTGACAAAAGTTGCCTTCTGTCTAGCTCGAGTTGTTGTCTGTTTGATATTTACTTATTTACTATAACTTTTTTTTATAAAGCAAGTCTTTTTTATAAACTAACTATCCATTTTGCATTTACACTAGCCCCGAGACAGCACAGACACTATCCACAATTGTTACCACTTTTTACCATTGCAAGTGTCAGCAGTTACAAAATAAACCTGAACTATAGGAAATCAAATGTCTTTAAATTGTGTTTTTAATCAGCCCTTCACAATATATATAACTATAAAATAACCATGGCATTAAAATAGATAACTAAACAGTTTCCACCTTTTTTACCATAATTTTTTCTTTAGTGTCCAAAGGGGCTGAGGTGTCAGGCAGCATAATGAGACAATGGTTTACAATACCAAAAAGTGGACTGATTGGACAGTGCATCTGTTTTTCATACAGTTAACACATAGTGACAAAACAACACAGCTATTTTATATATTTACATGTTTGATTGCTGACAAAGTGGCTGTTGTTACCTGCATATACAGTACAGCTCATAGTTCTGTCATGTGTGACTACTTGGTATAACAGACAGTGTGAAACAACCTGTGGCACTGAATTTGAAGAAAATTGCAAATCACTTGCATGAATTTGAATATTGTAGCTATGTTATTCACTAGAATTATAATTTACTCAGTGGTGGGATTAGATGCCTGTATAAACTGATAAAGAAAACACTTCCGTTTGGCCAATGAAACAAAACTCTTTACATTTTACATGCTTGCAAACAGCAATGAAAACCCTAATTGAGGCTCATATTATGAATGTGCTATATACATGTGTAAAGAATGTTCCTAATACCCAAATAATATCAGCACAGCCAATATCTTTATGGGTAAATGTATTTAGTCATTATTTATTTAATTAGAATTAAAAGTAATCTGGTCAAGCTGACAATATACAAAGAACCTACACAGATAATGATTATTACCATCATCAACTGGGTTTTGAGACTTGATTGACAGGTTTCTTGTCTAGTGCAGACACATCCAGCCTGAACTCAAAAGCCAAGCTGCCAGGAGCAGGACACAAATTCAGAAATATTCTGAAACATGTTCAAATGAATGACACAAAATACATGTAGTCCATGTAGTCATTCAATGAACTGTGCAGTAGTGTATCAGTAATCCTGGTCATATCTGGAGCTTTCTAGTACTGTGTGTCTTGTGACACACTGCAGGTCTTTTGACTCAGACCGTAGCAGTGCGATAAGGGGTGTTCTCAGGTCTGCCAACAGATGGTTTGGACATTTTCACGTTTAGCATGCCTTCATTTCACCTCTGTCTTTCTCTCTCTCTCTCTCTCTCTCTCAGTGTTTTATTCATTTCAGCAAAATTCTGAAGAGTTGTCAACGCATGCAAAGATGTGTGTTCTGAGAAGAAAGCTTTTACAGCCGTACTCCTTGTCATTGTTGGATTTATCCTGTCTATGATCTGAACGTAGTCTAAATGTATTATTCAACCCAGTTAGTTCATTAGAACTCAGTTTGATCTCAGTTCTATAAATTTACATTTCACAGTAGCAGTCTGTCCTTTGCAGATAATTGTTAAGCTCCGATGTTGTCAGTTTGCTAGGAATACAAAAGCCTTGGGCTCTGGTCAAATATCTTGTGGCTGTGCACATTATGACAGTTGTTTCTGAGAAGCAAAGGCAGAAGTAGAGTGATGCTGCTGGTAGCTGGGTATAAACAGTGTGTGACTGACAATGAGCGATCATTGTTGCTGTGTTTTCAACCCTCCTATTGTGTTCAGATAAAAAAATTGAGTCAATTTAAAAGTTTAGTTGTGTGACACATAACATGCTCAACAGTCAACGACATCAGCATCTGTGTTGCTCAGCCTGGTAACCAGGTAAAACTCTACTGTAACAAACTTCTTCTCAGTGTTTGTTCTCTCAACAGTTGTGTTTATCCAGCTTTAGTCTTTTAATCTCATTCTTGTCTTCTTCCCTGAGCACCTTAAGCATGTTTTCTATATTAACATCTTATTTGATCCAGTGTCTTTCTTTTTATCCTGCTTTAATTGTGCAACTTGTTGTTGTTTAGATTTTTTCCAGTGAAAGCTGCTGTCACTTTGATTCATTTCCTCATGCTCTGCTTTATACTGAGTGTTAGACAAATTTCCTCAACACATTCAGCTGACACACAGCTAACACAGAGACGATCTGATCTACACGTCATAACACTTCTCTTTATGTTTGCCTTGGGTTTGATGGCAGTGAGAGTTTCATCATTAGTAAAAGGGCAGCGTGTGTAATGGCACTCCTCACATAATGGATTATGTTAATAGCTGATTTAACTATGATCATGTGGTTTATTTGTACTACAGCTCTGAACTATTAATGCATCCTGATTAAACAGGGAGTTAAAGCTCCACTATGTAGTTTTTCAACCTTCAAACTATATTTTCAAAATCACTGTGATGGTACAACAACTCACAGTAGGTTCAGTTACACCTTTGTCATCGCTTGGGAGCGTCTGTCTCACCTACACTGGCACTATATAACTTTGTGGTTCGGATAGGGACCATGTCACCACTTGTTCCGGCCCGAGGGCCGAGGCTGTTGATCCATGTATAGGTGTGGTCTTTTTGCTCTGTCTCCTCCCTTTTAGGTGTGGTCGACCCTCCTCTTACGCAGCTGTTTCCAATTATGAGGGGGCTTAAAAGGAGCGCCAGCCATCGAGAGGGGGGGAAGATTATTGGGCGTACAGATAGCGAGAGAGAGCGCGAGGGCCTTTGCAGATCGTTGTGAGCTGGAGCTATTGTGCTGATCAGGCGTGGTGCTGGTCAGTTGTCGCTGGTAGTGTGCGTGTATAAGCTGGAGAAGCTGTGGTACTCCTGGGAAGGAGGCTGTTTTCTTTTGATTGTGGCTCAGATTGTGGCTATCCTGGTTCATCTTTTGGTTACCGTAAATTCCGGACTACAGAGCGCACCTGATTATACGCCGCACGCTCCAATTTTAGAAAGAAAAACAATTTTGTACTTCTATAGGCCGCACCGGATTTTAAGCCGCATGTGTCCCCCGTTGTATGAGATACAGGGTTTCTCTAATTATGTCGGTGGCGAATTACGTCGTTTTCGTAGTTAAGACACATCTCCCGTGAACTTCCTTGTTTCGGATTAAGCGGTTTGCCCCGTAAATACGTACAGACGTCACACTGGAAGAGTTGCTGAGCGCTCGCTCTGTCTCTCAGTGCTGCAGAGAGACAGAGAATGTAAAACCCTGAAATGGGACACAACTAAATGTAAACCGCTTCATCAAACGTATCAGTTTGACTGTGAAGCGCTCTCAGCG
>JAFBJQ010000149.1:20671-38627 GCA_016785345.1 Trinectes maculatus
ACTGTGGTGCTGTGTGTAAGGTGAGGGCCGATCAGCTGGCAGATCTCTAGAGAATCTGTATCTCTCATATAAATGATTGTCTGGAAAAGCCTACGGATTAAATGGCATGAATTGGGTTATTATTTTAATTGTAATATTTAATATTTTAAATGTAACCAATACATAGTCTTTAAAACAGTGTTTCATGATGTATTTTATTTAATATTTTATTGATGGTGATCTTCCTGTTTTTAAAAAACGCTTAAAAACCCACTTCTTTTCTTTGGCTTTTCTCTTTTCTTTCAGATAAGTGTCACTGTTAAGCGGCGACTCAGGCTAAGCCTGACATTTAGCCTGGTCCGGACCAGGCTAGTTTGCCAGCATAAGTTGCCGTGGTAACTTAGTTTGAACTATGCTAAGCTTGCTTCATGGAACCGAATCCACTCTAAAATAAGCCTTATAATTATTAATTCTACAAGTAGAATAATATAATATAATATAATATAATATAATATAATATAATATAATATAATACAATACAATACAATACAATACAATATAATATAATATAATATAATAGTGGTGCGTTGAGTGCGGTGCTGAATCCAGGTCCTGCAGCTCCAGAGCATGTTCTATGATCAGCTGCCACCACAGTCGATGGTCCATAGAAGTGGCTGCACCTGGTACTGGAACAGTAGAGCACAAAGACTCCGGAGAAGAAGGTGAATTAGTAAAGTGCATTAATAAGACACAGATATAATGATATGATGTAGATGGAAGGAGGGAAAGCAGACAGAGGAAGAGAAGGATAAGGTCTAAATGTCCCCCGAATGTCCACAGCAGAGGAGCCTGATAGCTGAAGGCTCTGGCTCCTAGTCGGCTCCTATGGATTTTTGGAATTGTGAGTAAACCTGCGTTCTGAGAGCGGAGTGCTCTAGTAGGATGATATGGGATTATTAAATTTTTGGTTTTTTACATACCTTTAAAAAATTTTTAAAGGTATGTTGGTGCCATACCATTTAGAGCTTTGTATGTGAGTAGAATGATTTTGAATTTGATTCTAAATTTCACAGTGAGCCAGTGCAGTGAAGCTAATATGGGGGAGATATGTTCTCTTCTCTTGGTTCTGGACAATACACGTGCAGCAGCATTTTGAACAAGCTGCAGGCTCTTTAAGGACTTACTGCTGCAGCCTGATAGTAATGAGTTACAGTAGTCAAGCCTGGACGTGACAAAGGCGTGGATTAATTTTTCGGCATCTTTAAGAGACAGGATATGTCTGATTTTTGCTATATTGCGTAGGTGAAAAAAGGCAGTTCTCGAAGTCTGTTTTATGTGAGAATCGGGTGATAAATCAGAATCAAATATAACTCCAGGATTCCTGGCAGTTTCACTGGGAGCAAGGACAATGCCATCTAGACTGGCTATATCATTAGATAATGATTCTCTGAGGTGTCTAGGACCAAGCACTAAAATTTCAGTTTTGTCTGCATTTAATAATAAGAATTTTGGCTCATCCAGGTTTTAATGTCTTTGAGACATGCATGGAGTCTAAGTAGTTGATTAGTTTCATGTGGTTTCATTGAAATATACAACTGAGTGTCATCTGCATAAAAATGGAAATTTAAAGAGTGTTTTCTAATGATGTTTCCTAGTGGCAACATGTATAACATAAATAACATTGGGCCAAGCACAGAGCCTTGAGGAACTCCATAGCTGACTTTTACGTATTGTGACAACTTATCATTAATTTGTACAAATTCATGTCTGTTTGATAAATAGGAGCTAAACCAATTTAGGACAATTCCTGTTATGCCAATTAAGTGTTCGAGCCTATAAAGAAGGATGTGATGGTCAACAGTATCAAAAGCTGCACTAAGATCTAAGAGAACCAGAACAGAGATAAATCCTTTATCTGAAGCCATGAGTAGGTCGTTTGAGACTTTTGCCAAAGCTGTCTCAGTGCTATGATGAACTCTGAACCCTGACTGAAAGTTCTCATATAGACTATTGGTGTGAAGAAAATAATTTAACTGATTGGCGACAACCCTCTCAAGAATTTTTGAGAGAAAGGGAAGGTTGGATATTGGACTGTAGTTATTTAAAACTTCTGGGTCCAGAGTTGGTTTCTTGAGGAGAGGTTTAATTACAGCTACTTTAAAAAAATGTGGTACATAGCCAGATGACAGTGACAGATTGATTATATATAGTAAATGACTGTCCAATAGAGGTAGAATTTCTTTGAAGAGTTTTGTTGGGATGGGGTCTAGAATACAGGTTGTTGCTTTAGATGAAGAAATTATTGTTTTAGCTGACTATGGTCAATTTGGGTAAAGCAGTCTATGTGTGCTGCGCTTGCTATTTCTGTTATGTCACTGATATGTCACTATTTAGTATAGTTTGGGAGTGGTGTATTTTCTCCCTAATACAGGGGGTCCTCTAGTACGACGGAGATCCGTTCCTGAGAATGTGTCGTAACCGAATTTCGACGTAAGTCGGAACATACATTCATATGTAAGGTAGATACTAAGTTGTGCCACTAGATGTCGCTATAACACCACCCTTAAATAAGAGTTTACTGTGGTGAATTGCCTTTTGTCCCTCTTGACACACCGTAGGGGTTGATATCGCGAGTGTAATGAGTATTTCCCTTAGATTTCTGATATCAACCTTGTAGACCCTGTGTTGTGAATAAACCTACGGTATTGCCACGATCCCGAACCCCTCTGTGTCCGTGTGTATCTCCTTACCGGCAGCCGCTGCACCCCCCGCCAGCCGTCCATTTCACATAAGTAAACACAACGCAGAGTAGCCTAGCTGTGGAGGTGTTGGAGAGCCGGCACCAACTAGTTCCCGTGCGAAGTCTGTACGTATTTACTGGGCAAACCGCTCAAGCCGAAACAAGGAAGTTCATGGGAGATGTGTCGTAACCATGAAAACATTGTATCTCGAGACCGTCATAACACGAGGACCCCCTGTAGTTATAATTTTATCATATTTATAAAATCATCACTCGTAAGGGAGTGTGGAATGCTCTGATCAATAGAGCTGTGGCTTCCAGTCAGCCTGGCTACAGTGCTGAAAAGAAACCTTGGATTATGTTTGTTGTCTTCAATTAACGATGAGTAATAGGCAGCTCTGGCATTGTGGAGTGCCTTCTTATAAGCTTTAAAGCTGTTTTTCCAGGCTATGTAGATCTCCTCATGGTTGGTGGAGCGCCACTTTCTTTCTAATTTTCTTGACACCTGTTTTAGCTTGTGAGTGTCAGAATTATACCAGGGCGCTTGTTTGTTTTGTTTGATGAGTTTTCTCTTAAGGGCGCAATCGAGTCAAGAGCTGATCGTAATGATTCTGTTGTGCTACTGACAAAATTATCAACCTGGAAAGAATTAAAACCAGTTGTGGACTCTGCTTCATGAGGCTGTGGTAGTGACTTCAAAGTTATTCAATTTCTTTAAATTTAGCTACAACACTGTCAGTCAGGTGTTTCGAGAGAGAGATTTTGGTTAAAGGCCTGTGGTCCAATAATAGAACCTCAAAGGTTAATAAGCTATGATCTGATAAAAGGGGATTTTGTGGAAGTACTAACAATTGTTCAATATTGATGCCATATGTAAGAACTAAGTCAAGGGTGTGGTTAAAGCAGTGGGTTGGTTGGTTTACACATTGACTGAAACCAACAGAGTCTAATATTGAATTAAATGCAGCGGTTAGGCTGTCACTTTCAGTGTCCAAATGAATATTAAAGTCACCGACTATAATGACTTTGTCTGTTTTAAAGACTAAATTAGATAGAAACTCAGAGAATTCTGTTAAAAACTCAGAATAAGGCCCAGGAGCACGGTAAACTACCACAAATAGAACTGGCTGCAATTTTTTCCTTGTTGGCTGGGATAAACTGAGAACAAGGCTTTCAAATTAGTTAAAGTTAAGTTTGGGTTTGGGAGTAATTGATATATTAGAGTTATAGATGGCGGCAACACCACCTCCACGACCAGAGCCACGGGGGATGTGAGTATTTATATGACTGGGAGGAGTGGATTCATTTAGGCTGACATATTCATCAGGATGTAGCCAGGTTTCAGTTAATGATAGGAGATCAATGTTATGATCTGAGATTAATTCATTTACTAAAGCCGCCTTCGATGACAGTGATCTTATATTTAATAGTCCACATCTAATTCTGGTGTTCTGTTGTGTTTTTTCATGGGTTATGTTTACTTTTGTCAGATTTTCCTGTTTGTTGCCTTTGTTTATTTTCTGTTTGAATAATCTAGTGGGGCTGGGGGCAGACACAGTCTCTATGGGATTGTTGGTGGGTGACAAATCCAAAGTCCAAAGTAAGACTACAACTCTGCCTCCTGGTCCCGCCTCTGATCTGTCATGGGAAGCTAATAAAATCTCTAATGCTATGAGAAAGGAGCGAGGCTCCAGCCAAAGTGGAATGGATGCCGTCTCTCCTGACGAGACCAGGTGCAATCACCAATAGGTTAACAGACCTTAAAAGATTGAAAACACACAAAACAAATATCTATGAATGCTTAGACACAAAAACATGTAGTTTTAGAACAATATGGTATGAAGTTCCATTGGATCTGTTGGACAATCTGTAAAACATTTAGCCTCAGACTATGATATCCTTAATCTGACATTTGCCTGACCTTTCATTAAGTGCCATAAATGAAGTAAAACATTAACAGTTTGCCAAGAAAGTAATCAGTCTATCACTGTATGTGTTAAGAACCCCTGAAGTGGCAGCATATGGGCTGAATCCATGCTCAATAAACACTGTACACAAGGCTTGTCTCACATCCTGGGGGCAAGCAGACTATCCATCCATGCATCTAACCATCCATCCATCCAAACATACATACATACATACATACATACATATATACACATTAACGCTCATTCATTTTCCCAAATCCTCCAAAAAATGTGTCAGTCTCATTATCTATTTATCTACTTCACCCTCACACCCTTCCAGCCCTCTGGCAAGTGGAGGCTTCATTAATAATGCAAACCTTTATTAGTGTTGAAACATAACCGTGAAGGAATTGAGAAGGAGAAAATAGTGGACAAAGTACCAAATGAGCAAGAATGAGAATCCCAGGCCTATTAGTCTGTGGCTAGAGCCACAGAGCTTATCAACATACATGCACAAAACACATAATCAGCCTTTGCCTGAGGGATGCCAGAT
This sequence comes from Trinectes maculatus, assembly GCA_016785345.1. NCBI lineage: Eukaryota > Metazoa > Chordata > Actinopteri > Pleuronectiformes > Achiridae > Trinectes > Trinectes maculatus. The sequence goes on from JAFBJQ010000149.1 coordinate 25,851, forward strand.
GACAAAGGTGAAGGCTGTTTGAGTGTGTGTGTGTGTGTGTGTGTGTGTGTGTGTGTGTGCGTGCGTGTGTGTGTGTGTGTGTGTGTGTGTGTGTGTGTGTGTGGCTGCCAGGGCTCCTTGGGGTCCCAGGCCTTGGCAGCTGGAATACTAACGTCTGACAGCTGAGACCACTGGCACTGGTTTATTAACAAAAGAGGGGCTGAGGGATAATTTAGAAGTGGTAGAGCAGTGTAAATGAGGCTTGATTGGATAGAGGTTACTGAAGAGATAGGGGATCCCTTCAAATGTGCTCATAAATTGGAGTTTTGAATTCTTGTTGTGTAAATAAAAGGGGGTCAAAAAGTCAAACAATGTCATTCTAACCACTTTTCTCTAACCCTGATGGAAAACTTCAAGGTCAAGAATAGACATGTAGGAGAATTCATACTAAGGCAGGTCCTAAAATAATCCACTAATTCATGCACCAGGCTTTTCTATACAAAACATTATTTCCATTTGATGATAAATATGATGGTGTAAATACATTTCAATTGTAAATACATTTCAATTTACAATTCAGGTTTTTTGTCTAAAACATTCACATCTGAGGAATTATGTTTTAATAATGATAGTGCAACTAAACTTTCAGTAATCCTCTCACCTCAAGACAAAATCTATACCTTGGTATTTTTGGACCATGTTGCAATCATACAGTACTTGATTTGTTAATTCTCCATTTACATGGCATGTGAAACAGCAATAGAGCATCACTTTAAATTTTGATGCCACAAGGAATTCTGGGACAGCACTATTGCCTTTCCTTTCCTAACGATTATAAGGATAGGATATAGGATACAAGTGACCTTCTAGTTCAGGGCTGGCTAACCTGCGGCTCACGTTCATATCGATGTTTTGCTTCCTTCGAGTTCAATACGATACGGCCACCCCTGTTCTAGTTTGACGTCCCTTTATGTCTTATTGTGAAGAAGATGAGAAAAAACATTTTTGACACTTCCACATCTGGGTCATTTCACTTCGTTAGAAACCTCCTGATGCAAAAAAAGAGACTCAGGCAATTCTTTGATGCTCATCAATGCTTTTGCCTTGGTAGTGGTGCATCGATCCCTGAGTTTATCCAACTCTGTACTTCAGAGCAGTATAGCACAACAAGCAGTAGTCTGTCACAAATATTGATTGTGGATATCCATAGATCTTAGAGGATTTATTGAAGACAATGATTGTGGTGCTGACCTGTGTGTGATGAAAGATATGCGTTTGTTCAAAATCTTACAGCCTGGGTGTGCGAATATGTAGACTCAAGACCACACACACCCAGTGGAGCCATATAAAAGACAAGACGAAGGTTGTAGTCAATGTGTGGACACAGCTAATCTTTCATCAGCCAAAGAGGTGAGGGCTCAATATTCCTGCTACTTCTCGTGAAATTGATCTAGATCAGGGGTGTCCAAACTACGGCCCGCAGGCCAACTGCGGCCCGCGGTCCAGTTTTTATTGGCCCGCAGCAAATTCTGAAAACATAATTGAATATGGCCCGCACAAGAAGCTTGAGCTCAACTCTGTTGCACTTCTCAGTTTCAACACTAGATGGAGCCCGCCACACAAACGAAATCAAGCGAAGAAAAACTTTTACCGCGAGTCACCAGAAATGGCTGCACTGAAGAAACGCAAAATAGCAAGTGAGTGTAGATTCTACACTCACAAGATGGGGCTTAAATGGGACAAGCTCTGTGGAGTAACAACGGACGGAGCTCCGGCCATGACTGGCGAGCGCAAAGGAATGGCATCATTGGTGTGTGCCAAGGTAAAAGAGAGCGGAGGTGAGGCTGTTAGGATGCACTGTATAATCCACCAAGAAGCACTGTGTGCCAAGACTGTCCAGCTGGGCGATGTGATGAACACTGTCGTAAAAACTGTAAACGTAATTCGAGCGAGAGGACTGTACCACAGAGAATTTCAGCCTTTCCTATCTGATGTGGATGCTGAATACGGGGATGTACTCTACCACTCTGATGTGCGCTGGCTCAGCCGCGGCTCTGTGCTGCAGCGTTTTTTTTTCGCTGAGATCAGAAATCGACCAGTTTTTAAAAGAGAAGGGCCGACCTCTTCATGAGCTAAGTAACCCTTTGTGGCTGGCAGACTTGGCATTTTTAGTTGATCTTACGCATCATCTGAATACACTGAACAAGAACTTATAGGCAAAGAACAGCTGGTGCCACACCTGCATGCGCACATGAAAGCCTTCTGCGTAAAGCTCCGCCTGTTTGAGACACAACTACGAGGCTTTAATGCTGCACACTTCCCTGCGCTGTCTGAAATCAAGTCTGCTTTTCCAAACGCCAACCTTTCTGCTAAAAAGGAGAAATATGTGTCTGTGATTGCCTCTCTCATGACGGAATTCAACCAGTGTTTCCAAGATTTTTCTGCCATTGAAAAACAAATCAAGCTGTTCTCGACCCCCTTCCTGGTGGATGCAGAAGAAGTGGAAGAGAGTCTGCAGTTAGAGCTGATTGAAATTCAATGTGATGATTCTCTGAAGAGTCAGCATCAGCTTCTCCCCCTCCCCGAATTCTATCAGAGTTTGGATAATGCCAAGTTCCTCTGATGAGACGCCACGCAAAAAGAATGATGAGCCTGTTCAGCTCCACATACATATGTGAACAAACATTTTCTCTGTTAAATCAGAACAAAAGCAGACTGAGAACCAGAATGACTGATAGCCATCTCTGTGAAGTCCTTCGTGTCTCAACCACCAAACTTTCTCCTGACATGTCAGCCATCCTTCAATCCAAAGGACAGCATCACTGCTCCCACTGAGTGCAATGTTCTTCACATTATATGTGAGTTAGAAATACACAGTATTCATGTGTCAGTATGTCACCTCTAGTGTGTGGCCCAGCCCTTTGTTTATTTTTCTGTATTTGGCCCTCACTAAAAAAAGTTTGGACACCCCTGATCTAGATGCTTCCCACTGATCCTCAGGGGTTTCACTCACTTTTTAATGAGCTCCACAAGCAACAAAACCACAAAGAGGAGACTGCATGTTTCATACAAGAGGGCACCAAACAAGCTACAGAATGCCCCCAGAGTCTCCTGATGATGGCAACGAATAGGACAGCGACACAGAGAAGGCTCAAACAAACCACCTTGACTGTGGAGGCACCAGAAGGGAAATGCAGTTGCGGAAGGATCTGCAAAGGCACAAGAGGGCTCAAAATATACCAGAGCAAGTCCAAGTGTGGTCAAGGACGGATGCATGCACACCGCTCAGATGAAACCCCTACTACCACATCCCACATAACATCCAGGGCATGATCACCAGTTACCTGAGAGACATCAAGCTAAGATTCCAGTCTGCCAAGTTTACAACAAAATGGCAGCCCATGGAGAAGGGAATAGTGACTGGATGCACAATCTCTCCCATCTTATTCAATATGGGAATGAACCTGATAATCTCTGCAGCGAGTACAAAGTCAATGCGGGCCGAAGACAGCTGTAGGATGTCAACAGCCAGTAATCAGGGCATTCATGAATGACCTGACCGTGATAACACCAACTCACGTGCAGGCAAGATGAGTCCTGGCAGAACTCGATCGCATGGCCACCTTGGCAAAGATGTTTTTCAAGCCCAGGCAATCAAGGAGCATGGTGATCCAAAAGGGCAAAACAACGGGAAGTTTCGAGCTGCTTGTTCAAGGGGAAGTGATCCCCAACATTCAGGGGAACCCAGTTAGATGCCTTGGAAAGTGGTACGATGATTCCCCATCACACTAGAACAACTTCTCCAACACCAGAAAACAAGTTGAAGAGTGATTGAAGAAGATTGACGAGTCTGGCTTGCCTGGGGCAAGTGCTGCATCTACCAACATGGTTTGCTCCCAAGGCTCATGTGGCTTTTCACTGTGTATGAGGTGCCCCTCTCAGCTGTTGAAGAAATAGAGAGGAAGTTCAACAGAGACCTTCGTAGATGGTTAAGAATACCTCCAAGCTTTACATCCATGGGCCCAGCTCCAGCTTCCCCTGTCATCAGTGGTGCTGACTGTCCCAGACATACAGGGATTCTCAAGACCAACTCACTAGGGAGACAGCAGTTAGAACATGATCTGGCCGCAAGTGGGCTGCCAGCACGGCAATTAAGCAGGCAGAATGTTCTCTCAGGACCAAAGATATCATTGGAAACCCTTGCACTGGAAGACAGGGTTTAGGAATAACACATTTTCCAGCAATGGTCAAAGTTCACCAGAAGGGAGAAGATAACCATGATCCAGGAGGACGTCAGAAACCTTGAGGAAGAAGGGAGAAGAGCAAAATCCATCAAGCAACTCAACTTGCAACTCAAGGCGCCTGGACGAGGTGGAACCTCCCCAAGAGAACCATCACATGGAGTGAACGGTGGCTGCTGGAGCCCTTCCGGATATCCTTTCTACTCCGAGCAGTGTATTACACCTTACCGACCCCAGTCAATCTGCACAAGTGGGGGATGAGGGAGGACCCGCTGTGCAGATTGTGTGGGGGTAAAGGAACACAACAATGGCACACATCCTGTCAGGGTGCAAGATCGCATTGTCACAGGGGAGGTATAGGTGGCGCCATGACAAGGTGTTGACAGTGCTTGCAGACATCCTGGAACCAGAGAGGAGGAAGAAGCCACCAGCCAGGGCAAGATCACAGCTGAGCACCATTGCCTTTGTTAAAACCTAGCATCCACAGCCAAGCTACGCAGAATCTCCGGCAGTCAGCCCAGAGATGAGAGATGGAGGTCGACCTCGGGAGGAAACTCCACTTCCCAGAAGCAGTACTGTTCACCACCCTAAGACCAAACATCATCATGTGGTCTCCAGAGGGGAAGAAGACCATCCTAGTGGAGTTGTGGAGTTAACGGTGCCGTGGGAGGAGGGCTTTGAAGAAGCTGCAGAGAGGAAAAAGGCCAAATACCAGTAACTGGTCCATGATTGCCGGGACAAGGGGTGGATAGCATGGCTGATGAAGGTGGAAGTGGGAAGTCGAGGATTCCCAGCTCAATCTGTATGGGATCTGATGATGAATGTAGGACTGAGAGGTCACTTGAGGAAAGCAGCGGTTCATAAGCTGGAGGAAGCGTCTGAAAGAGCCTACTGTTGGCTCTGGCACAAGAGGGAGGACACAAGCTGGAAGCCTGGAGGAGAGGCGCAGTGACCTGGCCAGTCATTGCCGACCCGTCAACTGGAGGGTGTTGTGGTTAAGGGTCGAAACACCATGTGAAAGTTGGGGACCACCTGATGACCTCTCTTCCAGGCCAAAGCTTCACCCATTTGAAATGGGTGTATGTTTGCATCACAGATGTATTACGCAACATACAAAGGTCAAAGTTACTTATAGGTTTGTCCTTTATATACGTAGGTGTGTGTGTTGATTTATATTGCTTGGGTAGTGGACGTGCGTGGACTTCATCCCTGGATTTACCAACAAGTATACCAACAGAAAATTGTTTAATGCATCAACATTTGTTTAAAAAATGGTAGGTGAAATATGATGCCAAAGTACATGACCAATCAGGCTTTATGTGTTTGGTTGGTGCAATAATTCATCAACATTAATGCTGATTAAAGATTTTAGAGGACATGGCAACTGGCAAAAGACGTAGTTGGCAAGGGGGAGTTGTAATGCAGTGCAATATAATTTGTCAGTAATGGACCTGTTGTTTATTGGAAGTTGTTGCCAACTGTTAATAATGAGCTCAAGCACTAATTAACAAAATCAGAGGAAGAGTTTTAACGTTTTTAATACTTTAACAGCTAAACATCTGCACGGTGTCATATTGAGCATCTTCATAGACAAATTTTGTTATCATATCTGACCTTTGTCCGATACAACAAATACCAGTTATCCAAAGAAAGATGGCGCATATATGAACAAATAAAACCAAAATCCAGATATAAAAGAATATCACAAGACTTTGGAGAAAACGTCAGACCTACCATCAGGATTTTTAAAATTGTGTTTGCTTGTAACTGCCAATTGCTTAAGTGAGTAATTTGACCTGTGAACATTTTTATGCAAAAATAAATATTTACATGTTGAAATTCATAATGTAAGCAAAGTCTGTGTGAGATGGATACCAAATTATGTCAGAACATGCGTGATAGCTTTAAACTAGTATTATTTTTACTTTGCAATGGAGTTTAAAATGACAAAAGACTTGTATTACTAGGCCAAGGTATTTATTAAGTAATTATGAAAACATGTAACAGATGTATACAATTCCGGCTTTAGGTCAATGATGACCTCACACTGCTGGCAGGACTGTGAAGAGTGTGTGAAGAACAACATGCAGTAAATTGGTGTAAACCATGATAACACTTCCAGATAGATCCACAACCCTGTTAAAACATCATGTTTAAATACAATTAATGTGCAGCAAATACATTGTAAAGACAATGTGTGAGGAGTGAAGCAATGTGACAGTGGAGCTGGAGTTATTTCTCAGGCATCTGGGGGAGACTGTTTGCCTCTCCCCAGTGTGCTGTTCCACACTGCACCTCACAACGACACCAGGATCTGGAGTTTGCAGATGTTTATCTGAAGTCAGTTGAACGAGTAGAGGCGTCTGATGTGTGTGTTAGTGTGTTTTTGTTTAGTTCAAACCTGGGACCAGACTGACACTGGGACCAGACACTGGGACCAGACACACACAATGTGTGTGTGTGTGTGTGTGTGTGTGTGTGTGTGTGTGTGTGTGTGTGTGTGTGTGTGCGTGTGTGTGTGTGTGTGTGTGTGTGTGTGTGTGTTTTAATGAGCCTACTCTAATGCTCTAATGTCGAACTCATTACAGTCCACTTTGTGTTGGTAAATGAGCTGGGACAATGGCAGGTGCTGTTTTTCTATACACACAACTTTATTCCCTTAACTGAGCAAAATGTAAGAGCCATAATATGAACAAATGGTAAGTGAATCCAAGAATTTAAGTCATAATGGAGTTTGGAGTGGTGGGGACCCCATACGCAGATATAAGAGACAATTTGACAAGGAGCTGATGGGAATGCCTGGTTTTCAGAGCTGGTTTGAAAATAAGTCAACTGGGAAGAGATTTGGAAGTGGACAGGGAAACTTATGTGACAGGAAACAGGGACGCAGGAGGTTCAATGTGGACTCTGAGGCATTTCAGAAATGTAAAACATTACAAAGCAGATGCCTGATAAGGTATAAGATGTCACACATCGCAGCTCACCTCAGTCTTCACTATACACTATACAAAATAGAAATAGCCCTTGAGAAGAAAATTATTCCCCACCAATGTAAGAAAAAATAGCTGGTTATAGAACCAAATAAAATGTTTTTCTGTTGTATTGGTGTCACTGTGCATGTGAACTCAAGAGTTCCCGTCTCTTTAGTTTGACCCCCCTCTTACTTTATAATGGGCTGCAGTTATCTGCCTCTGACTGTATCAGGATGCATATTTGTGCAGTCAGTGACTGCAGCAGAAACTTTGCTGTGCTTTGTTGATCCTGATGCGTCTGTGCCAAAATGATCTGTTTGTCTGTTTTCATCACACACTAATGACGAATTATGTATACAGTGCTGATCATTATCCCCTAAGCATTTAATACATGGCAATGGTTTAAGAAATTAATAATATCTTATACTCACTATGAATATGACACCATGTGACACTCATCATTGCACTGAATGTCATTTGTCAGTACCAGTTAATATTACAGGTGGAACTGGAATCTATTTATTTTGTTGCTGGCAGCGTTCTATATTACTCCCATCCTGCTGCATGTTGGAGGAGGAGAAGCAGGCAGAAGTTACAAACTGATCTTCACAGGAAGAGTGGGCTGTTTCCCCGGGGGAAACAGATAACCATAGTCCCTCCCTCTATCTCTGCTCATCCTCTCTGACTCAGGTTTACAGCCCACCTCTTCCACTGTAAAGTGTATGTGTATGTGATTGTTTTATAGAGATACTTATGTATGAAATGGTGAGCAGGATGACAAGTAAACCACATATGATCTAGATGGCCAATGGTCTGTATGTGTGTGTGTGTGTGTGTGTGTGAGAGAGACAGAGACAGAGAGAGTTGTGAGATAATGGATTAAATAACTGGATTAAAGTCTTAACTGAGCACGTGAAGTCAATGAGTTGAGATGATCTGTTCACCTCCAGAGTGTCCGTGTATAACTGTAAATGTAGAACACGAGGGACAACATGAATAGGGAACAGGTGATCAGGGTGTTTCTGGTGACAGAGACCTCCTGTTTGGGCTGAAGTAACATTTGTTTATCTGCATGTGTGGCGGGCTTTATGCTTTAGTCATTGTGCGCAAACTGTCACTCAGTGTAACCACCTACTGTGTGTGTATGTAAATTACTTACCTTGTGGGTCTATTTGTAATTTACTGTATTACCCGTGTTTGTCTTTGGGTTTCCTGTAAACCCACTGGGATATCCTTGCCTTATTAGACAAAACCACATATAAAAGAAATAAGAGACACATTAAACAGAACTGTCTAATTTACTTTTTGTCAAAGCTCCTAATTATGCGAGATAAACAGCACAAAAAGAGAAAATGTATTCATCATAATGCCTTGTATTAGCTGCTCACGTGTTTACTTCATATTTGTATTTCACTTGCTCTTGCTCTTTTAACCTGCAAATTGCAGATGGAATGGCAGACACTTTCTGTTGAATTAGCTTATTATTATTCCTGCAGCAAAGAGACTGATTGATCTCCTTCCCATTAGTTAAATGGTCTGAAGCATATAGCCTATGTATGCCTCGTGGCCAGAACATTAGGGTGTGTCCTCTGTCGTGTTCAGGTGTGATCTCTGGGTCACTCTTACACACTCATTAATTCTAACTGAATTATTTTAACCTACGGGTTTGTAGGTGATCCAGTGTGCCACTATTTTCTGTGCATTAATTCACGGTGTGTAGACAGTTGTTTCACCAATCCTCTCTGCTTTGTTCCATTTTCCTCTGTACTGAAACTCTCCTGATTACAAACAAGCCAACCACCCACTGAACGTTCTTTTAGAGCTGGGCGATATGGCCTAAAATCAATATCACGATAAATTGAGCAGTTCACCTCGATAACGATAAATGGACGATAACTACCACCATCCCTTGCGCAAAAAGTTTGTCCACTAGATGGGGCTGTGGCAGCATAATTACTCCACAGCTAGTTAAATTAATTAAGGACTGTAAACCTACAGTGTCTGAAAATAAATGAATATAAATATTGAGTTGACTTATAGTTGACTTATAAATATTGTTGACTATTAGCAAATGCTTCAGTTAATGACTGCTGCCTGGAAGCACTTTTTGCTGGTCCCCCTGATCTCTTATCGCTTTGAGCTTTTTTAACTTCGTCGAATTCAACCACGTGATTGTACTGCAGGTGGTGGAAAAGGTTTGTGGTATTGCCCTGGCTGGTGACAACAGTCTTTTTGCACAATTTACATTTTACATTTTTTTGACAAGTATCCTCCCTGCGGAATCCAAAATGCTGCCACACGTTGGAAGTGGCGTTTTTTTTTTTGGAACAAGCTGCTGCTGCTCTTCCTCCGCCCTTGGCGCTTCAGCTGCCGCTTCGGCATTTAAACTCGCCTCCATTTCTTCACCGTCTCTTCCCCTTCTTGTTACAGACTGGATGGGGTGGAGTCACGTGACTACATATGTTGTACTGTGTGCGGCGTCTTAAAGGGGAACACAGCCTACCTACACAAACAGCCAAAAGACGAAAACCACTTTTCTTTTTTTTTAAACACCGACTATACCGACATGGGCAAAATGAATTCGGTTATCGTCGTAAATTTCGGTATCGGTAAATTTTCGGTTTATCGCCCAGCCCTACGTTCTTTAATGATTAGTACATGTTGTCGTCACTCTCACCCCCACATGCCACCCCTGCATACACATTAAGAACGCATGCAATGGAAATGATACCTTCTCAGTGTGAGTGGCTTGATGGTGTCTATTCTACTTTGGATCAGTGTGTGGAAATTACAGATCTTGGCCTTAATAAATGCTGCCTGAAGCTCCTTTCTCCTGTGGGTGTTCAAATACAAGGAACTGTTAAATACTCCCTCCCTCATCTCATTTGTCTCCCCTCTGCCCCACTTCCTCCGCCACACAGGGGACTAGCAGCAGGGCAGGAAGTTCTTTAGTCATTTATTTATTTATTTATTTTACCAAGCTAAATGCTTTAATTAAGCCCTCCGACCACTTGGGAGAAGACAAAAAGATAATGCCATCAGCCTCATTAAACCTTGCTGCATTTGCACTTTGCTCAACAATTAGTTGCCATGGGAGGCACCAGATACTTAACTAACCAGGCTTTGTGTCAACGCAGAGATAAATGCTAGAAGGTACTTATAATAACCTGGTGAAGCGTGCGGGGGCAAAAAATCAAAAATAAAAACCGGAGAGGGGGCAGCTCGGTGGCGCAGTGGTTAGCGCTCGTGCCTCACAGCAAGAATGTTTCTGGTTTGAATCTTGGTTCGGGGGATCTTTCTGTGTGGAGTTTGCATGTTCTCCCAGTGTCTGCGTGCCCAAAAACATGCACGATGGGAGTTAGGTTGATTGGCCACTCTAAATTGTCCATAGGTGTGAATGTGAGTGTGAATGGTTGTCTGTCTGTACACATATATGTTCTATGTTGACCCTGCGATAGGCTATCGACCTGTCCAGGGTGTACCCTGCCTTTCACCCGATGTCAGCTGGGATCAGCTCAAGCTCCCCCCGCAACCCTGAAAAGGATTAAGCGGTAGAAAATAAATGAATGAAAAACCTGAGAGGATTGTTCACGTCTTTCACAAAGAAAGATATAGCAAGCAACAAATGGCAAAACATGTCTGGTTAATGTGACAGAAAAGGATCTTTGTTCCTTTTGTTTCATGCCTTCCAGTTTTCCAATGAAGACTCACACAGATCCCACACACTTTATACTGAAAAAAAAAAACAAATATACAGTTGGTCTGAAGAAGGGTCAGCAAATTGTAGCATGTTCCCTGAGACAGGTGGAGATGGATAACAGAGGGGACTGTTGCAAGGTTTAAAGATTCAGTTTGTTTGTGTGTGGACAGCACGGTGGTGCAGTGTTTAGCGCTCGTGCCTCACAGCAAGAAGGTTCCCGGTTTGAATCTCGGTTCATGGGATCTTTCTGTGTGGAGTTTGCATGTTCTCCCTGTGTCTGCATCGGTTCTCTCCGTGTACTCTTGCTTCCTCCCACAGCCCAAAAACATGCTCTATGGGAGTTAGGTTGATTGGCCACGCTAAATTGTCAATAGGTGTAAATGCTCCCCCTGCGACCCTGAAAATGGTTAGGTGGTAGAAAATGAATGAATCAAGCTTTTGCAACCGTTAACCCCCCTGTTATTGGGATGGTTTTGAGCTGATGTGAATTGAGCTAAAAATCTGTTAAAATCAGTGTGATTCATATTAATTAGGGTATGAACCATTTGATCCCTGTGACCTTTTCACACAATCTATTTAGTTACAGGTGAAACTACTAAAAATTTAAATGTTCAGTGTTTCTGTATTAGGAATCAGCTCTTAGTCGGATAGACAGTAAAGAGGACACTATTTTTCAGCTCTCAACTCAGTGTGTATGTATGATTTGTTCATTTTTCATCCAGATGCCAAAGTGTCTACATAATTTAGTTTGTCCCCTTCCATCCATTTTTCATTCTTGTTTACAAAAATCTTATGGAGGTCATTCATTGATAATGTTTTCTGAGACTGTGCTGTTGTGTTGTTCTCCTAGGCCTGGCAAGGGCGAAGTCGGTACCCAGCCATACCTACTCTAACGAGGTTGTGACCTTGTGGTACCGGCCTCCAGATGTCCTGCTGGGATCCACCGACTACTCCACCTGCCTGGACATGTGGTGGGTACTTCTAACCTCTGACTTAGAGACCTCTTCATGCTCTCATCACTCACACCTTGTGTATTGTATCTTTGATCTATGGTCCTCTTTCAAAATATAATTATCTATAAAGTATCTGTCCGTTCAAGAAAATAAATCCTGACGTAAACAGAATATACAAGCCCAATCACAAAAGTGGCAACACTGTAAAGCGATATTTACAGTCAGGATATTTAATCATTACTGATAAAATACTCAATTAGCAAACATACACTCACTCTTAACTCGATCCCTGTAACAAGTCTGTGTCCAGGGACTAAAGTATCTGAGCAAAATGGATAGTTAGAAAAAAGTCTTGCCTTATAAAGTAAGTTCTTTTAAGTAAATGTCAAACAGGCAACAACTGGGTCCCAATAAAAAGGCACATATTAAGTATTTTCAACCAAAGGGAATAATATAAATAATATAAAGGGGCTATAGGACACACACACACACACACACACCTGGTCACCCACAAAGCAGTCCTCAACCCTGAGGACATAAAGATTGTGCAGATCTGCTTTCCTGGCTTAAGTAGCAGCCATCACTGCAGCCTAGTGATTTGCTGCTTCCATCTGTGAGGAGAGAAGATGTGATGAAAGACAGGTAAGGTTTTATGCTCTTTAGCTCGTGTTTGTGCTGTAGCGTTCACATGTCTCTCAGCGTCAACATTACAATCAGTCAAATGTCAGTCTACTGAATAATAAATAAAATATGCCCAGCTTTAAAGGTTATGTGTACAATATACACTACTAGATAGTGCACTACAAAACAGTATCAAAGACATTTGTGAAGTAGCCATTACTGATTTCTGTATATGGACACATTTGATATTTATGTATGAAATGTACCGTAATTGCCGGACTATAAAGCGCACCTGATTTAAAGCCGCACCC
>JAFBJQ010000150.1:0-75000 GCA_016785345.1 Trinectes maculatus
TCCTGCAGCTCATTCCATGGCTACTGATCGCCCCCTGGTGGTTGTTGTGGAGGTGTGCTTGCCACTTGTGAATTTATCCTGTGCTGCTATGGCAACGTTCTCTCGGTGTAAAACATAATGTAGAATGGTGGAAGAAATATTAGGTCCATATTTAAAAGTCCATATTTAAAAGTCCATATTTAAAAGTGTGAAAAAGTTAAATCGAAAATAAAATAAAAACTTTTGTCTGTTGTTGGATTCAGTTGCATCGTAACTGTTCATAACTGTTTATACTGTGCATATGTTTTTCTGTTAAATATCATACTGTATTAATTTTTAAACTCACTCACTAATCAATGCTGTATAACCAATACTGTATATATATATATATATATATATATATATATATATATATATATATATATATATATATATTTTTTTTTAGCACATTCACAGCATATATTATATAGTATATTCAGTTCATACCTTGCACTTTACTGCTCTGCACTTCTGGTTAGATGCTAAACTGCATTTCGTTATTCAAGTACTTGAAGTATAAAGTATAAAGGAGCATTACAGGAAAAAAAAAAAAAGTAAAAGTAGCTGAATATTGTACTTTATTTTGACCTCTGGTGACACCTGTGGACTTTCTTAAGTAAGTTCCTCGTTCTAGCCAAACTGTATGTTTTTCCACAACATAACTTTATGGCATATTTCCTGGACTCCCTCCAACGCCTCGCCATTGAGCCGGATACTTTGCCCTGGAAGCGCTAATCAGCTCGGAAACATTTGCTGCCCTTCTGGCAAGGTCAAAGAGGTCACGGTCCCTGGGCAGGGTGTCCACTTCATCCCTCCACCCCCACCCCCCCACCCTCTCTTTGCTGTAAAGCCTAGCCCCCCCTCGAGGCCCATAGGCCCTGCAGGCACAATCACCGCACAGCGACTATAGGCTCACAGAAGCTGGCTTTAATCTATATGGAGCCCTGGGATGGACTGCGGCTGTCTGTCCATCACCCTGTCAGTGGGTCTCGCCTTGACCGAGCACAGGCGGCCCTGGACCAAAGCTATTGACTCAGACAGACCCGAAACGCAGATTTGTGATTGGCCTGCAGAGGAGCCCCCTCATCTCACCCCGCCCGCACCCCCGCTGTTTGACCAGCTGATTGATCTGTTAACACCGGCCACTGGACGTGTGTCCCTGAATTTAATTTCAGAATTCATTTCTGGGAGGTGTGTGTACAGAAATGATGTCGAGTGCGAGGATCAGCGCGATGGGATCGAACGTGGAGCTGAAACCTGCGATTGATAATCCCTTCCTGCCTGTGTCCAATAAGACATCTGGAACATACCTGACCGCTCTACGCCGGAAACACCCCGCCTCCCCCTGTTGTTGTTCCCGTTTCCAGCAGATGTGACTGAACATGGTTCATATTCACATCTGTGTTTCAAGCTGCTGTGGTTACACTCCTGTCAAGATAATCACTCACTATCGATATTTCCCAAAGCTGGTTTGTCCTTTTCTTTTCCATACTGGATACATTTTACCTTTTGGGCTGAATGTGTTGGTTCACGCCCGTGATGCAGTGTTGCCGCGGCGATATTTGTGATCCACAATACATGACTAGACCTGTAAAGGTGCCTTTACTGTCATTGCATTTTTATCCCTTATCAATACCCAGAGAGCCGGAGCTGTCAAAATCATAAAAAGTGTTGAGAAACGCCGGTAGAGTCGGGTGGTGAGGTCAGGTGACCCTGATGAATTTCACAGCTCATAAAGGGCGCCGGTGCTCTGGTGTTTGGGTTCTGTCCACCATGCATTTCTGCAGGTCTGCTCTGCTTTACCTTCTCCATCTCGTCAGTGATATCCATAAACACACAGAGATGGTCAAATCAAAGCGGTGAAGACAATGGCCGTTGCAGGACGTGAGGGCTGATTTGATGGAGTCTCTTTTTTCTCTGCCCCCTCTGGCCTGCTGCAGACACGAGGAGGAGGGGTGTGGGGATATGCATCACAAAGGCTTCCTGCAGTATTGATCTGCAGTGGGTTAAGGCAGTCTATCAGCAAATGTCCCTCTCTCTGGGAAAAACAATAGGAGATTAAAAACACACAGCTTGGCGGGCGGGAGGCTGCTGACGGGCCCTTATCTGGGCCCAAAGGTCACTGTGTACCGATATAATCCACTTTCACTTAACAGCTTCATTTAAGGCGCCGCATGCAAATAATGGCATTTCAGGGTCTATTCTAAGATGGAGGTTTGTTTCTGAAGGCAGGTGGAGTTGATTTCTTTTTAACCTAGAGGCCAAACTGGAGATTTGGCCTGTTGTTGCTCACTAAAACACAATGAATGTGGCTTTGCAGTTGTGCTATAAGTGTCACACACACACCTCAGTTAAAAACACAACACAAAAGGCCACACCTGACATGAATGCAGTTTAATAGTAAAGTCAAGTAAAAAAAAAGCAAATTCAAAGACGAAATTATTTAAATTGTAGAACAGTAGAGTAGAACACATCTTTGATTGTATTTATTAATCACATGAACATAGGAACACATCGAAACCTAAGAGTTCTCTGAAAACCTCATTGCTAAAAAAAACCCCCTGAAATGTAAAAAAAGGTTTCGTGGAAAAAGCAGGTCAGTAGCGTTCTTTGGGTTCACTGAATTTACGCTTCTTTGCCACAGATGTGGACGGTGTTTCCTGACTGTCGGGGATGTCGAACTGAGAAACCTGAAAACAGCAGAAAGGAACAAAAATCACCCACGGTGACTGTATCTGAAAGCAAAGTGATCAGCACTGACTCATCAGGGAAACAAACAGGGTTCCCACTCATTTTCCACTTCTCTTATACTTGAGACATGTCTATGAAAAAGCACCAATGTTATTTTACACCTATGTATTTAAATACTGCATATTCAATTAAAAGGAGACGCACATACAGTACTGTTCTTCTTCTACAGAAATACATAGTAACAGTTGCTTTAACTTTCATTTGCCTCTTTTTTTTAAATGTTGATATCAAATGACTGATATTAAGACACAAGTTTGTACTTTTCTCACCATTTTGTCCTTCCCAGCTGTCAGCTTCTTCACTCCCATGTCAGTCTCCTACACACACACAGCAAAACAACAATTATATTATACAAATAAATCGATGCACAACTTCATGTAACACTGCAAACTCAGAGAAGCCGTATAGGTAAAAAGTGGCTAACTGTTCTCAGTCACACAGCAGTAAATTATGTTTATTGGTCACTGAGAGCAGAATAAGCTATGGACCGATAAAGGCTTTTCAGTGTGATGACCTCCAGGTTGTCTCACTGATACTGTGTGCAGACACAATGGTTGGTTGTTAAGCTTTAAGTGGGTGACTGACCGTAGCAGTCTTGACGATGCCTCCACTCCTCATCCTCTTCAGGCCCACCTCCATGTCAGAGGTCCTCTTCACCAAAGTGTCCATCTGAGAGGGGACATATGGTCCATAAATACCACTGACCCTTTGTGCGCTTTAAGTGACCCTTTGCTTTATGTTTGCTCAGAGCCTGCAGTCACTGTGTCAACTGTGACTGCCATTACAATGCGTCTTTTATAATTCTTACATAACATAACATAACATAACCTGATACTGCATGTCATAAGAGAAACCTTGATTATGTATTTATTACACATGACTGTTATGTTCTCTGTTTTCAAGAGGAACAGTCACCTCACAATGACCAGTACACCCAGATGTAAAATGTTTCTTACCATTAGGCATTATTCCCTTTGTGCTTGTTGATTGCATAAAGTTTTTCTTTTTTTGTTTGGATTCTTCACCATCAGTTTCAACATGAACAATCATGACTGGAGCTAATAGGATTAGTGAATTTTAATGTGTAAGTCGTGCCCTCTGCAGCCTGCCACGAGCTAACCCGCTGCACACTCACAACATGTTGCCGTTGTTAGTGTGACATGTACCTCTATAACGTCCTTGCACCTCTCAGTCTTCTCATAAGAGCTCATTTGGTTTTCTTTAAAAAGAAAATACACACACTACATGATCTTCAAAAAGTTCAAATGATCAAAATAATTGGGGATGGTATTTATGACGGCCATTTATACAGATCAAGTAAATGTTACCATTAATAATAATACAATAATAATGATAATTCAGTCTATAGCAAATTTGAAACAGGTCTAAACATTAAAAACCTGAAAACCTGCAGTAAATTTGAAGAGCACAACAAAGAACAAATGGTGGACAAGTTATGTACACACCAGTGTTGTCCACGTCTGTGATGTCATTGTCAGGTCCCTCCATGTCTTCAATCACATGGCTCTAAAGATTAAAAACAGGTTATCTGATCACATGATCGAAACAATGTCAAAGACTGACCCTGAAAACAAACAGCTTTTGATAACACAGACAGACTCAGATGTCTGATTTGTCGACTCGCCAGCATTTGTGAGTTTTTAAAATTGTGTGTTGACGTCATGAGTAGCTCAGGCTCTGACTTTACAGAGGTTAGTGTGAATTCATTCATTCATCTTCTACCGCTTACTCCTGTTAAGGGTCGCGGGGGGGGCTGGAGCCGATCCCAGCTGACATCGGGCGAGAGGCAGGGTACACCCTGGACAGGTCGACACAGAATACATATACAAACAAACAACCATTCACACTCACATGCACACCTATGGACAATTTAGAGAGTGGCCAATTAACCTAACCCCCACAATGCATGTTTTTGGGCGGTGGGAGGAAGCCGGAGTACCCGGAGAGAACCCACGCAGACACGGAGAGAACATGCAAACTCCACACAGAAAGGTCCCCCGAACCGAGATTCGAACCAGTGACCTTCTTGCTGTGAGGCACGAGCGCTACCCACTGCGCCACCGTGCTGCCCCCAAACCACCCCAGACGGGACTCGAAACCACAATCCCTGGCTTAGGAGGCCAGTGCCTTATCCATTAGGCCACTGGGGCTGTTTAGTGTGAATTATTATAATAATAATTTAGTATGGCCTGAGAAGAAAGTTATAAAAAGTGAAATGGCCATTGGCAGGAAAAAGGTTCCCTAACCCTGAGGCAGAGCACAGGCCCTACAAGCAGAAATAACCTGGTGTAAATGTGGACGTGAATTTGGTCATATATTGATTTATAGCTCTTCACTATAAAGTCAAAAAAAGCTTTTTATGAACATGGCTGAAATGGCTTTGTCCTGCTCAGTGTCAACAGGTTTTATGTCTCAGTTGTTTGTGTGCTGACCTGTGAAAGGACACCATCCTCCTCCATCTTCAGAACCCACTTCTCTGACACATTAACACTCTCCTCCACCTGCAGCCAGTGAATATTATTATGTCAAGTTAACGAAGAATCATATGCATAATTAGAGGTAGTTAAAAATACTTGTATATAATGACAATAAGTGTCATTATATCCATATAATGACACTTATTGTGCCTATTTCTATCCTGCAGTTTCATGTGTTCTTCCTTCACCTGCTCCAGTCTCTGTCTCTCTGTTGCCATGTCCATCTTTAGAGTGTGGAAGGGGGTGGTCACTGCACCCATTGTCAGTTTGACTGGCTCCCTCTCAAACTCTATGGTGTCGCCATCAGCCTCCTTGAAGCCCGGTGGCTGGTAGTCCTGAGGGGTGACTAAAAAACAAGCCATGCAACGATTTTTACATCTGGGGTCAAAAGAAAACACAGTGACTGACAAATATTCGAGAAAAACATGTGGTACAAATCTAAGCAAAGCTAATCCAGTGCACAGAGGCAGATTAATCTGCAGCTACACAGACATCAGCCTCGTCAATAACTTGAGGAGTATTTATGAATCTTTGTGGTAAACAATAGACAATAAACGTATGCAGGATATAAAATCTGACAAACAGTGATAGTATATTTCAAAATTGTGACAGTTACTGACTAATGCACATTGCACCTTGACAAAAGTCCAAGTAAAACAAATCTAGTTGTTCAAATATTTAATGTCCAAAGCTTTAAAACCTTTTGCTCAATTCAATATGTCCTCTGTTGGTAGAAAGTGTAGTCATGGTGAGTTTTTTGTCTTTGTGTGTTCTACCATCGTCATAGTAGGCCAGCTTCATGTTGAGAAAGACACTGTCTGGCAGAGGGCCCAGGTTCTGCATCAGTGTGTAGAGCTTCCTCACCAGCAGGATGCTGGCCTTCTTGGTGTCGACACATGACATCGTTGACACGTTGCTGTTGTTGTTACTGGAACAGAGAGGAAGCAGCTTTTAACCATGGCGATAACTGCTAAAATGTTTTAGTTTCCTGCTACTTGTGAAAAGTCGTGTAGATGTTGCCTTATAAAGTGGAATCACACTTTACAGTGGGTAAAGGCTTCACACTCATACTACTATGTTTTTTAATATGCCACCTCGTAAATACTGCTTCTGTAAAGTGATGCTATAACTACCACTATAAGTATCACAGAAATCTATTTTCAATTACCAGATGTGTCCAAATATTTCAAGTACATGAAATGGAATTACATGGGCATTGGGTTGGTGTGAGCCGTCAGTAAGTTGAAGAAGTCCACAGACATGACTTATATTCTCTTTATAAAATATTATATTCAAGTAATGTGTTCAAATTGATTATTTGTAAATTCACTTAGTCATAATTCGGCAGAACTATGTTTGATTGGAGGTTTAGTTAACATCGTATCTTAATTGTCACAGTGAACAATCGCCCACCTTTCAAAGTCCATTTGAGCTCCTTTTGCAGTGTACTGGATCCTAAACTGGTATAACTCGGTCACTTTCTGAAAGACAAGACAGTTGGTGTATATATAAAGTACACAGCAATCATATAAACAGCCAATTCTCTGTAGCTTAACGGTATGAACCAACAGCTTAAACAAAACCTGTCCATTACCTGACAGTTCTCTGGGTCAGTGTAGATCTATAAACAAAAATGGCCAAACAGAACATTAGCAACACAAACATTCTGGATTTCTGTAAATAAAATTCAGTGCATTTAGTCACAGTAAAGGATCTGGGTAATAGCTTGCAATCTCTTTATGACTAATAACTTCCATGCCCAGTTCAGCTCAATTCAACATTCAAATTAACCAAACATGAGAAGTTAAAGATTAGTAAAATACTCACAGACATAATAACTGTCCGCAGCTGGGGAGGAAAAAAAGCAGTAACTCAGTAACTCTCACTGGTTACAGTGAGATACACTGAATTTTAATCACCACTTACTTTGGCATGTGTTGGTAAATTAACAACACTTACTGGTCTACTAATCTCTCTTGTAAATCTTACCACCTATCAAACATAAGCAGCTTACAAATGTTCTGTTTGAACATTTGACTGAGTGACTGAATATGACTTACATATTTCAGCTGGATGGCCTCAAAACATCCCTGTATCCTGAACAAAACAAAACAGATGAAACAAAACAGATGTAAACATATCATTCAAGAAGGGTCAGTTATACCAAGTATACACGGATAACACTCTATACTTATTCAACAGTAGCATTTGTGTTGTCTTGGATTTTATTTAAATCCAATCCAATAATTTAATAAATCAGTCATCAATCGTACAGCTATGACTCACCCACCTACGTTATGACTCAACCACAGTTTGTATTATATCCAAAAGGTAGAGGACAAGTTCAAGCTATTCTTATTTACCACTGAACAATCTGACTGGCCCCGGGACAGCTGTGCTCCTCTCGAAGGATCATCACTTTCTGATCTGCGGGGAAAAAAGAGGTAAGGAATCATCTTTGCAAATGATTCTAAATGATTATATGATGTGCTGACAAACACATTCCCATGACTAACCATCAACATATTTGTTCCCGTAGGCTTTCTCCGGGAAAAGGCCTCGCAGGTATGTGATGCCAGACACTGCAATAGCCAGGAGCTTCTTTATAACGACCAAGGACTGCTGCTCCGAGACGACCTCATTAGGCAACAGCTGAGTATCCTGCATGAGAGAATCAAAGTAATGACAACATGAGTCCAGCTTTTGCATCACAATTAACACAAAAATTAGAAACAGCTGCATATTTCATCACATACAATCCAAAGTCTGTTTATACATATAACCTAATACGGATCTAAAAAATAATAACAAATAAAAGAAAAAGCAAAAAAGATATACTCTTGATATGGTGATATATAGCTAATACTAACAATGACCTACTATTAATATCTCCATTATAGGGTTGTCCTGGTGCTTACATACCTACCTATACTATAGAGGATCATACCTTCATAAAATCAAGTTTAGTAAAGAGTAAAAGAAAAAAAAAAATGCATTTTCCAATAAATTGGACTCAGTTCTAATGGTAAATATCAGGTTCATTTTCTGTATCTATTTAAAACTCCGCAGAGAAAGCTCTCAAATAAAAACACTAAAACATCAGTGGTTTCTCAATTGTTGGTATTTTGCAGTATAACATAGCTAAGTAGCATGTTAGCTTGTATGTACATTCAGCCGTTTTACCTGAGAGGTTCTTACTCGTTGTACACACGCCATAGCATAGGCGAGGAACCGTAAACAAGGAGCTGTGAAGATAGACTGGTCAAACATGGTTGTACTAGCTTGTTTTAGCTAGTTCATCACATTTACATTACTGTACATCCATATTACTGTACAGCTATAAACTGCCACTTGCTTATTAGCCTGTTCATTTTAATAAACTCAGCCACCTGGCCACAATAAGATAATAACATGGTACTTACATGGCAGGGGTATCAGTATATTTTACCTAAACAATAGTTTTTAAAATCTGGAGTTAAGCTAGGCTAACACCCTTCTCGCTAATTGTTTGATTGGCGGACCAGCGGCGGGGTCAAGTAGCCAATGGTAGAGCAGTTAGATTTTCCTCAGCTAACAGCAAACACCAAAATTACAACACTTGGTTTATACAAACCCGTTTGGGTGTATTTGTTCACTGCTACGACAGCGTGTTCGTTAGATGCTGCGTTAATTTTATTTGAGTTTGCGTTTTCCAGGTAATTTGTTTTGATGCAGTGTCCCCCCCCCCCCCTGGACGCCACTTAAACTTATAAAATCATTGGTCAACGAGCTGTCAGTCACGTTGAGTGGCGCCGTTAGCGCCTACAATTGGCTCTAGGCCGACAGTTCTGGCCTTCTATTGGTTACTGTATGTGTCAATCACACAAAGGACCGCCCCTTTCATCCCGCCTTCCTGTGGTGATGTCACATCTCGTTACGCCATTTTTGTTGGGGAGCAGTCGTGTTCGGAAAAGGAGGATTAGACTGAGCACAGGTACAGCGGACGGAACCGAACGTTCACCTCTTTAGAGTTGTCCGTCAAACAGGACACTTGTTTGTCCGTCACACACACGCCATGTCGTCAGAGAACCTGGACACGGACACTCAGGTGGACTACGAGGACGAAAAACAGGTGGGTTTCTGACGGCTGTCTTAGTGTTGTTGGCTAACCACCGAGCGTGCTAGCAAGAGGCGGCTAACGTCAGCTAGCGCGAGTCAAGTGTTTGCAGTGTGAGGCGGGGGAGGACTGCGACTCCCGGGGACACGCAGAGCGGCCATGGGCTGCGGGGTGTGTGCAACTGGGGCTTTTGTCGCCGCTGTCACAGCCCCTGACAGTGTGTCACTTTGTTTTGTCTCTTGTCTTGTGTCATTGGCTGGAGAGTCCACAGGAGCTCGGGCCTCATTGGTCTGTCCCCGGTGGGGGTGGGGGGCAGAGACGTGACATGGAGGGCCACTGTTATAAAGAGATGAGTTCTTTCCGTTCACTATGATTGAGAAACACCTGGACCGGAAATAAACAAACCGACGACCGATGTGCTGGACCAACACCTGGCCCAGAACACTGGGTTTGTCATCAGTAAGGGTCAGGTTGGGTTTTCACCCTGTAGTATGTTTACACAATGCTAGCTGCAATGCAGGCCCACAGTAATTACTGCTCTCAGTAATTGGTTTGTTTTGATTATTCAGATTGCACATGCCTACAGCACATTAGCTCTGTTTAAAACTCATGTTATTGTCATGCCAGTGAAATGCTGAATTTTGCTTTTGTGTGTAATTTAAAGAAACAAACAGCAAAACATTACAGAAATCTGAGGCAAAACAGTGTAATATACACTTTGAGTTATATCTCAAAGTTAAGCTTACACAGTATATCAATATATGATGAACATTTGTCATATTTCTATTGAAGCAAATTATATTGTGATGATTATTGTTTGTGTTTTATTGCACTGGCAAAGTTGACAAACCTGCTTGTTTCTTTGTGTAATGTTAGTTATAGTAATACTTGCATTCATAAATGTATAGTGGGTTATGTGCGGTGTGTAAACACACTATATATGTGTTTACTGCTGAACTACAAATATCCAAATTCTTTGAAAGTTGGTGACAAACCGCACACCAGCTGATCCACAAAGATAGCGTCTGAGAGGGGTTTTATAGTCCTACGCAGAATCAGAAATTTTTTAAAATGTTGTACAGGTGTCACAAAAAATGTGTGGTTAGATGTGTGGTTTGCCTTCACTGTGGCCTAATAAATTAGCTCATTAATTTTTGGTCGAGGATCCAAGTGAATCAGCACACTCAGTTCCACATGTCCTCTCCTTTCAAGGGAATCTGTTCGCTGGCTTCTGTGTCCCGAGTCACATTTTATCCCTGCCCCAGCCAGGGATGTGCAGTGCAGCCTGTCTTCTCTGCATTGTGGAAGTAGGTCTATGCTGTCTGCTGCTCACTCCAGGTGTACGCGAAGGGAGTGTATAAATGTCCTTTGGAGTTCGTGCTTTAGTCCTACATGCACGTTATACTTACTATTATTTCGAGAGATATTTACCTGACAAGGACTTGGATGACGGGTTTCTGAGGAGTTTTGCTTGGGTTGGTCTGTAGCAACAACAACATAGCAACTGCTACCACAGGCCTCTGTGAACCTCCCTCTCCTGTCATAAGGAACTAGAAAGTGCTGTCAAGCTATTTTTTTCTTGGCCTCAATTCCCAGAATGTTTCTAGAAAAAGACGGGCATTGTTATTTATGGTCAGACCCAAAAGGATGCCGTAAACAAGGTTTATGTCCACATAACAAAATAATAACAGCACTGAAGAACCTTTCAGCCTCTTACTTTAGGGAAGTTCTGTGATGTGGATTTTTTTGCTTTACAAATACATTTTAAATGCGATGAAAAGGTCCTCAGAAGGTCAGAGCTTCAGATTCATCCTTGACAAGGTTTTAGATGTTAATATAAGCTCATAAAAGTCCTCAGTCCTCTTTTTTTAGGTCTTTTATTCACCTGAGTTATCTCCTCACAGGCATGATGCTGATACTAGAGACTAATAGAAGAGCCTTCATGCTGTGACCTATACTGTCAGGGGGTAGCTTCAGTTTCCACTGCAGTTTTTCAAGAGCATGTTTTACTATTTTTGAAGAGTGAAGCAGCCTTGGGCTCCACAGCTTCAGTGTTTCTGTAGAACCCGCTTCATTTTTCGGATTCCTATGTTGACTGAACACGAGTCCCTCTGTAAAACCAGCTGTTCCAGTCGTGCTTATATGTTTTGTGTGAAAACCCTCTGAAAGGCCCTCGTTTTGTGCAAAGGATGGTTGTTTATGTTAGTTTGTTCTTCTGTCCACAGGACTCCCAGGAGAAGAATGCAAACCCAGTGAAGGCAGAGGAAGCCAAGCTGAAGGCCAAATACCCCGGCTTGGGCCAGAAGCCCGGTGGCTCAGACTTCCTCATGAAGAGACTACAGAAAGGGGTAGGTGAACATGTGGTGTACGCTACATGGTAGGTTAGGAGAACACCTGGGGGGCATAATTGTGTATCCTCAAAACTAGTCACAGATTCTGGTCTTGTTTGTCTTATAATCATCCAAGCACCAGTTTATGACTGTCACTAGAAAATCCAATTGTAAAACCTAAATCACTGCTATGGGCTACATATTTTTCATTTCTTTCCTGTATCCTTTAAATCGTTACCTTTTTTCTTCCTTCTGCAGATACCTGACCTCATATAGACCTCATAATATTTCTGCCCAGCTACAAGACTGGAGTTTTATCTGATAAACATTATGTGTCCCTCACAACCATAGGGTTCTGATAGGGTTCTGTCTTGAGGCTTTATTGTGTTGTTCATTCAACAGTCCTATAGGGCTAAATCCACTGAAGCAGAGAGAAAAATAATTTTGCTACCGACCCAATCTTGGTAGATGGGACTGCCAGTGCATTCACAGTGCATTTGATAGATTGTTTTTATTTGTAATTTGTACAGCAGGACAGATTGCACTGAAGCATCAGTCTCTCTCCTCTCTCACTTCTCATCCACTGGAAGAACTGTTGCTCTCTCTCCACCTACATATAGTGGATATGCTGTAGAGAATGTCCATCTCTGGAGACTGTTGAAAGTCATTCTGGGAAATCACTGACTAGAAGTAGGTGTAGTCGAGGCAGGCTGAGGGGAAAGCCAGAATGTAAACGGCAGTAGTTCATCATAAGATAATCATCATAGAATGATGATATCAAGCACAGTACGAGGCTATGAGAGTCATCTTTTTGGTTGATGTCAACTCAAGACATAAACTGGATTATTTCATTCAATAGTTAAAAATAAGTAAACCCAAATCCACCATTTGGTAATGTTTCCCCCTTTTATATCAATGCAACCGTGTGGCAGTACTGTTGTTGAAAACCTCTCTCACACCATTAAACCAAACCTCCTAAAGCTGTGACATCCTCTTTACTCTCTTCTCACTCAGCAAAAGTACTTCGACTCAGGTGACTACAACATGGCTAAGGCCAAAATGAACAAGCAGCTTCCTGTGGCGGGGCCCGACAAGAACCTGGTGACTGGCGACCACATTCCCACGCCACAGGACCTGCCCCAGAGGAAGTCCTCCTTGGTGACCAGCAAGCTAGCCGGCTAGCCTTCATCATGCCAGAAGAACCACCCCCACCCCGGTGCTCCCACCTAAAGCCCTTCTTCCTCCTCACCTTTGTCCCCAATATGTCCTTTTTCCCCCCTCTTCATTCGCAGGCACCACTGGCTTTAACATATCGGGCAGAGTTGTATAAGTTAAAAATCCATTCGCTTATATGTGGGTGGAACAGGGTGGGAGGGATGGAGGTTTAGGAAACTCACGAGTTCGCAGCCTCCTCTGCCTTCCCACGATGCACAGCTCTGCGCACTCTGCTCCACCGCCTCCCTTATGTCTTGGTTTTCGGTGTTCCGAGATGCATCGCAGTAGGTGTGTGTCATCATGCAGGGGTTGGGCGGGGTGAGTTAATGCACTTTGTATTCTGTACAGTATATTTTATTTCTCTTTTTTTGCATCCTTAATGACGCCAAAACATGTGTGTTTAAGGGAGATAGGAACCATGATCGCAGCATGGCCCTTGATCTCTTTGTTCCCTTTCTACATTGATGGCTGGCTTTGGTAGCAGGTGCTGAAAGACGAATAATTGCTTGCATACCAAATCAGAGAGGGCAGCTGCTTAATTAAAGACCTGCGAGCATTCGCTGTCACCATATTGGGAAAATGAAGAAATTGTCATCTGGCTTTAAAAACAAAACCAGTGGTCATCTATCACAGCTCAGCCAAAAAGGAATTTGAAACGCCACTTTTTTTTCCCTCATGTCTCTCCTCCTTTTGCTCATCTTTTCTCTAAATATGCTGCATGATTGAAACATTTACAAAAATAAATGTACCATTTTTGAATGGGAGCGGGGCATCTGCTTAGTGATAGGATGTGTCAAAACAAACACATGAAGCCCAGAAATGTCCACTGTCAGACCTCCTTCCTTCCTTCCTACCTTTTTTTAAATTTTTGCTGTCCTGACAATCCATGTGCACACACTCGTGTCTGCAGCCGAGGGCAAGAGTCAGCTGAGCATATCCTTGTAATATTTTTAAGGCTGGGAACCTCTGCCAATCTCTGACTTCAGTCTTAGTTTCTTTGCTGTTGAGTTGCATCAATATGTGTGTTTACTAAGAGCCAAAAAGATTTCTAAGGGGCGGGCTTGAAGCACCCCAGAGAGTGTTTATGCTTCTGTAAGTAACACTCCAGCAAGCACGTCATTTTTGATAAAATCAGCGCATTATGAATCGGAACAGGTAGCATGCCGAAGAGAAACGCTACTCACTTGGGATTGCGCCCTGGGACTTATTGGCTTGGGATTCTGCGCTTCACCAACTGAACGCAGAATTTGAGTTTGTATTTTACTAATATATGAACAGTGACTTGCAAATCGTAAAAACATCTTACTTTTCCTGTCGTTGGTGAAACACAGATTCCCAACACAGCTAGTTTTGAGCGTTTCAGTGTCCGGTGCAGCGTGATTTCAACATGACTGCCATATCCCAGTAAAAAGTAACCACAGTGATAGCCTTTGTACTTATCCGCCATGGCATGTGCAGTTAGAAAATACTTTCAGATATTTGGGAGTGATCAAAGAAATGACTTGTACTAGTGGCTTAAAGCTCTAAATGGATTTTGGTTTTTCTTTTTCTATTGGAGATTGTCTTAATTCTTTCAGAATATACATCTCATTCAGACTTTGTGGTTCCTTCAACCTCTTGCCACCTTTTGGCAGTTACCTACTGAAACACTAACTCATGTTAAAAGTGACATCGATTTACTTTCCTTAAAACCTTAGCTGGAGTAATAGGCCTGTTGCAGCTAGCAGCACCCCTCGGAACAATGTTCAGCAACATTATTGCTTGCTTAAAGTGGGACATTGCATGCTTGCCCGATGTGCTCACTCTAACACTTGGCAAAGCAAAGAGATTGTATAACAAATAGGGGACAAAGTGTGAGTGGGTGCTCTGCTCTCACGGCCCATCGGTTCATGTGGTTCAACCTCTGAAACAGGTCACTAGAGTAATCAACAAGTCTGCGGATGTGAAACGTGTTATGTCCACATGTTGAAGCATTAAAAAGTGGATGCTACCACTCACTGAAAATCAGCCTCCTTGAATGAAACTGCTTCAGGGAACCTACACAAATGCACACTCCACAAATGTAGACTAGTTGGCACCGTGCACGCTCCATCACATTCTTAGCTGTGTTTGCATCTCATTAAGATTTTGAAGATGTGTCAAATTTGCAGTGGGTGTTATAGAGCTGACTGGTACATATGTATGTGTTAAGTTTTGTATGAATGCACTGCTTGTTTCCGTTCGAGCCGTTGTAAATAGACTTCAACCGGAAGGGATTTTGCGTTTTTTCCCACCCGCTTTTCACTCTTTTAGAGACTGATCTATTTCTGATTCAGTGGTTCTTCTCCTTTCAGTTTAACACTACTTCTGCTCTATCTTAGAGTACTGCAGAGGCTATGTGAATCTGTATCATATGAAAATATATGTAAATGCTGCTGATTCAGACAAATCTAAGACAAATCTAAGAGATGATGCCCTGTAAAGAACACCTGTCCTTGATACCACCAGTCAGACTCTTCTTCCCACCCACGTATCTCTGTGTCAGAGTCTGACAGCTCCTGTGATGAAATCTGTTAATTTTCAGATTGCAGTAAACTTCAGATCAAAGCCAACCACTACCTTTTAATGGTTGAATTCAACTTTTGGTCTGAAAAAGAAG
Organism: Trinectes maculatus; assembly: GCA_016785345.1. Lineage (NCBI taxonomy): Eukaryota > Metazoa > Chordata > Actinopteri > Pleuronectiformes > Achiridae > Trinectes > Trinectes maculatus. The sequence goes on from JAFBJQ010000150.1 coordinate 15,547, forward strand.
AAAGAAAGAGAAAGAGTGAAAGAGTCTTGATGGCTCTGATTGACACAAACAGACCATTTGGCATCATATTGTGTTTCATATTGTGTTTAAATGCAGTTTCATATTGTGTCAAGTCAATATTGCCAACAGAAGTGAACAGAAATGGGTAATAAGCTACAACATGTTCAAAGAAACAACCCTGAATGGGAGTTGTTAAATGCTACTTGATGTTTGGCTTTGCACAGAGCAGTTTTAACGAGAGGAAATAGCAGGGTATGTTTCAAAACCCATGTCACAGGGTGTCTCTCGTTCAGCTATGATAAACATGTGCCAGAATGTATAAAGAAATGACAGGCGGTGTGCTCTGAAGTACTTATGTGCTGCTTTTACCTTAATCTCTTTTCTTGTTGTTCTGCAAGTAAATGATTTTTTTCTTGTGTTCTGTTATTGCATAACTAGTATGTATTTCATCATGGCCCACGATAACTGCAGGGAAATCAGAGGCACCCTTGCTTCCAAGGAAAAATAAAACAAATGAGGGTTTACATGGAAAAAAAGAGGATGACCAGAGAACACAGGAATGATTTTAAGATTACAGAAAGTTGCAGGAGTACTTGGAATGTTTCTGTTGTGTGGGAGGTGAAAGATTTTTGTCAGTATTTGAAATAAACTTTTACATTAATAACATTTACTTGTTTTTTGTTTGTTTTGTCTTTTGTGGCAAGGAGCCGCCAGTAAATGTGACTAAATGTCACTTATACCACCAGAGGGCAGCAGTAATGTTTATTTCAAACGTGGCCCTTCCCATACAAATTTCTGGAAAGATGGAGATTGAGTGTCAATGGAAAAAATAAATAAATATGGCTAAAATGTTCCACAGGCTGCAAAAACAAAACCTCTGTTGTTCTAAACGAGGAGAACTGTTTCAATACAGCCCCTTCAGACATATAGTGTTATTAGTGATATACAGTATGTCCACATGGGCATGACAGACCAGCTATATCTGTTAGAAACATTTCCCCTTTTCTGTTTACAACAGTAAGTGAATTACAGTCTATGAAGTTTACAGCCATGGTTTCTTCCACTGTCAGCTGCGGTTAGGATTCGTGTCTGACTGACTGCATTGGCCATTTAACTTGTATTTAAATCATGTTAAAGAAGGAAAAAGTTTGTCTACTTATCTACTTTACACTAAAATGCACCACTAACATGCAATAACACCAAAATCTGTGATATCATCACCATTTCTCATTTCACCATCTCGCACTGTTGTTGACATTGACAGTGTCTTTATTAAAGCCTCTGTTGTCATTGAAATCTTTATTAATACTCATGTCTTTATGACGATTGCTGACCATTCCTTTCTATTTTTAGTTCCAAAAAGAATGTGACGGGTTTGCTCTGGTTAAAAATACATGTTACACAATAAATGTTTATTTTTGTTGATATAAACCATCCTGAACAAACACTTCAAACACAGTTTGTGGTACTTCTATACTTTTTAGAATTTTGCATTAGGGGAAAAGCGCCTTTAATTCCATGGTGTGTGACGTATAATAACAATAAAGCCATTTTGGAATTGTGGCTTTGTGACGCAGACGCTTCCGACCACGCCCCCTCTACCGAGTACATAAAGGTGCTTCAGCGGAAACGAAAGAGCTTCGACCCAGGATCGCCATGAGTGAGGCGAAGGAACGGCTTATCCTTTTGTCTCATATTTAGTAACTTCTAGAATCCACTTCCTACATTTCCACATACACATTTAAGAAGAGAGAACCGAGCTAACGAGCACCCATGAATATTATTCCTTTTACGAAGCGGGCCGCCTTAAACTTGACAGACAACTGTTTAATTCTTCCTCAAAATGGAGACGTAGACGAGACGCGGTGCTACGTCGCCGGAAATTCCTCCCCGCTCATCGCCATGGCCTCCTCCAGAGACCCTCGCGGCGGCGGCGGCGGCTCTGGGGAAACCCTGAAGCGGCCCAAGAACCTCCAGGTCAACGGGCAAAACGGATACGCGACGAAAAGCTGCCGGGAGGAGAGCGCCGTCGACAACGGCTCGTTGCCGTGCACCCCGGAGCTGCAGTCGGACATTGAGAGCGATGTCCCCGGTTGTCCAGCAGGGGACGAGGCGCTGGAGAGCGAGACCAGGCAGCTCTTGACCCAGTTTCTGAGGGACATTGTTGGACAGTCGAAGCCGCGGTGGAGGGACAGCAAGGCGCTGTCGACGATGAAGAGAGTAACGGACGGTCTCCTGGAGAAACACCGATTCGCTTATAACGGTAGGCACCGGCCCGACGGCCTGACAACTGACTGCATGCTAGGCTACATGCTAACACGGCAGCTAACTGCTAACACGGAATCCTGAGTCCGATGATACCAACACGGAAGTGGAATCTAGTCTATTTAATAGAGAGGCAGTTGGAAAAATACAGTTAATTCAGCGGAGCGCTTTGCTTGTTGGTTTATTAATTTATTTATGGGTTTATTTTCAGGTATGATCAACAAAATGTCAGCGGACGACAAGGCGGAAGCTGAGGGCTTTGTCACATCAGTAGCTAAGAGCCTCTTCGCCGACGGCAGCACCAACTGGGGACGCATCGCCAGCCTGGTGGCCTTCGGGGCGGTGGTGTGTCAGTACCTGAAGGAGAAGGGCAGGGACAACTGCGTGGAGCTGGTGGGGCAGGAGATCGCCACGTACCTGCTGAACGACCAGCGTGACTGGCTCGTGAAGAACAACTCCTGGGTGAGTTGTGACTCATGGCTGAGTGATAGGGTGCAGCAGGTCTGATTGCACAACTGTCCTTATTGTGCAATAATAAAAAAAAACCTACGTGTTTGCTGGACACGTCTCTGACCTAAACCAGAACATCTATTTCCTTTATTTCCATTAAATGTTTTTTCACTTCTTGTTTTTTTTTTTTCCCCAGGATGGCTTTGTAGACTTCTTCAGAGAAGCAGACCTGGAGACCTCTGTGAGGAACACGCTGCTCGGCATTGCTGGATTTGCTGGGCTTGGGGCGACACTGGCCCTGTTGATCAGGTGAATGTGGACGCTGATGAGACTTTGTTCACAAATGCTGGATGCTTCTTCTTGCAAACACCCTGTGTTCCTTGGGTTTGGTCTCGAGAAGATGGAAATGAAAGCTTGTGTTGGTTTAAACAAGATGATCACACAAGTGTTTTGTTTTTTTTGGGCTCCCTTCCACCGACACCTGCAAAATAAGTACAACCTTCACTGTTGTCGTAGAGGAATGGACAGCTGTCAACCTTCACACAAATAAGTTGTACATAATTTTCACAGAAGTTTATTTTTCTAATTAATGAAAAGTGATTCTATGCAACTTAAAACTTATTGGGAAGTAAGTTTTCCTTGATTTTTCTTGATTGTGTTTACATGTTCCAAATTATACAACAGTTCCCTGGTAGTTGAGGTGTTTGTATGCGAGGCCTAGGCCAAAGCAGGAAGGGAACATGCTGCATTTTTCCATGTCATGCAGTTGTGATGCCCATTTCCATAGAGCCCATTCAAAACCCCTGGAGCGTTTGTGTGGAGGCCGCAACCATGTGAAGGGAGGAGGTGGTGCATTTGCATGAGTGTAGCTCTGTTTCCTTGTTCCTTGAAAATGTCGGCTCTGCACTAGGAAACAAGAGTGACTACATGCTGGACTATCGGCTTTGCATTAGTCTGGAAAGTGAGAGTGTTTTGGAACAAAAGAATAAGAACTGTGACTTGGGAAGATGCAGTTTGGGCTCTTCGACTGCACCAAAGCTGACAGAGCAGACAGTGATAAATAGTACCGATCCAGTTGTAAGCTAACATATCTGCATAGGTTGTAATAAAAACAGGCAACTATAATAAACACGACTTGACTTTTGTGATACTGACTTTGAAACTGACCTTTTTTTGTTTTCTTTGTTCTGATTCTGTTGTGTTGACATGAATCAACTTGCACTAAACTCAGTTTCACACATCAACATAGATGTTGACTCACACTACAACCCAACACATACCAATGGTTGGCGTTTCCTCGAAATTTGGAGCTGTGGCTTCCCCCCCTCACACCGAGCTCTGCTGCATCCGCAGTTTTGTGTTGCAATTGTAGTGTTTATCTGCAGAGTTCTGGTGCATTACAGTGAGTGCATCAGCTAGATTGTGAAAACGGGGTAAAAAGCAGTTCACAACATCCTGAACGTTGCATAACATCGTCTACTTTCTGGGTTGGATAGTTTTAACTACTGACAAACCGGTGACGTGAAGAAACCTATATAAAGTGGGACATTTACACTGCACTTTTGGTGTTTTGGAAAATTAATTTTTCAACTCGCAGACGTCTGATATGGGTTTAGTCTGGAATGTTTTTAGAATCCCAGATGTCCTTTTAATAACTAATGTTATTGCTAAATCTATTTTCACTTCCATCCACTGAGCCTCCCCTGGAACTGTCTGGAGCCCTCTCAGGGATGCCTGCCATTATGAAAACCACTGTAGCCGGGGAATCCTTGGTGATGACTTGTGGCTGCGCCCTTGTTTGTTCAGATCCTCCCGTTGTCTCGGGTTACAGGACAAACACAGCCCTCATCACGGTCTTAAGAGGAAATGGAGTCGAACCTCGCCATGGTGATGATCCACATTAGACCTCCCCTAGTCCTCTCCTGCGGCTAATGATGTTAGCCCCCACCCTGGTTACCCCTGCACAGTTCAGTGTGAATAACAGGCTGCTAAAACAATAGGGACTTGCAGATGAGGCAATTTCAGAGAAAAGGTTTCACCGTACACAGGAAAACAGAGCAGCAGTGTCTTGGGGCTAAGTGCACAAACTGAGCCACCTTCATGTTAGTTTCTCTTTTATTGCAATTTATTATCGAAGTGTTTATGTGTGTGTGTGTGTGTGTGTGTAGAATCTCTCTTTTTTTTTTGTCAATGACCAATATGTCCAGGTAAGTAAACAAAAAGAGGAGTAAACAACAGGGCTGCAGCAGCTTCATAAGGAAAAATATTTTCTAAACTAATTGGTTTATCTTAATTGGTGTACATTTTTTTCGGGCCTTGGATTGTTCTGTTACTTATGGGCCTAAACGAGACCCTTTTTTTTTTTTTTTTTTTACACGTGGTGGTGGTCAATCGTGTAAAAGTGTCACTCGTCTCTTCTCTCTGATCCAGCAGCATATTGTGGTGCAGCCTGCAGCTTCTCCCTCAGCAGGTGAACACATTCCTGTCGTGGGACGGTTCGAGGTGTGGTATTGAATCCTTTTAAACAACAGGGCTGCAGCAGCTTCATAAGGAAAAATATTTTCTAAACTAATTGGTTTTATCTTAATTGGTGTACATTTTTTTCGGGCCTTGGATTGTTCTGTTACTTATGGGCCTAAACGAGACGCTTTTTTTTTTTTTTTTTTTTAACACGTTGTGGTGGTCAATCGTGTAAAAGTGTCACTCGTCTCTTCTCTCTGATCCAGCAGCATATTGTGGTGCAGCCTGCAGCTTCTCCCTCAGCAGGTGAACACATTCCTGTCGTGGGACGGTTCGAGGTGTGGTATTGAATCCTTTGTCTGCACACATACTTCACATTCAGAACCTCTGTAATGAGTATTGAGTAGTATCCATTTACTGCTCTGAGCGAAGCTTGTACTTTGACCTGAACAATCGCCTTTTCACCGGCCATTACAGCTGAAGTTTGTTCCACACTGAGGCTTTCGGCACGGCAGCCTTTCATTTGAGGTTTGTAACTTGATCTTACAGGAGCAGCGTTCAAAGACCGTCAGAGCATTGGTTGCGAGCGGTTCCACTTCCCCGTAGCAACAGCCCGCCCACGACTTTTAAAAAAAGCAACAGTTTCTGGGAAATCGGCTGACGCACACATTTTTTATCTCCAACAGGAGAACAGAAGTTAAAAGTTGTCAATACTCAGAACTGTGAGTCTGAGATGCAGAGATAGGCCTGCTCTTCTCACTGTGAAGTAACACTGTTACACTGTGTGTTACAACGTGTCGCTGGAGTTGTTCAGTTGCGACGTTCAGTTTGTTCTTGTTCGTCTCACCAGTGGGTGGAGAAAAAAAAATACAAATCAAAAAGACGAGCACTTAAACATCACAGGAGTTTGTGTAAAGAATGAAGGAGCTGCAGTGTCTGAGCAGGGAGAGTCCTCTAATTAAGTCTTTGCCTGCAGTCTCGTCTCTGCTGTTTGAATATACACAAGTTGTTGATGTGTGGGTGCAGAGTCCTGAGGGCCCCGGCTCGGCTCCCGGCTCCGAGTGCTTCAGAGCAAAACACATCTGAACGTGTCTCAGTGCGCCGCTGTGAAGAAGCATTTATCTTTTTATTTATTTTCATTGGTGTTAATGGGGGCTTTTAACTCGCTCTATGAGTTTTCATCTTTTGCATCAATAAGCTCATAGTAGTGGCCGAACCATAACATCCCACTGGTTTCCAACACGTTCCACTGATGCTGATCTGGAGTCTGTTATTGTCTATGTGCCAATCTGAGGAGGGCAGTTTTCTCTCCATGATGACATCACACTTTGACTTTTACTTCAGGCTAATGACATCACACCAAAACACACTTTATTCTCCAGACAATTAACCCACAACGTTCACATTTAAGTTGTTATAAACGTGTCATACAACCATCTACAGACGTTTCTATACAGATACGTGATCACATTACAAAAGTAAATGAAAAATAATTTGGTTTTTATAGAAGAAGAAGACACCTTTAATCGTCCCACACGGGGAAATTCATTTTCTACTCATGCATAGTACACAACATACAGTTAACTATTCACATGCACATGCAGAGCAGAAGGTTACACCACGAGGAGCGAGTTCAGGGGGTTAAGGGCCTTGCTCATGGGCCCAAGGTGGTGGACGGCAGTGGACAGATGGTGGCACCTCTCCTGATTTCCGGCCAATCTGAGGTGCCAACCGGCAACCTCACGTACCCAGGCTTGCTAGACCTGGTCCGGGATGGTGGCACATCACCCAAATCTTCAGCCAACCTGGGAATCGAACCGGCGACCTCTGGATCCAAAGCCTTTTGGTCCAAAGCCCGACTCTTTAGCCTCTTCGCCACCACCTCCCTTGTTTTGTCCGCTGGTTGTCGTGCTCATTGTGAAACACGAGCTTTAAATAGAAGCGGAGAACGGCCATAGGTCAAAGGGCAGATTCGTTCATCGGCGCCTGAGCGCGAACATGAAGCTCTGTGTGGGTCAGTTTGAATCCACTGGCCGACGTGTCATGTTCCTCTGTAACGTTATTCTTTGACTGGCGACCAAAGTGGCGTATTAATAGCCAGCTTATCCACGCTGGCAGCTGCTGTGTCGCCGCTCACTGCTTCCTGCAGCCTCTTTGTTTCTCTCCTGCACTTCCCTGAACACAATCATTCTGCTTTACAGATGATTCAATGAGGTGAGGTGCTGTTTTCATCTCCTGCCGTGATGAAACACACAGTGTTTACGTTCAGACACATTTGAATATGTTGTCGTCGTCGCTCTTGTTGGTTGTGTGGCGGCGGCGACGTCGTTTCCTCCGCAGAAGCAGAACTTTTTGTTTGGAAATAGCAGTTTATTATCAAGGCCAGAGCTCTGCCAGGAAGAGGTGTGATGTACTCAGAAAGATTCCCAGCTCCGTACACGGGGAAGGAAGCAGCAGGACTTTGGCTTGTATCCATGGCATTCCCAAACTGGCACATGTCCAGTCGCTATCGTGACTGAACACGCCGCCGTTTCTCTTCCTCATTCGACGTTGTCTCAATCTTACTTAAATTCTGTTTTTATTTGTTGGGTTTATGGCCCCGGGTGGTTTCCCTGCTGGAGAGTTAGGGTTATTACACAGCCACAGTTCTGCTGGAGGAAATCTGATTATGCTGCAGTGTCGATGTTGCCATTCGCTTTAACCCGACCACAGTCTGAGTCAGATAGAAACTAAAACTAAAACAGAGTTCGAGCACCAAAAACAACCTCGACTCAACTGTCACTGTGGAACCTGATCCCTGAGCAGCTGGTTGGAAACACAGGTCTGACAGTAACATCGATTATCGACGTCTCCCATCCACTGTGCATCTTCTGCAGCGTAAACGTAAAGAACCATCCAGGATTCAAAAAGGATCCTGGAAACACAGGTGTGCAACCAGCAGGGGACCAAACCCGCTCGCTCGGGATCCAGGTTTGTCAGGGATTCTGCGTGACACAGTTTCCCGGCAATTCCGACCACGAAACTGGGTGACAAACATCTGAGAAGTAGGTCACCAGGTTCCTTTATTGCCACTGAAACTGCTTCTGCTGTGATGTCTCCTGCTCTGTGTTTGCAGAAGCACTGGTCCCCAGGCGCCTCTTTCCATTCACGTCTGGTATTTCAGGGTCAAACAGATACAGGTCTGGGCTTGTTTGACCTGTGTGCTCCAAGGTGTGACTGTAATGTCTGGACAAGTGCATCAGGTGGATGGATGGGTGGGGGGGTCAGGGGGGTCAGTGTCAGTTACAGCCTCCCCACCTCTGTTTGCAGAGCGCCGATGAAGGTTTTGTTGACGTCTGAAGCCTCCCAACGTTGTTGAGCTCAGGTCAAAGGTCGTTGAACCCAGCTGAATTATTTTTACTCAAAAACAAAAAAACCCTGCTCTGCTGACAGTCATCCTCATACACAGTCAGCGTGTGGCTGTGCGTCATTCATATGACCCATTATCACATCGCCACAGCAGGCGGCGAGTCACGCAACCTCACAGCACACACGACGCAACCTCATGGACCAGTTTGTTGAAATCCTTGAAGAAGCAGAATGGAGGAGATGACCTCACCGCGTGCTGCAGGGATAATTATAGACCCCCGGCTTCTCTCATCTGAAGCTGGGATCAGCACTTGGTCAGCAAAAAAAAAAAAAAAAAAAGGCTCTTGCTGTGCAAAGTCAAGTGCAAAATTTACAGCTCAAGCAAAACCACAGATTTTCGGCAGCTGGGGTGAAAATCAGTTTCTGTCAGGACAAACACTCTGACTCATTTCCCGACAGGTCTACAACATGACTCAGATTCAAAGACTCAGGCTCCGTTCAGACTCACCGCCACGAGGCCTGGGACGAGCCCAGCAAGTTCTGCTGGGCTCAGTTTGACTGAAGCCACATGCTCTCAGCCCGGATCCCACCCGGATCGGTTTGAGTCGCGCGGGTCCCAACGCTACCGAGCGAGGAAGAGGAGGGAACGCGTGAGAGAGCGTGACCTGTCGACCTGTCGACCTGACCACAGTCACAAGTAGACTGCTCTTGTTTTCAGCAGATGTCATGTGACCTCTTCTCGACAACAAGAGAAGAGGTTTGAAACTACGCTTTCTTGTTTTCAAGTAAATTTTTATTTTTACATTTTTCCCTCCTGTTGTTTTTAGATGTCGATTTTAGTCGAAGCTGTCGGGGATTTCTCCTGCTTCTCCACAGTTTAATGCAGGAATCCAACCAGAACCACCCCCTCCTCATTCCAGCTCCTTTTCCTCAGTCAGGTCTTTTATGATTGGTTGGATTTGTACAATCATCTTGTATTGGAAAACCTCCTGTTGTCTCTGATGGCTTTGTTCCGTGTCGACTGTTACTGACAGCGGCCTGTCGGGGTGGGTGGGTGGGGGGGGGGGCACAGAGATAGATGGAGACAGGTCCAGATCCTGACTTGGTTCTTTCCGTTCACCTGATGCTGTGTTGTTTCTGTGTAACGAGAAGAACCTGGCATCAGAATCGTTGGTGTTTTTCCTGATCAATGTTTGACTAAACAGATGAAACGACTTGTTTCAGTAGTTCCCCTTTTGTGTGGCTAACACCTACTCTCTCTCTCTCTCTCTCTCTCTCTCTCTCTCTCTCTCTCTCTCTACATATATATATATATATGTTTATATATAAATATGTACACTATATAAATATATAAAAACTCTAATTAGGGGCTTTCCTCTAAGCTTTGCTGTTGTTTTGACTGTGAAGGTCTCTGGGTGAATGTGGGTCAGGCTGAAGTCTTTCATCCTCCCCCCTGGCTGACGACTAGAGGATTACAGCACAGACAAAATAAGCGCTCAGCTGATAACCACACACACACAAAGGGTCCTGGCAGCTCCGTCGCGTCGCCCTGACGTTACCACGCAGGGCCGCGGCGTTTGTGTGTTATTTCGCCGAGACAAAGGCTAAACGTGAAAAGATGTAATCCTCTCAAATTCGCTCCCCGTCTCTCCGAGTGACGATAAACATACGCCGTCATTTCTTCTCTGTGCCGACGACTTAATCCAGCGTCTTATGAAAATAAATCCCATTCTGCTGGAACTGAATCAAAGTTCCCTGGAAACAGCTGTTCAGAAAAAAAGGTCAGATGTGCCCTTTAATAGCTGTTTGTCCTGTCTGAGGTTATTTTTTAAATTATTACCATTATTATTATTATCATTATTATTATTATTATTGTTGTTGTTGTCTCAAGAAGTTATGGAAAACTACTACTACTACAACACACACATACACACACACATACACACACACTTTTGTAACCCCGTTGTTGTTGTTGTAAATAATGAAAGGATCTTTGATAGCAGGTTATGGATCAGCGATTTCACGACACGAACAACATGAGCAGGTTATTATTGCTTTGATAGACGAATTATGGGAATTTATCACAGAGTGAAAACAGTTAATGATTCACAAATTCAGAATATTTCCTTGTGTGTGTGTGTGTGTGTGTGTGCGTGTGCGTGTGTGTGCGTGTGTGTGTGTGTGTGTGTAAGGGGTAAATATTAGCAGGACAGAAGAAGTAGTCTTGACACTCATGTAAAGGAAACCTGAAACTATGTGCGCAGTATGTTTTGTTGTGTTACGTATGTTTGTGTTTGATACACACAGAAGAGCACAATCTGTTCTGCACCCGAAATTCATTCAGCATAACTGCTGATGCACTCCATTGTCCCAGACGTTGCATGTAAAATAAAAGAAAGCCCACTTCTCTGCGGGCGGTCACAGTTTTATTGTCTGTAGATAAAAAAGAAAACAGAACTTTTCTCATGTCGGTCACGAGTTGCAAACAGGAAATGGAAAACACAGGATAAATGATGGATTCATCCACACACCACAGGATAAATCAGGGAACATCCGGCCTCCGAGCCATGTACAGCCTGCGGGACCTGTGATTCCTGCTCATGGAATTTTTTTTTAGTGGAAGTAGGAATGTGTGCAGAAGACACTGAAGGAAACATGTGGTTAATCAGGAATGTAATAAGGAACCTTAAAGCTGACTCTTCAGCTGCCTCAGACCTGTCAGACACAGGCAAATGGAAATAGTTTTGAACGTGCTGACTGGGCAGGATGGTGTCATCTGCTGCAGCGAGAAGGTACAGTCCCACAACAGTTTCCATCTTCTGTCTGGAAAGTTGCTGCTGATAGTCTGACTGCAGGAACACAACCACAGCAGATGAGATGATGAAGATCATCAGAACATCTCACACAAGCCACACAGTGGAAGATCTCACAGTATCTCCTGGCTAAAGCCTCCTACTCATGACTGCACCTGTGTAGAATGACACACACACACACACACACACACACACACACACACACACACACACACACACACACACACAGTGTGACATTCACTTCAGTATCACACTTTACTAAGAACTAACGTCACACATCAGCCGTCACTGAGATGAATAACCAGAGACAAGTGTTCGAATACACAGCTGGAACTGTGAAGCTCCTCCACACTAGTGGGACATGGTACACACACACACACACACACACACACACACACACACACACACACACCTGTCAGGTTTAACAATACAGAGCTATTTCAGTACTGTTTACATTGTGTCACTCGTTCGTATGTTGTTAAACGTCAGACTCAATCAGCTGCTGAGAAGTTTATTTCATGTTGTAATAACGCAGTCGTGCCTGTGTGCAGTTTGACCTCTGACCTCAGTGGCTGACGACTGGGAGGCAGAACTGATGAGTGTGTGATTCGTTATCTGACTTCTGATTGCGTCTCGTGTTGAACGCGCCTCCGGTTGCCTTTGTTTTTGTTGCTGAAATGACGTTTGACGTCTTTTGCACACAAACGTTTGTGGTCCGTGCATCAAAGTAGTGCTGATAACATCGTCCTCACTGCAGAGTCAATGCAAAGTGTTAGCAACATGCAGCCAGGTGGCGAGAGGGGTGAGGACACGCAGGAGCCAATCAGACTGCTCAGATCAGATCAATCACGCTAAAAGTGGCTGCTAATAAAATGCTAATCCCTTAGTGGCCACAGTTGGAATTGCAGTTTACTGTAAACAAGTGGTTCGTACTGTGAATTGTTCCATGCACCACAATATAATTTTGATGAGTGACGTCATGTGGAGCAGAGGCAGTTTTTTTTTATGATATTATAATTCCAGTATCGTAGATCGTTTTTCAGACTCACGCAAACATCAGTGTGATTTTAAAAAAAAGAATCACCAGACAATGTTTTCAGTGAAGATGTATTTAACGTGAATGTTGATTCTTTAGTTTTGGCACATGACTTGTTCAGTAGCATGGAGGGGGCGGGGTTTATTAATGCAGCCAGTTGAGATCCAGAGGTTTTGGGTTTTAGCGTTTAGCGTCGTTTCTGTTCATGGTTATCGGGACGTGGACATGGAAACGTGTGGGGAGGTTGTGAAGCTTTCAGTATTTAGTGTTTGTTTTCTCTTCTGAATGTGTTTGGCCTGCGGCTGTTGACGCCGCATGTTTTTTGTGTGTTGGACAGGAGTTAAGCACAGTTGCATCATCACAGAGGCAGAAAACACTGAAACTTGAGTCAAAGATACACAACACTCGCTTCTTTGTCAGTTGTTGGGTTTTAACACGATATCTCCATGTTCTGGCCTCAGATGGAGCTTCAGGAGCAGGTCAACGAGCCCTTCCAGCTCCTGAACCAAACCAAAATATCCCAGCTGAACACAGGAAATAGATGCTGACTGAAACCGTATCGGGTTCTGTCCCTGAAACACGATAAGCGTGAGACAGATGGTGAGACGCCCTCGGCCCCGTGTGACGATATGGTGTAACGTGCACTGTTAATAATAGATCATGTCTGTTCTCATGCTGGTGACGCCGTTTGACCAAGGGCGCCAACGCAAGGTCAAGGCGCAGCAGCGCAGCGAGCTGAAGCTGAAGCCCAGAACCACTCTGTGTTTATTTACACACTCGTCTCCTCACAAAGCTCCACCTGTTTTTCCTGTTTCCTCTCCGCCGGCACATGTGCAGCGCACACAGCAGCTGAGATGACTGGAAGTTTGCTCAGGCAGATCATGTTTGCTTAATTAGCTCGGGAGAATCGCTAGCTCACATCGACATCCATTCAAACTGCCTCCGGAACTTAATCTCTCTCCGATGCACTTTGACGCCTGAGGCCGGGAAACGTAACACAGCTGCACAATTAATGAATGAAACGAAATGACGCTCACTTATCTTCACGCTTCTTCAACTTAACCGCTGCCCATCCATTCACGCCTGGTGTGAAGTGCATTCTGGGAAAAATCTCATTCTTGTAGTGTGTAGTATCGAGTACAGCGAGTATGTTGGTCGAGATATGTTACAGCCATGGTTGCAGTTGCGTTTATTTATAATCCCTGCAGAAACGTTTGTCGTCTGTTAGCAGCTAACCCTCGCCGACGCGCACGCGAGCTGTGCTGCATTAGCTCAGTGATCCGAGGCGTTTTTTTCAGGCTTCGCTAACATCCAGGTGTCCGTGTCTCCATGAGTCGGGAAAAACAAGAAGTTAGCATGTAGGAATGTAGTGAGCCCTTCACTGGACCCCGGAGAGGCTCCACAGTTTCTTCTTCTTCTTATCGTTATTGTATTTTGTTACTGACTGAAAACTCTCAACTCTCCTGTGTGGAACACCTTCCCTGAGGTGGAGTGAGAGGAACATAAAGGAACATAAAGGAACATAAAGGCCGACTATCTTTCAGCAGACGTCATGAAACTCATCCAAACCGTAAAACCCTAACGAGCGTGGCCTGGATCACAAGTCCGAGCGTCTGCTACCAAACGTATGAAAACAGCAGTCGTCTCGGTGGCGTGAAAGAATTCTCTCATCCTCTGGTGTCTGCTGATTTTCCACAGACCATCCCGGTGTTGGGCGAACCACGGCTCGGGCACACGGTATGCACCTCAGGCCGCCAACATGGAGATGTAACCAATCTGAGAGGGTTTGTTTACCCGTGTGATGGTGTTGTGCGTCTGTGTGGTATCAGGCCATTTCCTCATTGTGGCCTGGAGTCATTTCCAGAGGAGCCTGTTTGTCGGCAGCCGCCATGATCGACGCTGCTTTATCAACCTCCCACACGAAAAATTCCCAGCCCCACCTGCACCAATCACACACCAACACATTACCAAACACACACACACACGCGCACGCACACACACACACACACAGTTAATGAAAGGACTTTACACTGAAGCCCGTGGAGAGGGGGAAATACATGTTTCTGCCGTTCCTCTTCCCACATTCTTTCACTCGCCCACGCTCTTAAAGAAACAGGCTCCGGTGTCATGTTGCATTGCCCCGCTGAGTTAAAGGGCCATTCCGCCCCATTCTGAGCATTTCCTCTGAAGCCTTTGAAGACAGTGGGGATGTTGATGTTTCTGGTTTGATCCGTGAACATGTAAATGAATCATGTTATAATAATAAAGACCACTGACAGCAGGTTTTCACAGGAATAATGGTCGTTCTGGTTAAAGACAAACTTCAGCCGTGTCCCGCTCCTGGTCACTGAGACGCAGTTCAGCCTGGTCGAGTTACTGGACAAACCAGTGAATGACAGTCGTCATGGAGAATGGGGCTGAATAATGCAGGAGGTCATTGAGGCTGCACAGGAAACAAACGAGCCGCTGCGAGAACTTAATCTGTTTCGCTCTTTTCATGTTCTCAGCTGTGCCTGGTACCTTCTCTTCTTCTTCTGCTGCTGCTGCTGCTTTACGACAAAGAAAAAAAAAACCCAGGAGGGGTCAAATATCCCCTGAGTTTCACTCCTCTTCCTCATTCCTGCATTCCATTTATGAGTCTAACTTCCCATTACTGACCCCGGCTCGCTGTTTGCTTCCTGTGGTCTGACCTCTTCTCCTCATTGTCATGATCACCTGTTTTTCCAAGCAACAACAAAAACCTCTGACCACAGTCACGCTGACAGCAGGTTTTTATTTTTATTATTTTTGCCTCTTTTCCTTTTTATTTTTTTTTTTAAATCTTCAAACAGTTGGAGACGTGATGTCAGTTGCTGTATACATCTCAGTGTGTGTGTTATCAGCTGACTCTGTTTGCTTCCACCTAAAGTCAATTTATTGTGCGACGCACAAGAGCAGGCTTGTCCCTGTAAAGTCCTATTCCCATAAACACACGTCAACAAACAGCCCTGTCACAGCCACTGTCTCATCCCACGTCTCCACAACAATAACAACACCGTCATCTTTTCACTCCTCTGCTCAGTTTCCCATTGCGGCAACTTTTCCCATTGCGGCAACTTTTCCCATTCGTGCAATATTTTAGTATGAAAGCAAATAGAGGGAGAGGAGGAGCGGTTTGTAGCAGAGGAACAGGAGGAACGTCGATGTGGATGCAGGGAGGAGGAAGAGGAAGAACACTGAGTATTAATATAATACATGGACTTGATGATGGGTGTGTGTCCTCAGGACTGGATTTCCAGGCTGTAATGAAAAGGGAAGGTGGAGGGTTGGGGGGTGGGGGGGGTTTGTTTGGAGGCTATTCGTCAGGAACAGTGAGAGCTTTCACTTCAGCTGCGATGCACTAAAGCCTTTCAGCCTCGGCCTTTGTCCCTGTTTTCAATAGCAAGGTGCACTTTGATGCACGGCCCTGAAAAGCACTGTGGAAATTCAACCAGCCAGCAGCCGGCAATGCAACTGCTGCTACGTCTGGCAAGTCAAGATCCAACGTGCTCCCAGCTCCCAGTCAGCCGCAGTTTGGTTTTTCCAGTTTTCCTTTTGTTTTGGTCACACAGTGTGTGTGTGTGTGTGTGTGTGTGGGTGTGCAACAGTGAGTTAAGAGCAGCTCCACTGCAGCATTCCAGTCAATAATATTCCCACGCATTTTCCGTGGAAAAGGAGCCTGACAGGCGGCGCTGAGATAAACACCGTCAGCTGACTGCGAAGGCAAACAGCAGCTCAAAGAGAGAACGCCGCCTCTGCACATAACACACGTCAGCTGGCCTGCTGTTTACATCCAGGATGAACTTCTCAGCTTCTTCACACTCTGTACACACCACAGCAAAAGACAGACAGTGTGGAGTAGTCAGATCCTCAGAAGATAGCTGAAAGTAAAAAGGAGTGAAAATTTAGTCAGAGAAGAAATGAAGAAGAAAAAATGGGGGAAATCCAAACTTATTTGTCCTCTCCTGTGTTTCAGTCTGCAGATGATGTAGAAATTCCTCAGTCACACTGCAGCTTTGTGATGTTGTTGTTGTCCCTGCTCCTCAGTCTTTCACATACGTTCATTTTCCAGACGTGTGTTATTTCAGAAGTCCTTTATTCTTTCTCTAAAAGCTCTGACTGTGGTCTCCACCAGCTCCTGAGGGACACATCTGGTTCCTGTGCTCTCCTGCTGGTCTGAGGTGGGTTCTATCTGCTGTCAGCAGCCTGACGACTGAACACGAGTGCAGACGAGTGCAGACGACTGCAGATGCCGCCATGAAAGCGGCGAGCGTGAACCAAAACAGGAAAACTGTGGTCCGTAGATAAACAATAGACTGAACCTCACTATAAATCTGTGTCAGACCCAGAGGAGCTGCAGGTTCATCACAGTGACTGACAGATGTCACAGTCCTGCAGTGGTTTATTATAGAAATTAGAAATAGAAACTGTTTACGTGGGATTATTTTGGAATTCTGACATTGGTACTTTAGGATTAAATCGTATATGGTGACTGATTGTATGATTGTGCGTGTAAGTGTGTCTTCATGAGGTTCTCCTCATGTCAGACCACCATCAGTTTAAGGAGATGATCCATCTCTCAATGCTGGTTCTTCGTTCATCTGGTTCATAAATTCACTTCATCAAGTGTCCCGAAAAACCGGTAAAATAAAATAAAATAAAATAAAATAAAATAAAATAAAATAAAATAAAATAAAATAAAATAAAATAAAATAAAATAAAATAAAATGGCCTCAGTTGAGTCCACATGGTGAGAAACTAGGCTGTAAAGTGTCAGAGCATCAGTCGCTAACTGAACAAAACCCCCATGATCCTCCAGTGAACAGCTGCTCCCTGAACACAACATCAACAACAGCATCAACAACAACATCAACAACAACATCAACAATAAATAAAAAGTGTGTCGCACTAGACAACAAGTGATCCTTTCATTCCTCTCATCACAGAGAGGTGAACTGTTGAAGCACTTCAGTGACTTTGAGTCTTTTAAATAAGTTTCGACTTCATGGCCACAGAGAGTATCGATGGAGCGCATGGCTGCACTGGCCCGTATCAGCTGGTGCGTTTTTTTTTTTGTGTGTGTGTGCAGTGGAAAGTACCTGAAGTTTTTCATCATAAAAAAAAAGTATGAACAGAAAAGTGCAGATAGTAAAAAGTGTTGACATCTTGTGTGAGAAGACGACGCAGCAGCTGTGCTGCTCTGAGAGATTTGGCTTGTTATCATCAGAGGTGTGTCACTTCCTGTAAGCAAAGAAAAAAGAAAGAAAGGAAACTGTAATAATAATTATTATTATTATTATCAACGGCTATTAAAAAAAACATCTTTGTAATCATCTATTTGTTTTGCCAAGTACTCGTCGCTGTTCACTTCCTGGAACATTCCCGTCTATTTTCTCCAGAATGAAAATAGTAAACTAACCATGATACATAACCTCCAGTGTACAGGAACATTCCCATTTACAGCCACTTCCTGCGTTTATATTCCAGGACAACATCGTCCGAAAAATCAGCTGGTTCCACGTGGACAGAATTGGTAGCATGGCAACTTCGTATGTGTTTTTAATCTGCCAGTAAGTTGAGTAGTTTATACTAAATCATCATTTATATCTGATGTCAGGACAAAACTGCTGTTTTATTTAGACTCAGTGACCACAACGTGCCAACGTCTCTCTCATCGCCTGTACTCGGCACTAACGAGACCTCTTTTCCCCAACCGTCTCCCGTTGTGTCGTTGATGGTCGTCGGTCCCTGGAAGCGCCTGCAGACTCGTGGTTACAGCAGCTCTTGCTCACTCGCATGAATCAGGGTTTAGATGAAACACTTATTTGTGTATCGCTCCCCCGCAGCTGAGCCGACAGCTGAGCGCGGATCAGGGCCCTGAAAGGCCGGATGACAACATGCTCTCCAAATAAAAGACACAACAAGATAAAGACCACTTGTGTGGATTGCTGGTCGTCACCTCGCGTCGCTTGAACCTGTGTTTAGAGGAAGAAAGATTTTGCTGACGAGGTCAAATAACCTGAAGCCTGGATGGATCACGCTCCATAGTCATTTTGAATCCCACGAATGTGTCAGGTCATGTGATCATAAAGTTGCGAGTACGCCTGATCGGCGTTAGCATCGCTTCTACTTTGCTTCTTGGAGAATTTACTCGTCTTTTGAGCGTTCACTCGTATTTTGGTTCCCGAGGTGTCCCGGGTTCCGTGTCAGTTGTCATGGCAACCGATCGATTCCGTCCGGCGTGGCGTCCTCGTCCCGGTTCGGACTCGGAGTCTAGATGTAGACACCACGCTGAACACGATGGAGGATCACTGTGCTTCATCTTACACCATCATGTCCAAAGCGAGACGCTGCCCTTGAAGACACGTTGTGTCACACTTGTCCCATTTCAACGCTACATTCAGGCGCTTCTTTCTCTGGACAACATTTCCCAGGATTCTTTGCACCAATGGTGCAGCTGCTAAAAGCTCATGATGCACAGGTAACAGTGATGTCAACAGGAAATACTCCTCTCACTTGGCTTTGTCCTCTCGTGTACTTTTCTTCAAATGTTTGGATCAGCTTTTCCTGCCAGTCAGTTGCACACTGTTCTGCACACACACACACACACACACACACACACACACACACACACACCCTCGTCTGTTCAGCTGCTGGAACAACGTCTCCAACACGAGGTGCACTTTGGCTGAGTAAATGAGCCGGTATGCAGAGCTGTAAACACCAGGAGCACGCCCACGCCCACGCCGCGCTGACAAGCTGACCGTGCACAAAAGTACATTTAATGCTCCGTCAGCCTTGAACGTGGATATTTACACCTGATTGGCTGCGGCGCCACAGGTTCTCTCAGCGTGCTCGTAGCAAACACTGCTACAAATACTGCAGGTGCCAAGAAAACAAAGCTGCCTCCTGATCATTCTGATGAATCGTTTCTCGTCTTTGTCTCTTTGCCTCAGCTGCATGATTGGTTTCTTCAGAATCAATAACAATAACTGATGTTAATATGAGACAGGTGATTTGCAGTCAGACGTCTTGTCGAGCTCTCAGGGCCTCAGGTCTGGTTAAACATCAGGTAAACATCATGTGCTCAGTTGAGTCGGGTCGACTCGCGCACTCACGACCTCTCACTGGAACTTTGTGCTGAGTCGCCGTAAAAGTCTAGCTCATATGCGGGCGGCGACAGGTTTGATTTCACAAACCGTTCCTTTAATTGCACATCTGCGTGGGAGGCTGTGTCTCTTCAGCTCTTTGTTCTGCCGGATGTTTCTATAGAAATGTAAATCAGGTCTTATCCAGACGTGAACACCATCCGCCATGTTGTTCACGTCGTACACAAACACTCCAGCTCTGACTCTGACTCTGACTCTGGATTCAGACGTTCTGCCCACAAGCTTTTTCTGGTGCCTCAAATGTTTCCAATAGCGAGCGAGGCCTGTGGGCGGACCCGTCTCTCTCCGCACTCGGCGAATGTCTCGGGGGAGCGCGTTGGATTATGGAGGGGATTTCT
Organism: Trinectes maculatus; assembly: GCA_016785345.1. NCBI lineage: Eukaryota > Metazoa > Chordata > Actinopteri > Pleuronectiformes > Achiridae > Trinectes > Trinectes maculatus. Next base: position 35,444 of record JAFBJQ010000150.1, read on the forward strand.
GCTGGATTTCAGTGAAAATAAAGACGCTGCTCCTCTCCGCTTTGCGTCGACCAATCACAGAGCGCACAGACCTGACGTGGCCTTAAGTGCTGTTTACATGCATTTTAACAGTAGACTGTTTCAGACTATAAGCTGTTGTGACTATGAATGTTGCGTCATTCACTGTGGAAACAGAGTGTGAGCTGTGAAGGCATAAGCCTGTTACTGCACCCACTGGCCTTGTTTAGTTCTCTTATTGGAATCAGAAGGAGGAGAGTGCCAGGGTCTGTGAGGGTCTGGTGTCTGGTGTCTGTGCTCCAGGAGGCAGATGGTGCCCACAGGGAGATGAATGAACTGTGAGATGCTTGGTGCAACAAAACATAAAAACAGGGAAGAAAAAAGCCGATTGTTAAAAGAAAGATGAAAAGTCTCCAGTTAGAACCATGTTGAAAGTGGGACTCTGAGGTGTTGCGCAATCAACATGTCGGCAGACTAGCATTTGTCAATTCACAACAAAGTCGTACAGTTGTGTTTGGCAGATACACTGCAGTTAAGACCCACACCGTGACGGTACGTGCAGAAGTGGACGTTGTTTGCGTGCTGCCAGACATTACTCATAAGTGCTGCATCAGCGGCTGGGAACATGCTGTTCCCAGGCAGATTCCTGCTTCGGGTGGAAATAGCTGGTTAAGGGTTAAGGCTCCTGTCCCGACCTGCTGAGTCTTACATAAGAGCCTGACGTAATCCCAGAAGATCTGACTGACTGGGCCCTCCACTAACACAGGCCGCTCATGGCCGGAGGTCACACACACTGGCCCAGCTTCACTGTGTGTATACATATATACGTGTGTGTGTGTGTGTGTATATATATATATACACACACATACACAGTGAAGCTGGGCATATAGAGTGCCAGGGTCTGTGAGGGTCTGGTGTCTGGTGTCTGTGCTCCAGGAGGCAGATGGTGCCCACAGGGAGATGAATGAACTGTGAGCTGCTTGGTGCAACAAAACATAAAAACAGGGAAGAAAAAAGCCGATTGTTAAAAGAAAGCTGAAAAGTCTCCAGTCGGAACCACGTTGAAAGTGGGACTCTGAGGTGTTGCGCAATCAACATGTTGGCAGACTAGCATTTGTTAGTTCACAACAAAGTCGTACAGTTGTGTTTGGCAGATACACTGCAGTTAAGACCCACACCGTGACGGTACGTGCAGAAGTGGACGTTGTTTGCATGCTGCCAGACATTACTCATAAGTGCTGCATCAGCGGCTGGGAACATGCTGTTCCCAGGCAGATTCCTGCATCGGGTGGAAATAGCTGGTTAAGGGTTAAGGCGCCTGTCCCGACCTGCTGAGTCTTACATAAGAGCCTGACGTAATCCCACAAGATCTGACTGACTGGGCCCTCCACTAACACGGGCCGCTCATGGCCGGAGGTCACACACTGATCACACACTGGCCCAGCTTCACTGTGTGTGTGTGTGTGTGTGTGTGTGAATATATATATATATATATATATATATATATATACATATATGTGTGTGTGTGTGTGTGTGCGTGTGTGTGTATATATATACACACACACACACACAGTGAAGCTGGTCTTATATATATATATATATTTGTGTGTGTGTGTGTGTGTGTGTGTGTAGGCGCTTGGTCAGATATGTGGGTTAAAATTAAAATGTAATTAAATGACTTTTGTTTTATATATTATTCTTGATATTTTATTTTCAAGTGTTTGGTTGTGAAGTACAGTGTAATATTACTTTTATTCTAAAAGGTCTGGATGATATGACGCATAAGGAATAAAATACACACACACACACACACACACACACACACACACGTACGCTCGCAGGCCACGTAGACTTATCATTGTATATATTTGTATAGTTGTTGTTTGTATATGAGCTGGCGTTCACACCTGTTATGTTGTACTATGATATGAATACTTTAGAAAATATGCCGCTTTACTTGTTGTAAACTTTACCTTAGGGCAGCTTTTTTCTGGTTTGCACAGATAATTATCATCAAGAATTTTTAAAAACCTGCTGAAACCTGGTTGCGTCAGTATAGAAATATATCACATATCAGTCCGGTGAATCGTCAGTGATCACTGAGGCAGAGGTTAAGGAACACAACACACATTCTTTCCATGTCATGTCACTGTTTAATTCATGAGAACATTGTGTTCCAGGTGACACCCGCTATGTAATTGTGTTTGATCAGCTGATGAGAACATGACAGATGTGCAGGTGATGGTTCTGACGGTGGTGAAACACTTCATGCTTTTATTTTGACGAGTGCAGTTGCTAGGCGTCAGTGAGTTTGACTCTATAGAGACTTTACTGTGTGTTACTTGTGTGTTTGTCTTGTTTCATGTTTTCATTATTAAACTCATCCTTCTCCATGTCTATAAAAACTCTCTTTCCTTTCCAGGAAGCATAACGAGACATTGATGACAAAGCCTCGCGGCTTCCTGAGTATTTGATTACATTTCTTATCACTGGGTTTTTACCAGAGGCTTGATATTAATCTGCTCCTCTTTTCTTTCGACAGCCTTCTCTCCTTTCGTTTTCATCCACACTCTCGCTTTCCTTCTTAATCAGGAATTTTTTTTCTGTTTAGACCGACAGTTACCAGGTATAAAAAAGTCCCTGTCATTTTACTGACTGCATCCAAGTCATTTATTTTACAGATTGATGATGTGATCATCACGAGGGAATTTTTTTTTTTTTTTTTTTTGCTGTTTTCTTTTAAGCTGAAAGTGTTTGTTGTGTTGAAAACTATTGGAACAATGCAAATATGTAGAAGTAACATAAGACGGAGTCAATTTTTCCAAAATACTGCTGGAAACACATGCGTGCACATATAAACAAATGTGTCAGAACCATCTTCACATCTGAAGAAGCCACCACCACCGGAAAGAGACAAGCTGTTTGAACTTTGTTAAGTTCATGTCAGAAAAACACACATTTGCAAGTTCAGTTGCTCTTGTGTTCAGGTCATAAACTTTGAATTTTATGTTCATTCAGTGGTAAAAGTCATTATTTATTTGAATTTGCTGTGCTGGTAAAATAAGGTTTCATCTGCATATTATTGAGATATTTTGTACACTGTGCCCTAATTTAAGTTTATAGATGTTTAAAAGACTGGGCCCAAGTACTGAACCCTGAGGGACTCCGTACAAAATGGGACCTGCAAAGTTGTTGTAAAACTAGAGGAAAATCTGCGGAACAAATATAAAGAAAGCTAGTTCATCACGGACCTGGAGTACGATGACCAATCTAATGGTGATTTCCATAGAAATGAATCAAGTTGCAGAACTGGTGACGTCCTGATAGAAACAACTCTGTAATGTTTTTTTTTTAATTTACTGTGTATTTCTTTATTTCTTTATTTGTGTATTGTCGTTGAACCAGAGTGACAAGTACAATTAACTTCCTTGTTTCAGAAACTGGCTCAGCGATGATCAGAGTCCGACCCGTCTTTAAACAGGTCAAGGAAGGGACACACATGGACATAGTTCAAACCAATCAAGACGCTGCCTGATTTTCAGATCAGCTCTTAATTACTGTTTAATTACCTGCACCTGACTGCGTCTGGCTTTACCTGTTCTGATGAGTCTGAACCTCCCATCGTTATCGACTGGCAATAAATGATAATTTCTTTTTTTTTTAAAGTGTACGTTGTTTTTAATTCATTTATGTGTGGACGTAATGTAAAGTGAAAAGCTGTGATCTCGACATTCATTTCATCACGATGGCGTCACTGGGTGTTACCGGGTTTCAGATGGGATCGAAACCATTTCCTTATTCTTTCGAACTACATTCACACCGCCCGCCCGTCTGTGTTTTCTCTGCCTGTCCTCCTGGTCTCCTCTCTCCCCACCTCCCCTCCCTCTGATCTCCATCTCGGGCCCTGTGTGTGGCATGTGGCTTGGATTCCTGCCCGGGGACCATTCAGCGTGGGGGAACAAGGCCCCCCAGTGTGCTCTGTTTTCCACATTCCTCGGCCCTGACATCAGCGCGGCTGCAGGAAGGACACTGCCTCAATAGTGAAATGGCTGCGTGCGGGAAGAGGCGGCCCCCTGACCCTGGCAGTCTGGCTGGCGGACCCCGGCGAGGTGGGGGCCCCACGCCACCTCCGACAGCAGAAGCCCTCACAACAATGCAATCAAAGGGATTTTTTACATACCACATGTTGTTTTGCCGTATAAATTAGATGGAGATGCCCAGTGATCGTTAAGATGGATTACGCCCCCTCTCACCCCCCCCAACAGACAGACTATATGGAAATTTAGGTCACATGCTGAATGTAAATATTATGGTTTGGAAAACTGCAGTGTGAAGATTGATGGCTTGTTTGAAGCTTTGTCGTGAGGCCTGGAGTCTGTGTGTATGTACCATACATATATACTGTATCATATGTGACGGGACATGACATCATAGTGATGACTGACACACACACACACACACACACACACACTCGAACAACCTGTGTTCGGCCATGTTGGATTCAGACGGATGTTCAGTTTGACCCTGGGTCCTGGTGCTGGCGTCCCACAGGGAGGACTGGGACTGTGGGTGGTAGGAGGTTTAAAACAACATGGGCACCGTCTGAATGGACTCACACACAATGGCCCTGATGATTTAATCATGCTGAGTGGACACGGTGGTTATCTGAGAGCCCAGGCGTCAGGAGCCTGAAATCAACACCAGCGGTTGTTAACGTTTAATAGCAGCTAATTACATTTGGAATATGTTGGAAAATACCAATTAATGTGGCTTTTTAGATTTTTTATTTTCCTTATGATGAAAGATGTGTGTTGCCACGTGTGAAGTGGAGCCAGAGAGAGTGTCACTTTGATTCTGCAAAAAAAAAACAACAACTTTAAAGCACTTTTATATTTTTCTTTAACTGATAGATATTGGATTGGACAGAGAGTTGGACAGAGAGTTGGACAGAGAGTTGGACAGAGAGTTGGACAGAGAGTTGGACAGAGAGTTGGACAGAGAGTTGGACAGAGAGTTGGACAGAGAGTTGGACAGAGAGTTGGACAGAGAGTTGGACAGAGAGTTGGACAGAGAGTTGGACAGAGAGTTGGACAGAGAGTTGGACAGAGAGTTGGACAGAGAGTTGGACAGAGAGTTGGACAGAGAGTTGGACAGAGAGTTGGACAGAGAGTTGGACAGAGAGTTGGACAGAGAGTTGGACAGAGAGTTGGACAGAGAGTTGGACAGAGAGTTGGACAGGCACCTGAGTCAGACAGATAATGAACAGTACGGTCAGACGTGTAGTTTCTGGTTGAATCGGCCATGTTGGATTCAGACGGATGTTCAGTTTAACCCTGGGTCCTGGTGCTGGCGTCCCACAGGGAGGACTGGGACTGTGGGTGGTAGGAGGTTTAGAACAACAGGGGGACCGTCTGAATGGACTCACACACAATGGCCCTGATGATTTAATCATGCTGAGTGGACACGGTGGTTATCTGAGAGCCCAGGCGTCAGGAGCCTGAAACCAACACCACCGGTTGTTAACGTTTAATAGCAGCTAATTACATTTGGAATATGTTGGAAAATACCAATTAATGTGGCTTTTTAGATTTTTTTATTTTCCTTATGATGAAAGATGTGTGTTGCCACGTGTGAAGTGGAGCCAGAGAGAGTGTCACTTTGATTCTGCAAAAAAACAACAACAACTTTAAAGCACTTTTATATTTTTCTTTAACAGATAGATATTGGATTGGACAGAGAGTTGGACAGAGAGTTGGACAGAGAGTTGGACAGAGAGTTGGACACAGTCGTCCTCCGGGCTGCAGTCGGCCTGTTATGGACCTTCAGCCTGAATGTTTTCCACATGCAGTCACAGGATGAGGTTCTCTGAGGTTCTCTGGCTCGTGGCCATGTGTTCACCTCCAGATGCTGCAGCCTTGTGTCAGGTTTCCCGTCAGCAGAAGGCAACACTATGTGTGGGTCTGGCTGTGTGGGAGGGCCATGGGTTGGTGTGTGTGTGTGTGTGTGTGTGTGTGTGTGTGTGTGTGTGTGTGTGTGTTCGGGGGGGTGGGGGCTGCAGAAAGAGGAGGCGTGGGAGGAGGAGACATCAAAGAGGAGGGGAAATCGTCTCCCCTCGTTCAGACAAAAGCTGGACGCGGGGTTCAAGTGAAAGGCGATGCGTCATGTGACCGTGAACGCCACACATGCCTCCTCTGTCTGGTTCCATTCAGCTTTTCACCCATTCAGCCTCATCAGGCCTCGCTGACTCGTCACGCCGCACGTCTGCTTCTCCTCCACTCTGTGCTTTGTGTGCTTATTTTTTATCGAACGTAGACACTTTTTTTCCTTCTCTGTGGTTTTTGTTTTGTTGATAATGTGTGTTTTTCTGTATCTGCGTGTGCGTGTGTGTGTGTGTGTGTGTGTGTGTGTGTGTGTGAGGGTTGTTTGTGGGTTCTGCTTTGAGTCTTGTTCATGGTTTCAACCAGACCTTCTTCCTGTTGGTCTCATAAACCCTCTTTTGTTCACCTGTTTTGTCTCTTCACTTATTTCACGTCATTCGCCACCGACGCGTCGTGACGCAACAAACCAGCTGCTTAGCAACGAATCAGGACGGCAAATAAAGGACGGGACGCGTCTGGGACATGGAGAAAACATGATTTGACTCAACAGAGAAAAACTCACTCTAACTGTATTGTATTTATTATCATTGTGTGTCTGGTTGTTGTTGTTCTGTTGTTGGTTTCCAGTCGTTACTCGTTTTGTTTCATTTTACTTGTTTTGTTTTGTTTTTTGTGGTTTTTTGTGATTTTTTTGTGGTTTTTTGTGGTTGTTACAGTGGAAGTAGTTCCAGCCTTCAGTTACACAGTGAAACAGAAAGTAGTGGAAAGTCCACCATAACCCGTCCACTGTCCACTGTCCACTGTCCACTCGTCTGATCAGAAACCGTACGTTTGATTGATGGACACTTGGTCGTTTGATCCATTGTCAGTGTAAATCCACTGATTTACTGACCTTTGACCTGCTGCTGTGGCCACACCTCACTCTGATATGGTATCTACTCATCAGCTGACACATGCAGTACTCACCTCCTGCACTGGGGTTTGGTCTAATTGGTTTATTACCAGAATGAACAGGCAGGAGACACGTCAACACCAAGTCTCGCTGTTACATTCTGATTGTGTCAGTCAGGCGGAGCGGGTGGGGTATGTGGGGGGTGGGGGGCGACCACAGGGCGTACGGTGACAGGTCGGGACCAGCATGGCGGCTGTGTGAGTGTGTCACAGTGGAATGTCTGTCATGTGGTGTGTTTGATATTCACTCAGTGTTTGGTGCCAAGCAGGAAGCTGGAACATTACAAACACAGAGTGAAGTCAGCGAAGGACAGAGACGTGTTTGCTGTCAACACACACACACACACACACACACACACACACACACACACACACACACACGAAGGAGAAGGGTTGTTGGATTGTCCATGAGACAAAGACCTGTTGTCTGTTCCTTCCTCATTGCTGCATCATTCCCCCTAGTGGTGGGAAATGAAAACCACATACTTACAAAAATTCCATCTATGTATTTCCCTTTTTCTGTGAAGAAGGAAGTAGATCTACCTCAGCGGCAGCACATCCGGCTTCCTGGTCATGGTGACGACATGAGTCCAGGGCGACCGCAGCACGGGACAGAATAATAATGTGGATAATTGTGATCAGTTTTCAGAAAAGGAGAAGAAAGTCAGTTGTTGATCATTTGTTTTCATCCCCAGAGAGTCTTGAGTTTGAATACGGGGGAGAGCCCCGCAGACTTCCTGTAACTGTGGGAGAGCCCCACCCCTCCCCCGCCCCCCCCGTCCAACTTTATTTTAAATGACAACACAACACAAACACAATATTTCCAAAACCAGCTCGTACAAATCAGAAAAACGGATAAATCCACAAATTTACAAATAACATACAAGTAACTGTAATGTAATAGTACGCCAGCAAAATGAAAGTAAAAATTAAAATAGCTAATTATACTTTAAATTATACTTTAAATTCAAATTAATTTGAAAGTTAAATTTACACCATTATTATTATTATTGTTGTTGTTGTTGTTGTTGTTGTTGTTGTTGTTGTTGTGTTGTGTTGTTGTTGTTGTTGTTAATAAAGAATATTTTATTGATCTGTTTTTGTTGCTAAGGAATATGTGAAAAGCATTTTAATAAACAGCACATAACTAACATAGTTCAGATAAATATTGCTTAGATTTATAGTCTGCAACTGTATTTTAGCATGTTGCTATTTGTTGACATAAAGAGTAACTATAGCAACTAACTAGTAACTAAGTAATGTACAAGTACGTCAGAACTGGTCTTAAATACAGTGCTCGAATAAATGTACATATATGATTGGACTATTGTTTTAAATAGCTCTATAAGTATGAACTTAATATTGACCTAGATACACACACACAACCGAACCTGGGCCCAAATAATTTTATTGAAAATTTTCCACTGATATGTGGGGTTTGTGTTGAAATATGAAACAATTATTTTTTTTTATTAATCGATAATATTTTTTATTTTATCATCAATTAATTATTTTTATTTAGGCAGAGTGTAAGCACTGTACATAGTAATATTAATAACAATTTTCGTGAGAGTTACTGAGAATGACAGTGGGAAGAAACCAACCTGGAGGGGAACTACAGTCACCACCATTTCATTACAACACAATACGACATACTAGAAAAAAAAAAAACCCACTTAATACCCACAAAAATAGTGACAGCAACAGGCAGACAGTGATCAGACCTACACAAGTATCTTGTTTTAAAGGTTCCATAAATGACACAGATATTTTACACAGATTAAAAACAAGTGAAATTAATAATAAAATTAGAAATTAGACTAATAATATGAAATGATGCTCTTGTTGCACTTTGCTGCACACACACACACACACACACACACACACACACACTCACACAAAGCGGTCCTGATCTGAAAACCCTGAGTTTTTATAGGTAGAGTTTGATAGAAAATAGTTTCAATGAGGATGTAACAGTGACAGCATCGCGCAGCATCTGTGTTTATTTTTAATTTTTTTATTCCCTTTTGTCTGCTGTTTTGGGTGAACTGCTCTTTTAAGAAAACGCCCATCATCATCTGCAGGTGTGACGGCTCAAATCAGCACATTGACTCAAAAAAGTGCCGATTTGCAAAACCTGAGTGAATGAACACATGAAGTCTGTGTTTATAAAACACAGGAGAAGGCCTGGGAACTCTGGTGCTTTTGTCTTCACACAGACACACACACACACACACACACACACACACACACACACACACACACACACACACACACACACACACACACACACACACACACACACACAGAGACAGACATAGATAGATATGTGGGATTGACAAAGTGAAACTGAATGAATGCAGAGCACACACCTTTGTTTGTTGTTGTTTCTCGTGTTTCTGTTAGCAGCAAAGAATGAGGAGCAGAATGTGGTCAGGTGACATTGCCTCAATGCCAGAGTCTGCGTCTAGAAGAAACAAATATGTTGTAACATCAGCAAACGTATCGACAAACTCTTCAAAACCTGCAGAGAGTTCACAAAGTTTGTTTTTTTTTATGTTGGAGCAGATAAAGCCTCACGGGAAATAAATGAATCAGCAATGCAGTTGTTATTTTATTAAATTATTTTATCAAACCAAAGAAAGTGTAAAACGTGTAGCTTATTGCATGTTTTGTTTTTCCACTTGTTACCACACACACACACACACACGCACACACGCACACACACACACACACACACACACACACGCACATCAGACCTCCAAAGCTGCATTTAAATTATTAGTGGCCACCTACTGCCACCTAGTGGTGACAGAATATATCAAATATTTGTGGTTTGCAGCTTCAAGAGGTTTGAAGAACAACTCTGATGATTTGATCTTCACAAAAGGGAAAACAGGGAAATTCCACCTCTGAAGTGCAGGAGTCATTCAGTTTCCTTCAGGGGAGATTTCTCATCATGTGCATCTTCTTTCAAACTGTGACGTCACGTAACGGTGTCACTGTCACTGCACGAGGCGTTCGACAGAAGCCTTTGTTTATTTTAAGATAACAGAAAAAAAATACAGAATCAATTAATACAATAAAATAAAATCTAAAAAAAAGAAAAGAAAAGAAAAGAAAAGAAAATGAAAGTGAAATTGGAGAGACAGAAATACAGAGAATTGTGAGTTTGTAATATTGCAACACTGTAAATATTTGTGTTATTAGTTTTTGTATTAGTTCGTGAAACCAGTTTGTTTACATGTCCACGTGATCAACTCCGCATATTCGGACTCAATCAGCTTCTTCATCAACACAACAGGTGAGTGCTGAGCGTCACAGAAACACGTGGTTTCGTATTGGGGTCCTGCACAGACTCATGTTGTTGTTTGCTGTTTTAGCCTCCTGGGGGCAGTAGAACCACACAACATGGCCGATGAACACCTGAAGGCTAAAGGTTTAGCAGCACAACCAACAACCAGCAACACAACGGCAACACTTTGGAGATGATTGTGTGTTTGTTCAGTAGAACAGGGTAAGTCCTATGTTCTCTCTCCGCTGACCTTTAACCTCTGAGGTCAAACACCTGGATGTGGGCATTTAGGGTGAACAGGTGAAAACAACCCGACACGGTACACCTGCCAAACGTGTGTGTGTGTGTGTGAATAAAGATAGAGTGAGTCAGTAGATTAAATCCATCCGGCTGTGATTCACCACGAAGCAAACACTGTGCGATTTGCTCCAAAACAACAACAACAACAACAACAACAACAATAATAATAATAATAATAATAATAATAATAACGATAATAACAACAATAATAATAATGATGATGATGATGGTAATAATAATAATTGGGGTAAAGCCGGTGCAGATGGTTGTAACACAGGTCTGACCACTAGAGGGCAGCCTTCTCTTTCTGTGTGGTTCATTCAGGTTTAAATGTAGCAAACAACTGATGAGTTCATGCACCTCTCTCTCTGTCTCTCTCTCTCTCTCTCTCTCACACACACACACACACACACACACACACACGGCCAAAATAATAAAATGCTGACTCGTCAAAGTGCTGTCAGTTTGCCGGTCTCAGCATAGCAGGCCTGACATGAGAGAGAGGAGCCTGGGGGGTGGGCGGGTGGGGTTGTGTCAGAGAGAGAGAGAGAGACAGGGTGAAGGAGGGCGAGCGAGCGAGTGTGTGTGTGTGTGTGTGTGGGGGGAGTCTGTCTGCAGGCTGTGACTTGTCGAGGGGCTTCAGCACTGTGCTGCTGTGGAGGTAGGTGGAGGCTGCTTCTTCTTCTCTCTCTCTCTCTCTCCTGTGTGGGGCTGTTGTTTCAGGGGGATCCCAGGTTTGCTCCTAACGCCCGGGTTGCCAGTTTGGCTGGGATCTGGGATCTGAGGGGAGGTGGGGGGTTGCGTTACCTTCAGCAGGGCTGGTGGAGCTGGATAAAGGTGAATTCCGTGGAGATGTTCAGTGACTTTGTGCTCAGATGGATTTGATTTGAGTTTCCTTCCGTCGTCGTGCGTTGAATCCGTCACACGCTGGTCGGAGGGTTGATATTCCCGCTGTGCCTGAACGCCCCCGACCCAGGATCCATTAGTGTGTGACATTTGGCTTCTGTCACTGGATCCAGTCGTCTTTTGGGTGGTGACAGATGAAGCAGACTGTGACTGTACATTTAACAGCAGTGTTGGGAAAAAAAAGTTTTAAAGAAAAACAACAACAACAACACATTTCCACTTGTTGCTTGTTGTTTCTCGTTGTGTGTGTGACGGAGCGGTCCGGGGCCCGGGGGGACGGGCTGGGCTCTGGTGGGTGACCGAGTCGTGAAGCTAAAATTAAGCTGATGTGGAATGTTTCACTTGGGCAGTAAGACGTGGAGAAGACGACAGGTCTCCTCTCGAACCCTGCTCCTGTCGCACAGAAAGACACAAAGACCCTTTTAGAGTCAAAGCCCCCTCCTGTGGTTCTGGAAATCCAAAGCCTCGCAGTCGTCTCACTACTGCTCACACAGGACACACCGTGTTTCCCTCAGCAGATGTTTGGAGGTGGAGACTCGCTCATGTCTGCTCACATGTTCCTGTTTTGTTTTTGATGATGATGATGATGATGATGATGTCACTTCCTCTCATAGAGAACATGTACAAGCGTGTGTTTCCTGTTGTGATGTGACCTCTGCATGGTTCAGGCGGAATCGTGGGTCAGAGTTCACCTTCGGTCAGATTGGTCCAGAGGGAGCCAGGTCACCAGGTCGCGTCTGATCCACGTTGTGTTGTATAGTTACATATAGTTACAGTTACAGGTAACGACCACCAGGGGGTTCGGTTCAGTGTAAACTTTATTTACCTGCTGAGAACACGGAAGTGAGTTTGCACTGATTGTCCCGATGAGGCCTTCAGTCCTGAGAGGTCAAAAGGTCACATGTACATTACAGGTCAACTGCTTTCAGGTCAGATTAGATTTCGTTGAGCTCGCTTGAACGTAGTATTAATTAAAGTGGAAACATTAACGCAGCGTCTGTCGTCGGTCAGATCCTATAAAACGTCTGAGGAGCTCGCACGGCGCCGGCAGCGGCAGGTGACGCTCCCGGTTTGTTGTGGCTCACGCTGAATTCCCGCTGGGACCGACACGGACAGATGCACCCGGCTGTTTCCAGTGTGGTCCGAGTCTTTCCGGAACGCGGGCCGTGCCACATTAAATGTCAGAACAATGAAAACACAGTGTTGTGTTTCTGCTCAGCCCATTAGACATGTGACACACATACTGCTGACCACAGCAGAAACCTGGACGCAGCACCACGAGAGGAAACACGACACAAGAGAAAAGTCAGTCTGGTCTTTAACACTTTATGCAAAACTATTAGGCCGTGGAGTCCCGCGCCGCTGGCGTGCCGCCGCCGCCGCCGCCTGAGCCGCCGCTCTCAGCTCGAGTGTCAGAAAACAGCCAGGTGCTTAACGCAACAATAAGCACGGCTCAAAGGCTTCAGCTGCAGGCAGGTGACGGAGCTGCAGCTGGAGGCCGCTCACTCCCAGGTCACGCTCACGCCCGGGTCACGCTCACGCCCGGGTCACGCTCACGCCCGGGTCACGCTCAAGCCCAGGTCACGCTCATGCCCAGGTCACGCTAATGCCCGGGTCACGTTCACGCCCGGGTCACGCTCACGCCCGGGTCACGCTCACGCCGGGTCACGCTCACGCCCGGGTCACGCTCACGCCTGGGTCACGTTCCCGCCTGGGTCACGTTCCCGCCACGAGACAGAAGGAGACGTGTGGATGGAATATAACACTGTGTTATAACACTGTATTATAACACTGTGTTATAACACTGTATTATTACACTGTATTATAACACTGTATTATAACACTGTATTATAACACTGTATTATAACACTGTGTTATAACACTGTATAGATGGGTAAGAAAAGCCAGTGTGTGTCTGAAAGGTGCAGTAAAGACAGTAACCTGTGTGTTGTCAGTTTCACATTGTTCAGTTGTGAGGAGACAGATGGTAGATGATGGGTGGATGTTGGATGTTGATGATCTTATGATTGACAGCTGAGACTGACCTTTATTTATTCACTTAATAGTTCTGTGTTCATGTGAATCAGAGGATGGAGCGGTCGACATGTGGGACCGCTGCGTCCGGCGCCTCCTTCCCCTCGGTCATTTACACCTCCATCGCTGCTCCTCACTCGGCTTTACGCATTAGAGCCACGCGGCGTCAGGGCGAAGGAGCCGGCCGTTCACAGGGCAGCCGCTTTGTTGTGATAGTTTCTGACCTCCATGTTAATCCGGCCTGTCTGAGCCACATGGAGCAGAGAGGTGGGAGGAGCCTTCTGGTGACGTTTGATTTACACTTTGTCAAATGATGTCTAATTAAAAAAACACATGAGTGAGAATTACAATTACAGCTATACTGATTTGGCATGATAGAATAGAATAGAATAAAATAGAATAGAATAGAATTAAGTTACTTAAGACTTAAGGGAGAGTCTGTAAACAAACTGGCAAGTTCGATTTCCGTGGCAAAAGAGCTCCTGCTCGGTTGTCATGGAAACCCGATGGCGTCAGGACATAAACAAACAGCATGAGCAGTAAACAGAAGAAGAAGTTGTAACAGTTTTTAGTTGTTTTTTTATTTTCAGTACAGTAAACGATTGTGTGATTGTGTGATTGGTGATGGTGCTGGTGTGTAACTGCTCTGAAGGCCTCTGCTGTGTCGCAGCCTGCTGCTGTTTGTCGTTGTGAGTTTTGTGTTGTTTCTTTTAGTTTTTTTTTGTCACCGGGTGTTGATATGTTTCGTACAGAAGAGGATTAGGGCCGGAATTCTGACTTTAAAGTCAGAATTCTCTCTTTTTTTTTGAACAGTGGCCCTGATCCTCCTCCGCAGCATCAGGTGAGTCGGCCGCTAACAGACGAGTGTCTGTCAATGATAAACAAGGGATTGCACTTTCCGCCCCTCCTCTCCTCTCTCTCTCCATCCTGCTATTCTTAGTCTAATGAACTAATCGTTTAGAGTTACTAACCCCCCCTCCCCCGCCCCCCTCCGCCTCTTTAACTGCAGGGCGTCAGTGTTGGTGACCCTTCACCCCTCATATGTTTGAATGCGTGCAGACGTATTATTGTTTATTGGAAATGTGTCTATAATTATCATTGTAACATTTGTGGAGTGCTTTGTCGAGACAGTGTGACATTGTTGGACGAGGACGCTGTTGGACAAAACGCGTGTGTCCTGTGGTCGAGGACGCCACTGACTCATTGTTTGAACATTATGATACAGTGTAATGTACCTTGTCTCCTCTCCTTGTCTCCTCTCCTTGTCTCCTCTCACACAGGGGTGTGCCGCGGTGTGCATGAGTGAGTGTATGTGTGTGTGAGCCATGTCGGACCCCAGGGACATCGATGAGGACGCCATCCTCAAGGGCCTCAGTGCCGAGGAGCTGGAACAGCTGGATTATGATCTGCAGGAGCTGGACCCCGAGGTAAAGCCCAGACCCCCAGACCCCCTGACCCCCAGAACCCCCTGACCCCCCGACCCCCCAGATACAGAGATGTTTCTTCCCAGAACTGTGTGCGTCTGTCCGGGAAAGACAACATAACAGGATATTCCCACAATATCAAGAATTCACTTTACAACCCTGTTCACCATAAAGGCACCAATATAGCATCATCTTAATCCCCCCCACCCCCCTTTCTCCCAGAATGCCATGCTGCCAGCTGGCTACCGGCAGCGTGACCAGACGAAGAAGAGCCCGACAGGGCCGTTTGACCGCGACGCCCTGATGCAGCACCTGGAGAAGACGGCCTTAGAGCACGAGGACAGGGAGGACCTGGTGCCCTTCACCGGGGAGAAGAGAGGTAGGCGTGTGTGTGTGTGTGTGTGTGTGTGTGTGTGTGTGTGTGTGTGTTATATTTACTTACTGCTGTGTAAATGTGTCTGTGGAGATGCAGAGTAGTGGACATGAAATCATTTGAGTTTGCGTTATAGGTCATAGGTCATCAGCGCCGCTGTACTTATAGTTTTATCATAAATCCTTGGAGGATTATATTGATACAGTTGCAATGTCTCCCTCCCTCTCTCTCCCTCTCTCTCCCTCTCTCTCTCTCTGTCGGAGCAGGAAAAGCCTTTGTGCCGAAGAAGAAATCGGGGGAGCTTCTCGGAGACGATGAGGATGTGATCCTGGAGCCGGAGCTGGAGGAGGCTTTGAAAAACGCCACTGATGCAGAGATGTGTGATATCGCAGGTTCGACCCACACGAGTACAACTTATAAAGCACAACAGTGTTTTTTCCTTCATTTAGACGACGTTGTATTTGTCTGTGTTGTACTGGGACCCTGGAGACCACAGCGTTTAGTATAATTACACTAAACCATGTACATGTACGCGTATCTTCATCTTCATCTTCATCTCTTCCTGTGATGTCATGGCGTTCTCTTCCTCAGGATCAGCTGCTGATGAAGCCATGACGACTTTAACAGAACTCTAACAGTCCCTGACCCACACACTTCTGTTCTACAGACCCACTTCACTTCCTACACGGCTCAGTCGCACCCGGCTCACACACATGCCATGCCATGGGTCCAATTCCCCACACTCAGCAGCACAAAAATAAAGAAGGCTGCCCCCCACACCCCCACACCCCCACACCCCCACCCATCCAGCACAGGACGGGTGGGGTAGCTGAGATACTGTATCTCCTTACAACAGACATATGGGAAACTACTGTGTTTTCAGGTTTTCAGACTCAACATAGAAGAGTTTCTGTTGACGCCGACGCTTCTCCACCTACAGAAACAATATCAAACAATATCACACAATATAAGACAATATAAGACAATATGAGACAATATAAGACAATATGAGACAATATGAGACAATATGAGACAGGCCGGACGGGATCCGGTGAGGCGGATCAGAGGAGCCTGATCCCTGGACAGAGTCCAATGGAGGATTAAACCTCAAGTCGGCCATTTACTCCTGATATTAACACATTATACTACACGAATACTACATGAATACTACACTAATACTACATGAATACTACATGAATACTACACGAATACTACATGAATACTACATTGAGGTGTTTGGTTCATGTGCAGTGTAGCGTGTACTGTAAAGTTACTGTCAGTTACACCCCCCCCCCCCCATCAGACAGCTGTCTCTCTGTCTCCGCCACACACCGGGTCAGGAAGCTGGTGTAGAGGGAGGGAGGGGGTGGGGGTGGGGGTGGGGGGCAGGCAGGTTACACAAGGAATAAGAAAAGCACTAGCAGGTCTGCCCCCTGCTGGTAAGGATAAATAACAGCAACTCAACGTAGAGGAGTTTCTGTTGACGCCGACGCTTCTCCACCTACAGTAACAATATCAAACAATATGAGACAATATAAGACAATATGAGACAATATGAGACAATATGAGACAGGCCGGACGGGATCCGGCGAGGCGGATCAGAGGAGCCTGATCCCTGGACAGAGTCCAATGGAGGATTAAACCTCAGTCGGCCATTTACTCCTGATATTAACACATTATACTACACGAATACTACATGAATACTACATTGAGGTGTTTGGTTCATGTGCAGTGTAGCGTGTGCTGTAAAGTTACTGTCAGCTACCCCCCCCCCCCCCCCATCAGACAGCTGTCTCTCTGTCTCCGCCACACACCGGGTCAGGAAGCTGGTGTAGAGGGAGGGAGGGGGTGGGGGTGGGGGGCAGGCAGGTTACACAAGGAATAAGAAAAGCACTAGCAGGTCTGCCCCCTGCTGGTAAGGATAAATAACAGCAGAGTAGTGTGTGTGTGTGGCGGAGAAAGAATTAACTAAGTATATTTATTCAGATACTATATGAAGTATTTTAAATGTCCCTTATACTTCAGTAAGCCGTCTCCCAAAGTAAATATGACAAGTAAATATGACATGTGTCCCGTCCTGTGCTCAGCCATCCTGGGTATGTACAAGCTGATGAGCAACAAGCAGTACTACGACGCTCTGGGCACCACGGGCGTCATCGCCAACACGGAGGGCATCAACAGTACGTATGATGTCATCTCACAAGCAGGAAGTGATGTTTGATTTCATATTTTCCCTGCTTGAGTCACAACATGATCGGTCTGAGGCCTCTGGGACTTTGTGTTTCCCTCCAGGCGTCGTCAAAGGAGATCCATTCAAGATCTTCCCCGAAGAGCCTCCCAACTCCACCAACGTGGAGGAGACCCTGGAGAGGATCCTCAACAACGACAGCAGCCTGACAGAAGTCAACCTCAACAACATCAAGGTCTGACTGTCTGTCTGACTGACAACAACGGCACCATTGATTGATTGATTGATTGATTGATTGATTGATTAGAATATAGAACGTAGCGCACAGCTGCCCTGTGACGCCCCCTCCTGTCTGCTGCAGGACATTCCCATCCCCACACTGAAAGAAATCTTTGAGGCGATGAAGGGAAACTCGCACGTGGAGTTTCTGAGCATCGCCGCGACCCGCAGCAACGACCCTGTGGCCTACGTGAGTACACGGCCCCACACTGACCTACACTGGAGCATCACAGGTGGACCTTCATCAGACGATGTTCACAGGAATCCAAACAACATAGCAGATCTCTGGAGAAGGCCGAGTTTAGTGCCGCCGTTGTAACCTTTGACATCTGCACGTGTTTCAGGCCTGTGCTGAGATGCTGCAGGAGAACACCAGCTTGCAGAGTCTTAATATCGAATCCAACTTCATCACCGCAGACGGCATGATGGCGATCATCAAAGCCATGGCCAGCAACGCCACACTGATGGAGCTTAAGATTGACAACCAGGTCAGGACGTCCATTCAAAACCTGAATTTTTATGTGATGGAGGCTTTATCGTATAATAAAAATAAAAAGGTGATGTTTGGTGAGTGATGTGCTTTGTCGTCTCTCTGGTGCAGAGGCAGAAGCTGGGAGATTCAGTTGAGATGGAGATCGCCTCCATGTTGGAGAACAACTCCAGCATCCTCAGGTTCGGCTACCACTTCACCCAGCAGGGTCCCCGGGCCAGAGCCGCCATGGCCATCACACGGAACAACGACATGAGTGAGAAACACTCGCACGCGTTATTTTAAACCCGCATGTACACTCGTGTGTAAAACTGAAATGTGACTTTAGTGAAATATTATTGTGTTCATGAAAAATATTTAAAAAAAGGATTTTCTCTTCATTACAGTTCGCCAGCAGAGATTAAGATGAAAGCAGACAGAAGAACGACCGCTGGCTGCGTGCTGCACAGGAGAACATAGGAATCCTCCCAAATGGTCAGCGTGCATCCACTAACGCAACATCCACATCCAACCATTTCCTTTCATTTCATCTGCCGCACACAGCTTTGTGTAGACTGCTGAATTCATTATAAAGTCATGTAGAGGTCACGAGCAAAATGTGAAGTGTGTCTTTTTTTTTTGTGCATCATCCCAACAAAAAGATTAACCCCTTTCATTCATGAAGACGTTGTCAATGTGGCACTATTAATGGGAAGAAAGGAATCTGTAAATACTTTAAATAAAAATATATATTCAAGTATTTGTTGTAACTCTTGACAAGTTTAATTCTATGACTGCTACACCAATAATCATATGCCCAGGGTTTTGTCCCGGACATACGACAAATGTATGAATGATTGTTATTATTGTAAAATGTTGACTGAGACGACTCGAAGCAGCTCAGACTTTACGTTTCATTGCCTCAAACTCAAACTGGATCCAAAAGGGGAAGAGCTGATGCTCATGAAGCTTCGTACACATGACCTTCAAATCATCTTATTCCAATATCTTACACCAAGACGTAACGTGATTGTTGCAATGGATATTCGACCAACGTCTGATGTATATCGCTTCATTTTACACATGAGGCTTTCTCGTAAGGAGTCACGCCGCTTTAATCCCTTAACGTCCCATCTGATCCTCTGACTTCCCTCAAGCACCTGAGCTATTTTTACACCCCCCCACCCAACCTCCTGACCCTGATGGGAAACGCTATCCCGTCCACGGAGCTTGAGTTACCTTGTTCCAAATATAAGCCCCGACATGAGGAAGGCTGTATCCGTGTGCACCAGCTGAGTTTTATGAGCAGAAACAGCTGTTAACCTCTCAGGATCTTGACAACATAGCGTGGGTTCCTGATCTCTGCCTCCTCCTCCTCTCTTTCACATCGTTTTCTCATTTCTCTTACAGCACTTTGATCTAATATCAAGTTTTGCCCAACGACAAAGAAACGAGAAAAAACTATTTTCCAACTCTTAAAGGTCAAGCTTTTTCCTGTTCCCCAAGCCGCCGCGCGCACGCCCCTGACATTTGGCAGCCTGAAGCGATTTAAAGTCACCGTCAAGAATGTGGCGTTGCAGTAAAACGTAGGTCTGGTTCTGGATTGTAAAGCTGGATGCTCGGATTGTGTTCTGTTCATTTTGTCAGAGAGGCCTGTGTACGTTTCAACATTAAAAGAACTGATGTGATATTAAAGGTCACGGGAACTTTACACTTGATAAGGATTTTTTTTTATTCTGCCATAATGAGTGATGAACATGTGACACTATAGGAAACATGGTGATGATGCTCTGAGCGTCAACATAATGCCATGAGCTTTCGACACTCATTAGCAGTCATGTCAAAGTCCTTCTGGCCCCCTCCCACTGACCCTGGTATTATCCAATTTATACTGACTGTGCTGTGAAGAACGCTAACTCTATTACAACTGGGCAGTGAGTCCACAGACTGAACATCAACACACGCCAGCCATGTGATTGATGTCAGGCATCAAGTCGTCTGCATAGGGAGCTGCATATGTGTGTGTGTGTGTGTATACACGGCACCGAGCTACAAGTTCATCTGTCTGATTCCCACAGGTCTCAGGCCCTCAGTTACTGGTTGGTAGGTGGCGCTGTGGAGGAGGCTCCTCCTCGTCTGAATCAAACTCCACGTTCTCGTCTTTAATCCACTGGCCACTGCGGTCTTGTATCCACCCGTCGCTGTCGAAAAAACAAAAACACGGCTGAAATGCAGTGTTAGTGAGGTGGTCAAAGACTACAGCACTGAACCGAAAATGAAATGCACCTTTTCAGTTTCAGGTGGTGCTCCAGCTCTCTCCTCCTCTGCGCTGTGAGGGGCACTGCCTCAGGTGCCGCCGGAGGCTGAGACCCCTTTAGATCTTGTGATGGACTGAAATCTTTACTGTCTACAGAAGATGAAACATGGCCACAGTCAGGCCCGAGTTTCCTTTAACACAAAGCTCAAAACAATAAAAGATTTCTTGTCACACGGTGTCACTGAGACCAGGCTTTACCCGCTGTGAGGCCAGTACCGCTGCTCGGTGTGTCACACTCTGAAGCTCCGCTCTTCCGACATGTGTTTCCTTGCTCAGATGAGGTTTTGCTCCGGGTGCTGCCACTGAATCCTGTCGCAGTGCTCGACACTCCTTTATCACATTTTGTGCTAAAAAAAAAAATAAAATCACAGGTGTCTGATCAGAGTTTTCTTTTGCCCTTTAATATTCTGATGTGTAAAGTGTCCCACCCACCTGGTTTTTCGATGGCAGCTGTTGTATGGTGCAGTCTTCAACAAAGCGTGATGTGTGAGCCTCCGTGTTTGCGTCAGTAACGGGGCCGAACTCGATTCTTCCTAAAATAACAACAACAACGTGTTTTATATGGATTGTGGAAATTTCTCCAATGCAGCTGGGAGCGCTATCAGCTGACTAAAGCGTTAAATTGGTTGATGGGATGTTGTTGGTCAGGGTCATATGATAGTCACAGGCCTGCCACACAATCAGTCTAACACAAAACAACATGGACTGGCAGTCTGAGTCGGGCAGAGACAGATGTTTGTTCCCATCACACAGATAAAATTCAGTGGCTCTGACTGCTGAGTAATCAGGTTTCCTCTGTCTGGCTCATGTATCATGAGATTGTGACACATGTTTGCACCGTGAAGTAAACTGTGACTTGTCAAAAGTAAACAGACTAAACTAACACCTGGCTCCTGATAATTACTAACCTGCCTTCTTTCATCCGCCTGGAGGAAGTTCTCCTGTTGCCTTTTAGTTATCTCGTTCTTCAGCTGTGTTTTTCTGCCATAGAATGATTTCAGTCCTGAAGAAGAACAACGTGTGCGTTTTCCGAGCCTTTATGTTGAGCAATATAACAATATAACACAATACAACACCAGGCAATACGCCTCTGTCAGCTATTACAGCTTATATTACTGATTTGTGTGTGTGTGCAAACAATGATCTTTCAGATTGGTTATTTGATGTATTAACAGTTTAGCAGCTCATTTTTATATCAGCAAACAAGACCATAAAATCAAAAGGTTCTTAAACAAGTGACGAATGTTGTAAAGTAAACTGAACAGTCACATAATAAAACATCTGGAACAATGTGAACTCTCCGTTTCGTTTAATGTGTAATGTTTACCCTCCAGATGCCTTTTCCCGTTCCTGTGGACGGTCAGAACATCGACTGTGTCAAACACAGGGCGATAGGAGCAGACGAGGCAGGTGTATCTATAGAAAACAAACAAACAAACCGACTGATGAACATCAGGAATATGAGTAAAATATAAATGAGCTTATGATCTTCTTTAATTCACCTTCCGTTTTTCATCAGAGCTGCTTCATCTTCTGGGATGAAATTAGACAAAAGATCTGCCACGCGTCGTTTCTGTTCAAAACAAACCACACATCTGTCTACTGTTAGCTAGCAAGATGCTAATGACAGCAACATGTATCATCTCAACTAATGTCTCCTCTAGAAAAGTTTAAAAAGCAAACAAACACAGACCTTCAGGATGTTCATCTGACTCTCGTCGTCGCCTTCTCTTTTAAAAGACATGTTTATTATGTTTGATTATCGAAAAGAATAAGAGGAAAAGTTAGCACGCTACGGCCACGACAAGCTAACCCCCGGTAGCAACGCTGAGTTCCTGGACCATCGGGAAAATCTATAAATTCGGTCTTCTTAAAATTAAAATTCAGTTTGGCTTAGTTTTTTTTGACGGCAACATACTATAAAACGTATATGTACATGTAAAATAAGAATGTGTTTCAATTCACTGCAAGGTGAATTATTATATCATTTAAAAGGCGCTGACTGTGCGCTACGAAAGGCTTAAAAGGCAGGCGTTTATTCCGACAGCCGTGAACGCAGCTCTGGAACACTGCAGCCATGGCAACATATGGCAGGAGACAGCTGACGGCAACTTTCTCGGCAACTTTCCAGCTGCCTTTCTGAGAGACAGGTAAGAAACTGAGAGATTAGTTGTGTTAAAGACTGGACAGGTAAGAGACAGACACCGACTGACAGGACAAACAAACAAACACGAGCGCTATCAACGTTAGCAAAATCTGCGGCTCGTTAAGCTAGCATGCTAACTAAGCTGCTAGCCCGGAGCATGGGCGCACATTAGCATGGGCGAACATTAGCATGAGCAGAGGGGGTTTCTCACGATGAGAGCGTCACTCCGGTTCGCTGGTGACCGGGGGTTGACGCCGTTTGCTCGGTCGCGGACTTAAAGTGAGTGTTGGCCGGTTTATGACCATGTCCGGGGGACGAGCGCCACTTCCAGCCGACGGGAACGACCTCCTCCGCGGGAGCCGCACAAAGTCTTACGGCAGCCTGGTCCCGTCCCCGGTGTCTCCGGTGTCCCCGGTCCAGCAGAGACGCGTTGAACACAGAATTCAGCCGGGAGAGACGCTGCAAGGCCTGGCCCTGAGATACGGAGTCTCTGTAAGTATCCTCCATGTGCTCTCTCTACACTTTACACCTTGTTTACCTTGTTGTAGCTGCGTCCATGTTGTTAGCAGCTAATTCAGAAACTTGTGTGATGTGATGCCATATGGTTTTTATTGTATACTTTATTATTAGTGGCCCTACAACTGTGAGTTGATTTACAAAGAGTTCATTTCATGTTGCTAATTTTGTTTGCACAAAACAAATTCTTCATGGGTTTAGTTTATAGTTTTAGTTTCTTCATGTGTTTAGGTTTGGGACTGATGGATGAACAAGCTGTGAAGACATCTGGATATGAGGATTTCTTTTACCCTTTAACCCCATTTATTGGATAAACAATCAATTGTCAGACAATATGGCAATAATTATTAGTTAAAGCCCCAAACTACACTCATTATATCTTATTTAATAACATTTATGTGCAGTATTTATGTATTGGTCTTTTGTTAGTGTGTAGTGTGGTTGTGTGTGTGTGTGTCTTGACAACAGCCCCTTTTCGTACAGTTCTGACCTGTAACAACATAATTAGACTAAGGCAGCGACATCAAATTAACACACAATTAAATAAATTAAATGTTTGAGCCGTCCTGCTTGATTTTATTAAAATAAAGAAAAAAGTAAAAAAAACAAAAAAAAAACAGAAATTGACAGTTTAGCTAACGAGGTGATTCTTTTTCAGATGGAGCAAATCAAAAGAGCGAACCGCCTCTACACCAATGACTCGATATTCCTGAAGAAATCGTTGTCGATCCCTGTGCTGTCAGATTTGGATGAGTGTAATGACAACAGGCTGGGTTTGGCTGAGGAGGACGGTAAAGACGACAGTGCTGCCTCTGCTCACAATGGGCACACAGAGAAGACGCTCCATGGCGGCAGGGAGAAGGCGGCAGATCTTACTCCGGTGGATTTTTTGAAAAGACTGGATGAGCTGATAAAGCAGTCGAAGCAGGCTGCTGTCAGAGGATGTCAGGAAGGAGAGGAAAGGTATGACTGCTGGGGGCTCTCTCATGCTGCTCATGTGTTTACTCACTTCAGCTGTTCACACAATCTCTCCTCATTGAGCTTTGTGTTGTATGAGTCTTAAAGTCAAGCAGGTTTAATTTCACTCTCTGCTGTTGTGTTTTTATTGTCCTAAACAAATAGAAACCAGTCAGTCCTGGTTATGGACATTTTTTAAAGCACTGCAGGGCCCTGTTTCAGGAAGGACGGTTAACAAACTCTGAGTTTGTTGACTAACCCTGGGCTGTCCAACTCAGAGTGTTTGGTTTCAGAACAGGGGATAAGAGTTAGTTCAGTCAACTCGGAGTTGATTTGACTCTGAGTTAAGCTCGCGCCTTTCTGTCCACACACAGGCTCAGATAAAGAGGACAAACTCAGGGTTAGTTGGAGAAAACCTGCCAGCGGGCAGGTTAGGTTCACAGAGTATGTTGCCATGGTAACTGACTCAGAGTCGAGCTGAACCGGCTTTGTGAAAACCGAAAACCCAGAGTCAACTAACTCAGAGTTTTCACTAAACCTGCTTTATGAAACAGGCCCCATGTGTATTAAAAGTTTTAATTATAATTTAGTTACATATTAACATGAACACATTATTATACATTGCATGTATATGTATCTATATGTATATATATATATATATATATGTATATTCAAACTTGCCACCAGCAGTGTGTTTAACGCTTTACATATGTCACATTGCTGTTTGTACTTTTGCTGTAACATTTGACACTTTTTCATATTAGTGTTTTCATCGGTGCTTTGCAGAAACTTTTTCAGTGTGTGGGGCGTTGAGCCTTCAGATTCAGTTTCTTCATCCTTTTTAAACCACTTCCTGCATTTGCTCTTTTCGTTGTATGTGCATGAAATTTCAAAGAGACTGGTATGATCTTTGATTCCCTTTTTTTTTGTGATAAAGACGAATGCAAACTAATTTGGTGAGTCATATCGGACTCACTCCTCCCTCTCTCTTTCGTTTACACTTCACAGGGTTGCCGCCCTCGAAGCAGCTTGCACCGGTGGAACATCAGACTGGAGGCCTCTGACGAGGTCCCAGAGTGCCATGTCTTCTTCCAGAAAGCAGCAGCAGCAGCAGCAGGAGGCAGCGTGTGTGGCCGTCCCCCTCACAATCACCAGACTCACCAGAAACCTGAGAGACAGGGAAGACGAGATCTTTGAGCTGTGACTTTTTCATCTGCTCCCTCAATTTGATTATTCTAGAAACGTTCCCAGAAAGACACGATGCAGGGTTCGAGCCGCAGGGCGACCTGTAGGTAAAGGATCACAGTCCTTTATGATGGAACTCTTTGAATAGTGCACAGTTTTATCCTTATTTAGTTGCTGAGGTGTCGGTTGTGAATGGCTGTGTTTTTTTATGCAGGAAATGGAAGCGTGAAATACCACAAATGAGAATTTTACAGTCACATGTTGGTTTCGTCATGTGACTGTTCATATGGTCAGCTGAGCATGTGGTTATGTGTGTGATTCTACCTCACTGCCTGATAATACAAAGGTTTGTCAAATTTGCACAGTGAAACTTGCGTCATTGTATACAATGTATATATATAGTACATCAGGTTGACTACTACTGAGCACAAAATTCACAACGCATCAAAGATTTTAGTTACTACTGAAGAATTAAAATTACAATGTAGCCAAAGTTTAAAAAGAGACATGATTTTTAATATATTTCCAGAGTAGTTTTTTAAAAAAATGTTTT
Organism: Trinectes maculatus; assembly: GCA_016785345.1. Taxonomy (NCBI): domain Eukaryota; kingdom Metazoa; phylum Chordata; class Actinopteri; order Pleuronectiformes; family Achiridae; genus Trinectes; species Trinectes maculatus. Next base: position 61,432 of record JAFBJQ010000150.1, read on the forward strand.
GTAATATTGATGTTTTTGATTCATTTATCTTTTTGTGTTCTTTTGTCTTTTAGAACATACAAACGTCGTTCACATGTTTGGGGTCAGGTCTCATACTGTAGATCTTTTTTTCATTTTTATTTCTTTTTCTTTGGTCACACATGTCTTTTTTTTTAAACGTGAGCGCTCTTCAAACTGCAGACAGTGGATGTGTAAAAGCAGCTTCTCTGTACTGTGGGAAACCAGTGAATACGCTCGTCTCCATCTCAACCAATGACTGTGAGCCATTTTTCATAAAAGCCTGAGTTACAGAACGTGGATGACAAAGTAATGGTGGGAATAATTGTTACTGTGAGATGACTGGCTGCACTGTCATGTACATACTTCAGGAAAAGCGTTCCTGCACAGAGGATTGTAGGTGCACGACGTTGACCACTGGATGGCAGTGTGGTAATTACAGTGGCATTGTTTCAGGGCTTGTTTTTGTCATATTTACAGCCCATCTCCATAAGACATAACATCAGGAGGGGTGAAAGTTTTCAAGGTTTAAAATATTAAACATAGGATGACTTTTTGTATCATTAAAAAATTGTTTTCTGTTTAAATTCAAGTTTGGTTTCTTTGGGAAAAAAAATATAATTCGCTTCTAAACTTGGAAAAAAAAAAGCTCTTGAGGAATGACTCAACCAACTTTATTTTCATCCCCTGTTCCTCGAGAACAACGGGGGAAGCAGATTTGTTCTCAAATCACTCGTCCTATGTCGCCAGTCCCCAGCAGCAGTAAGACCGTGTTTGTCCATCAGTTCTGAGTGTTTGTTGAGTCTGGCTGTAAATCTCCCAGTGTCTGACTGACGGGTTGCGGTTCCTGTCATATTGTGCCGTCCTCCACCATTTTGTTGAGTCCTTTGCAGATCCTGGTGAGGTGGGGTCGGAAGGGGCCGTTGGGGTCGTACAGTTTGGACAGGAGGTCCGGGTCAGAGTAATGGTTGAAGACGTGGTTGATGCGACCGTGGGATTTCGGGGTGAGGTGGGTGTTGACCAGTTTCAGCAGCAGGTCCCTGCAGCTCGTCAGGAGCTCTGCCATCACTGCCTGGTCAAAGGTAAAGTCCACCTGCATCAGACAGGAAACACCTTTTAGTCAAGAAACTGACATTTTAGCATATATACAGGTGTTTTTTGTTTTAAAGGTTGAAACTTTGATCATGATCAATGACAACCTTCTCCAAAGGTCTAGTTTGAATCCAAGTATAAAATGAAAATGTGAAATGAACTTATGGTCTGTGTTGTGAATATTGTGTATCAGGGACCAGGCATCATGAACCAAACTCAGATCAGTTGTGTCGTATAAACAGTTGGAGCTTCATATCTGATAAATGTTGACTTTAGCTTTAGCTCGTAGACTTTTCTGTTAAGTTCGTACGTGGGGTTTTCGTCACTCGTCCGTTCGCTGCTGCTCTCAGTCATATTTATCTGTTACACTGGAAAAGGTCCAGAGAAAATGACTCGTGTCGGTGAGGAGCACATGTCCTCCACTGTGATAGGAGACGTACCTCGTAGAAGCTGATCGCCGTCATCGTCCCCTGGTGCAGCTTCTTCCTGAACTCCTGCGCCACTCCCAGCTCTTCGCCGTTGAAGCGGTTGTTTCTGAACAGCAAGCCGATCTTCACCGCGATCTTGATCAGGTTTTTGATCACTTTCTGGGCTTCGCTCTTATTTCCCGTGTACTCTTTGGAGATGCGGTACAGATCGTCCAGGATCTCGCTGGTGGTGTCGTCGATGAACATCTGCACAGAGCTTTTGTTGGCCATGCTGCTGAGGATCTTTTTCTGGGCCTTCAAGGCCATGTCCTTGGAGCTGAAGGAGTCCATGTTTGGCCGAGCTGTCGGGGAGGAAGGAGAAAACAGTTTAGTTCCTTTGGGGAAAATTGGGAAAAATCTTTAGTCACTATAACATCGACAGAAAAAAAGTTCAAATCGACTGTTTGTGTGATAATTGAACTTTGAGGATGTTGAAATTGCTCCTTTTTTAATGAGGCTTTAATGTCGTGACGTCACATGATGATGATGCTTCAGTAGTGTATGACATCACAGGAAGTTGTCGCAGAGTTAACATGGATGACACTGAATTTACTGCAAATCCAAAGCATCAGCGTCCTTTTCTCTACAACAGCAGTGCTAAATGTTCAAATCTGTGACACAACCCCCCCACCCCCACCCCTGCCGCCGCCCCCGCCCCCCCTTGTCATCCGGCGCAGCTTCAGTTTTTCTCTGCCAGACGGCGATTAGCTGTAGTGGAGTAGGTGGAGGTTAAGTGCCGCGTTCAAGGACAAACCATTTGTTGCCGTGGAGGCTGGGGAGGTCCAGCACATGTTCAGCTCTCTCATCCAAATTTCCCCACATCATCTGGGGATTGGAGCTGGAGACTCTCCAGTTGTTACTGTGACTCTCTAACCTTCAGACTCTCATCCACACACAGACGCCTCGTCATTTAGCTACATGTCCACTGGACACTTTACAAAAAAAAATTCTCTTACTACTGCACAGCCTCGAATGCAGTTTGATTTTGTAATGTTGATTTGTGTGTTGTTGGTTGTGGTGTTTGTTTTTGTATCTGACATCATATATGATGCCAACAGGGAAAAGAACCATGGAGGCGACGCCGCAGAAGGTTTTAGTTTTGTCTGCTGAGACCTGAACCACATCTAGCATCCATCACAGCGACGCCCCTGGGAGGTCATCAACAAACGCAAACAACGTGCTGCAGCACCGCACGACAACAATCCACTGTTTATCTCAGCTTGTCAACACAGATTGAATTAATCCCTTTTTTTTATTCACTCTAATTTCCACTTAATCTCTAACACAAACGCAGGCTGAGTTAAAGCAGATCGTTAGTTGTATATGAAACTATAGTTTTAATACCACAAAAAGGCCTGGAACTCGGCGTCCAGCGGCCTGTGTGAACACGTACTGGCGAGCAGCGTGGAGGCTGCATAGCTGAGGCAGGTCTGTGCCTGCTGCCTGTTTCACATTGAATCAGCAGTGGGGTAAGAGCAGGACACAGCGCCCCCTCCCCTCGGCCCAGTGGCCACCTTAATTACCCGCCTGGGCTGGACCCCTGTGTGTGTGTGTGTGTGTGTGTGTGTGTGTGTGTGTGTGCGTGTGTGTGTGTGTGTGTGAGCTGTCAGTGAAATGACTGCCTGATGGGGCTCTAATGTGCTTTCTTGTGCTCATTAGTCAGTGTTATTGAAATGATGATGTTCTCACTGTCCTGCTTGTTGTTACGCGCAGTCATCACTCAGAGGAAACGACGCCACGGCTCACTAATCAACAAAACACAAAAAAAAACACTAATCGACAAAAAAACCCAAACAAAGTCTCTCGCTTTCATATCATGCAAATAAGCCTCCCTCACTGTGACTCTGCCCCCCCCCCCCCCCCCCCCCCCCCCCCCCCCCCCCCCCCCCCCCCCCCCCCCGCCGCCCCCCCCCCCCCCCGGCGGGGGCTCCCCCCCGTGACTCTGCCCCCCCCCCCTCCCCACCACCAATCTGTTTCCTCCCACTCCTTTGCTTCCCTCTTATCATTCCTCCTCTGTACGGTGGAAACTGTCCACCTCCCACCAGTGAATCCACGCTCTGACCGAGCAAACCACCCCACCCTCCCCCCCGCCCCTCCCTCCTTTCTAAAACTCTCACTGGTTTCCTGTCCCCTTCGTCCCCATATCTGAGGCCAGATGCACCATGGGGGCTGGAACAAAGGATAAAATGCCTCTCATAATAGCAGCCAGGGGAACGGAGCGATGGAGAGCGGGAGAATGGGAGGGAAGTAGGAGTGAGAGAGAGCGGAGGGGGTGGGGTGGGGGGTAGTTGGGAAGCCAGGGGCTTCTGCCCCCCCCCCCCCCCCCCCCCCCCCCCCCCCCCCCCCCCCCCCCCCCCCCCCCCCCCCCCCCCCCCCCCCCCCACCACCACCACCACACACCCCGTCTCCAGCTGCAGCATCCATCACGACCTGGTGGCTGCTTCCACTGGGTTCTGTTTGCCGTGCTCGACCATCTCTTTGAAACAAGCGGGACGAAACAAACGTCTAATGGCGTCTTTGTTCCCCGTGGGGAATTAAAGAACATTCATTAGACTCATTTCCCTTAACTGTGATGATGGAAGTGGAGCAGCGTGGTGGCAATTTCAGATTCACGTTTCAATCTCATTCCGTTGCTAAACAGACGATAGGGAGTTGATGGAGTTGCACAGTGGGGAGTCATCAGCCACCGTCACGTGGTGAAATGTAAATCCCACAGCTGGAGACGCAGCGTCACGTGGTGTTTGGTTTCATGTGGCTCTGTTGGGCCTGTTGGGAGAGAGATGATATATTCCTCTCACATCTCCTTCCTCTTTTTTTTGTTTCTTTTTTAGGCACTGGATGTTTTTGCGTCTGTCACATCAAGAACACTGTTCTATCCGCAGCATCAGTTTCCTGGCACAGGTGGACGAGAGGTGGAAGCGAATGCCGGGAATGTTCAGACTCCTGTAGGCGCGTGCACCTGTGTGTTGTGTTACATCTGACACTGCTGCACTGACAATAAACGCCGTCTGGCAACAAAATGAAAAAAAAACCCAAACTAGGTTAGAGTTGTTGCCGTCGCAGCGGAAGCGGTGACATTATTCCAGAGTAACTGTAAGCGCCTGCGGTGAGGACCCTGTAGATGTTGTTGGCTGAGTGGACAGGCGGAGAGAGGGGGGATTGGTGGATCCATGCAGGCAGGCTGGAGAGGTAAATATTTAGCATTCCTCAGATGACTTCACCATCGAGCCCCGGTGTCGGTGTGCATGTACAAACGTGTGTGGACAGAGACGTGCACGTTCCGTCTTTTCCGCTGCTTTGTAAAACTTCATCAAATAACACGTTGAAACTTTTGATAATGTGTGTGTGTGTGTTTTCTATATGTGTACATGTGTATGTGTGCGACTATAGACTCGTTACTATGAGCTCGACAGACACTGTAAACGACCTCCCTGACTTTCATCACAGGCCGTCGTCAGGATACAACAGGACTGTAGGTTGTGTCGATCCTGTTGTGTAACTTTTAACACAAGCTTCATGGTTTGCATATTAGATTCATATTCATGGGACTAAACACCTTCCTCCTCTTTGTTCAAAACTTTCCATCAACACACAAAATGCCCTTTTATCAAACCGACAAAAGAGAGTTTTCAAATCCTAAAACAAAACAAAAACCAAAAAAAAAACACATAATGCGTTGTTGTTTTTTTTTGTTGTCTCTAAACGTTGCACAACCCCTGTGAATTTTCGTTGCTCAAGCCTGCCACCCATCTGCGCTGCACCAATAGGGAAGCGAAACAGACGGGCGGCAGTTGGCTGAGCGGCGCGGTGTTCGCCAACGAAGGCCCCACACACACACACACACACACACACACGCACACACACAGTGTGAGTGTGTAATCTGTGACTTCTTCTCAACCTGTCACAGCGTTGGCCTCTGGCTTCACAGGCTCCAGCTCAGAGCAGGACGGTGAGGAAGTGAAGTCCACCGCCTGCAGAGCAGCGTTGAGCAACTCGCCGCCTGTGAGCAACATCTGTGAGCATGACACTGTACTTGTCCCAGCACGACTGTGCACATCCACCAACACGCACACACCATGGGGAAGTCAACGCAAAATTTGTTCCAGTCCAACCTCTGAGTGTGTGTGTGTGTGTGTGTGTGTGTGTCAGTGCTGAACACAACAATGACTCAGTCTTCCAGTCTTTTTGCCCTGAGAGCGAAAAACAGGAGGCCGCAACAAACACATGGGCAGAAGAAGAAAGCAGAAGCCTCTTACCTGTGTGTGTGTGTTTGTGTTTGTGTTTGTGTCGAGTCCCTCAGCTCCCTCCTCTTCAGTCAGTCAGATGTCTCTCTCTCCACTCGGCGTCACAGGTCGACAGGTCACAGGTCACAGGTCGTCCGATTTAATCAGATTCCTCCATCGTCACCAGGCGAGAACCTGTCCTACAGCGTCTGTCCCCACCACACTGTCTTAACATAATGTTGACTTCTACTTCCTTGAGGAACTAAATTGCTATGACACACCCCTAAGCCTGTCTCTCTCTCTCTCTCTCTCTCTCTCTCTCTCTCTCTCTCTCTCTCTCTCTCTCTCTCTCTCTCTGTCTGTTTTGCTGACGCTCTGCCTGTTCTGACAAGTGAAAACCCCCAGAAAGAATTTGACAGTCGTGCAGCGATGCAGCCGGGTGAAAGGGGTGCGGCTTAACCCCCCTCTGCTTTTGTTGTTCACCTTCGCTGGAATGTGGCTCCTGTCGCTGGAGCGCCGTGTCACCGCCGTGTCACACGTGCTCACACGCGCCACTCAGGCCACCGAGCTGAAACTCCAAACCTGCCCACCATGCAAGGTGTTAATGGACCTGTAGCACTGACGACACCGTCACAGTGTGAGGCGTCACAGTCTGAGACGTCACAGTCTGAAACGTCACAGTCTGAGACGTCACAGTGTGCGTCTCGTATCCGAGTGACAGAAATGATTGTTGTTGTTGCTGGTTATTTGTTTGTTTCAACCTCAACACTTCGTGTCCATGTCACATTGTGGTAACAGCGATGTAACGTAGTGCACACTGTCCCACATAAACAACCGACCATGTTGTAAAATACACTTTGAGAGTGGTGGGTTTGTAAACTCATAGAAACTGAAGGCTGATATCAGCTGACCTCTATAACATCACCTGGAGAAAGCAGTGTTTGTCTGAGGTCATGAATTCAGCTGTTGAATCAGGATCAGGACGTGTGTTTATCTATAGGTTTATCTATAGGTTTATCTGGAGGTTTATCTATAGGTTTATCTATAGGTTTATCTGAATGGGAACCAGCTGCACTGAAGCTCCGGCCATTCACAACGCCCCGTCCAGTGAGCACAGGCGAGCGATAATGGTTGTCATGCCGTGGGGTTAAAGGTCACGCAGAGCGCCCCGCTGGACTATGAGGTGTGTCTGGGCAGGGCAGCGGCCCACCAGAGTGCACTGGGGACAGAAACACACCTGCCTCTTTGTTTCCCTCCCTCCTCCTGCGAGACATTAACTCGAGTAGAGTCGCGGCAAAGTTTGCAAGAGCAGAGTGAGGTCTGTCGCCACGGCAACAGACAGGAAGTAGTGCTTAAGCGGTTTCCTGACAGCTTCCTCTTTATCATGTAATGACATCTCACAAGGAAACATCAGCAAGGGAGCGCTCAGCAGTGTGTGTGTGTGTGCGTGTGTGTGCGGGTGTGTGTGTGCGTGTGTGGGTGTGTGTGTGGGTGTGTGTGTGTTTCTCTCTCGTCCTGAAACGAGCTCTTCACCTGCCTCCACCTCTCCACTGTACACAGCTTACACATTGGCCTCTTTGGGTTATGAGATAATAAGAGGGACCTCAATTATGTCACTTATCTTCCATTAAGAGATCACACACACACACACACACACCCACACACACACCCACACACAGTCACCCACATAATGCCAGTGTGTTATCACCTGATGACTAAGACAGGAATAAGCGACCTCCTAACCACTCAGCTCAGCTCAGGGAGCGGTGGCTGCAGATCTGGAGTGTGTGTTGTGTGTATTGGATGAGTTGTGTGAATGTTGTGTATTGTATATATTGGATGAGTTGTGTGTATTGTGTGTTAGATAGACGGCGAGCAGCAACGGAGACGAACAGATGCCTGTTCATCTGATCAGTTGGCAGCTCAGAGGGATTGATTCTCTAATCCTCCCATCTCATCGCTTCTCATCCCATCTCAACGCGTCTCATCCTGTCTCATCCTGTCTCATCCTGTCTCATCCTGTCTCATCGCTTCTCATCGCTTCTCATCGCGTCTCATCCTGTCTCATCGCGTCTCATCGCCTCTCATCGCGTCTCATCGCATCTCATCCTGTCTCATCGCTTCTCATCGCTTCTCATCGCGTCTCATCGCGTCTCATCGCGTCTCATCCTGTCTCATCGCGTCTCATCGCATCTCATCCTGTCTCATCGCTTCTCATCGCGTCTCATCGCTTCTCATCGCGTCTCATCGCGTCTCATCGCATCTCATCGCGTCTCATCGCATCTCATCCTGTCTCATCCTGTCTCATCCTGTCTGATTCAGACGCCGTCAGGGATCTGAAAAGCAGAACACTTAGTGGCCACGGTCTCTGATTCGTCAATGACCTGAGGAGCCTTTGTGTTTCCTGTGTGTCACAGTGCGTCTCCACTGTCACGCTTTCACTTCATGTATTCTTACACAGTCAAACGTTTGACAGGTGAGTGAGAACCAGGTGAGCGTTGGCTGATCCCTCGAGTGTAAAGTTTATTTTTGAACTCGCCGTAGCACTGCAGCGTCCTGATTGGTTAGAAATACGAAAAGGTCACATTTAGAGTGGCTGTACATACAGTTTTTATATAAACAGACACTATCGTACAGTGAAACAGGCACATAGCCTACAGGAAGTAGAACCAGAACTCAGTGGTGTGAAACTCTAACCAAATGCTTGAAGAACCATACACCTAGTTAACAAAATAAAATGCAACCTATGATGTCTACTCTCAGTGAAGGTTTTTTTTTTTCCCTGTTCATGTTCATCTACCTGTCTCAGGTAGACGCTGTGTCACATGACGTCGTACTTTCATTTTCCAAAACATCCTGTAATTTGTTGTCGTCACAGGGTGAAACAGAATTCCTGTAACATTCACAGTCGTGATTCCGTATTTGGCCTCTTGACAAAGCGGCAGAAAGAAAATCTGCAATTGTTACATTGTCATTTCCTGTTGTACAGTTACAAAGTTGTGTTTCTCTCTATGTTTGTGTATAGAAGAGAGGATGTTGCACTTCCTTTATTTTGTCGACATTAGGAGTCTTAGTATTGCAGCCGCTGTTGAAGCTGATCTTTTTTTTTTTTTAAAGCACTTTCTGACTTTTTATCACAAACAAAAGCTCTGACGCAGGAAACGGATGAAAAACAAACAACTTGCAAGTTTAAACAATTCTTTTTTTCCCTGAAGAGTTTTTTTAATATAAATGATCAAACGCTTGCAGCGGTAAATGTTGCAGAACCTGACCTGCACAGATGGACGTACGGAACATGGGAAAGTTAAAGCTGGTGTTTCGTGTAAGTAAAAAAAAACAAAACAACAAAAAAAAAACCCTTATTTGACTGAAAGCGTCACCGCACTTTGACAAATCCTCTGTCACCATGAATAATGAAAACGTTAAACTGGCTGCTGTTTCTGGGCCCTGATGAAACTTCGCTCGTCACAAGTTGGCGCTGTTGTGTATGTTTGACTGTGAACATCACAGAATGGAGCAGGCGGCGCTGCGCATGGGCAGGTTGGCGGGCAGCTTGGCGTACTGCTGCCTGAAGCTGTTTCTCTTGTTGTTGAGTAAAGGACCCGGGTTCTCCAGCCCGTCGGCCGGCGGCGAAGACTCCGGCATGGCGTTCCCTTGGGGCACCTCCAACTTGGCTCCCTTGTTGTTCTTAGTCTTTTTGGCTTTCTCCTTCTCCGGAGGCTCGGTTGAAATGGTAGGGGGCTCGCTGGCGGCCTCTGGTGGGGGCAGGGCGTCCAGGGGGAGGTCGCTGGGGCTGGGCTTGCCCTCGGCCTGCTCCTCGCTGCCGGCGATGTGGAGGTTGGAGGCCATGCGTTTGGCATTGGTGCTGGTGGAACTGGTGCATGAGACACACGAGTTGATTGACATGAGACACAGAAACATGTTCAGACAGCTGTGATCATACAGCACAGACACAGACACAGACAGCACAGACAGCACAGACACAGACACAGACAGCACAGACAGCACAGACACAGACACAGACAGCACAGACACAGACAGCACAGACACAGACAGCACAGACAGCACAGACACAGACAGCACAGACACAGACAGCACAGACACAGACACAGACACAGACACAGACACAGACACAGACAGCACAGACAGCACAGACAGCACAGACACAGACACAGACACAGACAGCACAGACACAGACAGCACAGACACAGACACAGACAGCACAGACACAGACAGCACAGAGAGCACAGACACAGACAGCACAGACACAGACGGCACAGACAGCACAGAGAGCACAGACACAGACAGCACAGACACAGACAGCACAGACACAGACGGCACAGACACAGACGGCACAGACATCACAGACATCACAGACAGCACAGACAGCACAGACAGCACAGACACAGACAGCACAGACATCACAGACAGCACAGAGAGCACAGAGAGCACAGACACAGACAGCACAGACACAGACAGCACAGACATCACAGACAGCACAGACAGCACAGACATCACAGACAGCACAGAGAGCACAGACACAGACAGCACAGACACAGACATCACAGACATCACAGACATCACAGACATCACAGACATCACAGACATCACAGACATCACAGACACAGACAGCACAGACACAGATAGCACAGACATCACAGACAGCACAGAGAGCACAGACACAGACAGCACAGACACAGACATCACAGACATCACAGACACAGACAGCACAGACACAGATAGCACAGACACAGACAGCACAGACGGGTGGCAGCTCGGCTTTCTTTCTTTCTTTCCCAGATGTTTTCCAACAGCTCGATAGCATAATGACTTATCTTCCCTTATCAATCCTTCTCTTTTGGATTTCTTAAGATATTCAAATTCTTTTCCAGAGAAAAAAAAACACCAATGGGAAACAAGATCCAGTCTGGGAAATGTATACATATTAGACTTTAGATATTATTTCTGCTTCCAGGATTGTTTTCACCTCTAACACTGCGTGTCCTTCCTGCCTGATGCTGCAGACAGCGAGAAGCACAGCCCAGATTGAGTCAACAGGGGGCATCGTGAGTCCACGCTGTGGACAGGAGTGATCCTTCAGTGATGGTTGTTCTTCTTGTGTCTACTCACCCATTCGAGCTCTTGTCCTCAGAGTCTTTCTGCTCGCTGCTGTAGCGCAGCTCTGCCGGGGTCTTGAAGGACAGATCCTTCTTCCCCTTCAGCCAGTACGTCTTCATGTAGCCTTTCCCCTGCACCACATTCTCATGTCAGATCTGGATTCAACCTTCAGACCGCCGGGGCAGTCTGGCTGAAGGTCATGCATGTTTTCACAAACACACAGGACCACACAGGTGTGTGTGTGTGTGTGTGTGTGTGTGTGTGAGAGAGAGAGAGAGAGAGTAGTTGATGTTGACCTCTCACCTTCACGAAGATCTTGCCCCTCTCCTCGATGATGTAGGGCTCATGTTCCAGGTGGTCTTTGGTGGTCTGACTGATGTGTATCTGCATGCCCTGCTCAGACAGACACACACACACAAGACTACTGCTAAAGCTGAGTATCCACAAACCAGCTACACTACGTATACATACATATACATACATATATATACTGTGTATATATATATTCAATTAATAGTTTCCGGTGACAACATTAAGCTCAGTGAAAATGGATGGAATAAGATTCTCCCCCCCCCCCCCACACACACACACACACGACATTACCTCATATTATTGTAAGTACCCGAAAGCAAATTCAGTGATTAGCCTGTTGCGTTAACTTAAAAGCAACACGTGCCGTGGTGACATTAAACAGGAAATGGTTTTCTACAGCAGTGACTCTGACAGAATGGAGCTGGTGAACGTTACTGCAGATATTTATACGATGGCCGTGGGTTATTTAGCGCGTTTAGCCGGGCGCCGGCTCATTAAATATGTTAGTGTAGTCACCACTCCATTGCTCTCCATCCGGGAGGCCGTGTTCACTGTGTCGCCAAACAGACAGTAGCGTGGCATCTTCAGACCGACAACACCCGCCACCACCATACCTGAGTGAATACCTGTGAGAGGGAGAACAGCTTGAGTGCCTGAAAACACCGTCTTCTGCTACTACCTATATATATATACATATGTATATATGTATATATATATGTATATATATATGTATGTGTGTGTGTGGGTGGGGCTGGAGTTTAAGGAGGCCGCTCACCGACTCTGATCTGGATGTTGTCCCCGGTGGAGGGGTCTTTGAGGTGGTCGATGGAGCTCAGCATGTCCAGAGCCATGTCGCAGATGTGGTGTGCGTGAAAGGTGGTCTTGTTGGGAACGCCCGCCACCACCATGTAGGCATCGCGGATCGTCTCCACCTGGACGTGAACAGTAGTGATTCAACAACGTGAACGCTGTGGGTTTCAGGACTTTGTGCTTTTTGTGTCGTGGCCAAAAACACGAACTCGTGTTGAAAGTTTCTGACTTAATGTGTCGTGTTTCTATTTCTGCCGCTGATTGCTGCTGCTGCGGTTGTCATGGTAACCAGCTAGCCTGGTCCACTGCAGCTCAGAGGAGGTATTATTACCTCTTGTCTTATAAGCTCATGGAAAGTGATTATCACCCCCCCACCACCACCACCACCACCCCACTGAGTGCGGTGGAGGAGAAACATCACATTATGTTCTACACACATTGTGCTTTCCCTTCGTGTTATCACTTCTTGTGTGTTTTGCTGTTGTGCGATGTGTTGGTCTTACCTTGTAGACGTTGTGCTTCTCGCTGAGGGTGTCAAAGACGATGTAGATCTCGTTCAGCATGTCCACCACCTGCATGGGTGTGATGTGGATGCAGATCTCATTGAACTTGACCACGTCGCTGAACAGGATGGTCACGTCTGGGAAGACCTTCGGCACACACGCACACATGCGTCAACACAACTGCAGGATCTTTATTTCATTTGATGGTTGCAGGGTTTGTGAGGACGTGAGGTGGAGTCCAGTTGATGCTGTGGTATCACAGCATCATATGAACTCGGGGAGCAGAAAAGCAAAAAAGTATTTGCAAGTTCTAAAAACCCAGTGCCCTCCAATGTTGTGGGTGTTGTAGTATGAGTATCCCTGTTGGCTGGTACCTGGCAGGTCTCCAGTGCAGTGATCCCCTTGCGGAGGCGGTCGGCCACAGCTTTAGGGATCATGGCGTACAGCAACGAGTCGCCCCTCTTCTTCTCCTCGTCCAGTTTCTTGATGATTTCCTGCAGCTGAGCGTATTTTTGTTGCTCCTGCGAGTTTAGAAACGGGGAAACAGTCTCACCTCTTTGTCCTCACTAATATGTTCTTATTATTGTAGTTGTAGTTGTTGTTGTTGTTGTTGTTGTTGTTGTTGTTGTTGTTGTTTCCCCCTCACCTGATCCAGGGCCAGCTGCAGCTCGGCCGACTGCTGTGTCCCGGCCAGAATCAGCTCTCTGCTGGAGTCATGCAGGTTCAGATCGTTCACGTAGACTCCCATCTTAATCATGTCCTCCACCGTCTCTATGCTGCAACCACAAGGAGACGTTAGCTGACAACGCAACAGGAATCAGGTGAAGGGAAAGAATGTTCACCTGTGACCTCACTGATTAACACACGTTAAGCCAAGTTGAATGGATTACTGTCGTGTAATGTGTGAAAATCAACAATAACCACATCGTCCAAACAACGTTTTTACAGTATTACAGCAACAACAACAACACAATGATGATCAGTGATGGTGCCACAACAGATGATGATAATGAAACTTAACACTCGAGTGTGTTGCACAAGAAAAGG